>CH002137.1:296609-338309 GCA_000149265.1 Ciona savignyi | reverse complement strand
AGATGGGAATAGTGGAATGTTGCAAGCATGGCCTCTGCACTATGTTCCCTGTCATGTGGGAAAAGGAAGGTGGGAAACTGGATAAATATTTAGGGTTTGTTTAACCCCTTTATTGTTTTTAAACGATATTGCAAAATTTATGTTTATTTTTGATGTTTTTAAAAGATATGTCATATAACTTTTTAACGAGACCAAACTTTAGCAGTTTCGACCAGAAAATTTGGAGATTTTTCATTTTGAATGATCACATGAAAAAAAGTACAAGTTTGTACTTCTCGTTTTTAAAGGGTTAAATGGAAAAAATTGAAATTGGATTTAAATTTGTAATTTGCCTTTTAAAAAATACAATTTTTAAACAACAAATCCCGAGGAAATCAATGGGTTCGGACGATAGAAAAAAATACCTCGACATTTACAGGGTAACTCCTTTCCCAGGTGAATTAGTGGCGCAGTTCAAGTTCACGGTGCTCCTCATGCCCAACATGCCGATGAGAATCACTGATTCCTTCTACGATCCGGACTGCTACAAGAGCTCGTTTAAAATTGAAGATGCTGAAATTTTGGTAGGATGATCCTTTTTTGTCGTAATTTCCTTGTTAGGTGTCTTTTTTATTTAATTTTTTTTAGGTTCTTTTTATTTTAATTCTCTTTTTTAGGTATTTCCGTTTTAGTTGATTTTTATCATTTTTAGTTTGTTTTTTCTTGTAATTTTTCAATTAGATGCCTTTTTCTTTTGATTCTTTCTTTTAAGGAGTTCATATTTTTCATTATCCCTTTTACATGCTTTTTATTTTAATTCTGTCCTTTAAATCCTTTTTTTGATAATTTTTTCTTTTTTAGATTCATTTTTCTTGTGAATCTTTTTTAGCAGTTTCTTTAGTTCTTGTAATTTTATAGTAAGATACCCTTTTTCTTTTGTTTCTCCCTTTCAGGCCCCCTTTTTCTCACATTTCTCACCTTTGCCCAAACCCCGTTTCTGCAGAATTTATTGAACACCTCAACCAGCAAGAGAGCTGCCAAGAAAAAGAAGAAAAAGGCAGCGACAAAAGCAGCCGTGGACGCTGCAGACGTTCCAGCTGAGGGCTAATCTGGTCAACACTGGAGTGATAATAATTTGGAAACACTAAACTTTAGTGGCAGTTACAAAGTGGTTTTTGTCCAAAACAATTTTTTTTAGGAAGCAGTTTTGAATTTTTCCAAAGTTTGTAAATGTTAACAGTTGTGCCTCTCATATGCAAAACACAAAAAATGGAGTTAAAAAAAATTGTTTGACAAAAAAGTTCAAAAGCAATTATTTTTGTGTCGGTAATTTTCTCTTGGTTCAGATTCGGCATGTGGACAATTCCAGGAATTTTGTTTGTGGGTTTAAGAAAATGGTGAATACAAGTTTTCTACAGGAATCCGTTTGTTAATTTATCTTCAATTTTGTAAAAGGGCAAAGGGATGTTTTCGGCACTAACATGATCAGAACACGCCTTTTCCCGTCCTGTTTATGTAGAAAAAAAATTTCAGACTTCTGTTCCTTATATAATGGTTGTTGTGCAGATTAGTGAACCCGACATTTTTATCGAAGCACCGTTCAAGTAATACTCCAAGTAGCCTAGTTTGTCGACTTATAGTTTTGACAACTGGTCGCAAGGTAGTCGTTCGGCAAGGCATAGGATATTCACGTTTATCTCCGCGAATTAGAAAACCAGGGGGTTGACACACCATTGTCCATTAAGTGCCTTGCCCAAGGACACAACTGACTAGCTAACCGATTTCGGACCTTTAACTTTTCGGTTGAAAGGCGTCGCACTAAACCAATGGACGAACCGGCCGGACAAATCTAAATCGTGCACAACACACTGCAATAGCTCCAGTAACCTGACAGTGGGGATGAAGTAATATAACGATTGCCCCTGTGATAACACCCATTCTTGGCGGTCAAAGTGAATATCCTATCAACAATAATAACTAATGCAAGCTCACACCTTTTTTATCTTCAAGAACTTCTTTTATAAAAGGAAAAGGCTATTCATGAATGTTTTGAACCCGGACTTACATTATATACCCTTACCCGCTTTATGTTAGTGTGGAAAAGATCCTTTTTCCTACTGTCCCCCTCCCGCCTTTTAGTAGAATAATATAATAGGATATTCAGGTTAATCCCTGTGAATAGGAAAACCAAGGGGGTTACCACACAGGCAATCGTCAGATCACCTCGCGCCCATCGTCGGCTTACCAGAGCTATTGCAGTGTGTTGTGTATGATAGACACGTTCCTTCAATTTGGTAGAACCCATTAATCGGCTGGGCTCAGGCAATGTCCGTAAAGTGCCTTGCCCAAGGACACAACTGATTAGCTAGCGATCAGTTTCGCATCTGCAACCTTTCAATTGAAAGGCAACGCACTTAACCACTAGACTAACCTATCGGACAATACTATGCTATCCCCCCTCCCGCCTTCTAGTAGAATAGTGTGTTGTTCCACAGATTAGTAAAACCCCACAAAACTTTCAGACATTATGGATACGCTGGTTTTGATCCCGTAACCTTTTGGTCGACAGTCCTGACACACATGAACGAACGCAAATAAACAATGAATATATTTATCAAGGATAGCACTGGAAATAAAAAACGAAACTCAATTTTGGACAAAATTCGCACAAAAATGATATTTTCGCCAGAAATAAATTGCGCAGCACTGCATGCATGGTCGCTCGCATGATAGATTCCCTGTGTTGGAAATAGAAATCATATAAAATCAATCCGAATCGGAATCCATCACTCTTCTTCGTTCAAACTGAAAAATTTTCGTTTAATTTTTTTACCACTAGGTGATGTACAGAGCTCAAACCCTGTACCCTATAGCACCACCACGTGGACAACCCACCTTTACTTTCGTCTTCTGCGATGTTTCACTGATTTTCCCCAAAACTTCAACAAGTTGTGCTTCAGTCATCTATGGAAAGGTCATTAGGGGTCATGAATACGTCATCAAAGGTCACGTTAACGTTTTATATCATTCTAACTTAGTATGGCCATTGTCCTACTAACCGAAACGTGGTTACAAGATAAACTTACCCGCTCAGCAATTTGACCCTTTTGTGCCATAGTGACAAGCATCTGTTCGACTTTGGTTGCTTTTTCCGGTTTCACAAGCGCGAGGTTGTTTACTGTGGGCGGCAAGGTTTAATCGCCATGCAAACTTTATTTTTAGAATGGCAACAATCTAATAGGTATGTATGTGCACTGTAGATTATACACACATTTTAATAGCTACAGCAGTTTAAATGTAAACATAAGTGTACTAAAATAACTGTAGATAAAATCTGGTTTTAAATGAACTTGTCCGACCGATTAGTGGTGGGTTAGTGTGTCGGCTTTCAGCTGAAGGGTAGCAGGTTCGAAACTGGTGGCTGGATAGTGGATAGTCTATTGTGTCCTTGGGCAATTCACTTGACGAACTGCCTTAACCCTATGGATTAACAGGTTCTACTAATTTAAAGGAACATGAGAATCATATACAATATTCTGCAATAGCTCCGGTAACCCGAGGTAATCTAAAGATTGCTTGTGTGTTAACCCCCCTTGGTTTTCCCACTTATGGGGATAAACATGAATATCCTATCCTAACTTTACACTTGGAAACAGCTGGTGTAACTGGACTGTTAGCATGGCAATACTTACAACGAGCTCTTGCATTTTGATCAAGGATTTGTGAAAGCATGCTGTTCATCATTTCTTGTTGCCTGTGATTAAAAGCTATTAAATTTATTTTGGGAGGGATGCTATTGTCCGGCACGTCAGTCTAGCAGTTAAGTGCATCGCCTTTCAATCGAAAGGTTGCAGATTTGAAACTGGTCGCTAGCTAGTCGGTTGTGTCCTTGGGCAAGGCACTTTACGGACATTGCCTAAACCCAGCGGATTAATGGGTTCTACTTAATTGAAGGAACGTGTCTATCATACACAACACACTGCAATAGCTCCGGTAACCCGACGGTGGGCATTCACGGGGATAAACATAAATAACCTATCCTATATCCTATTGAACTATGCACATATTGCATTCTAGTGGGTGGGAATCCATGTTAAAGGATTTATCCACATGTAAAAATGCATAACTTTTTACCAGTGTCCAATTAGAGAAGATACAGTTTGTGATTGTTTTGTTGTGTGTATTTACAAGGCATGAACTTTGCCATCCGGTTTATAACAATTGGTTCATATGAATAATCTAAACGACAAAAGGTTGCGGAATCAAAATCATTATTGTCTAATTATTTTTTTCACCCAAATTAAATATAACATTAAGCCAAAAGTTTTGGGGATCGAAATCACAGCAGTCTAATGAGTTTATTTTCTTATTTTTTCTCCCAAATTAAATATAACATAAACTAATAAAAAACATAACATAAGAACAATTAGCAAAGTGGACAGTTGTTAAAACATGTCATTAAAATAAATGTGTATTATCTATTAAATAAAACGAAGGCACTGTCAGCCTAAAGTAAGTGGGTTCAAAACTGGTTTCTAGCTAGTCGGTTATATCCTTGTAAAGGCAACGTCAGATGAAAGGTTATGGGATCGATACCAGTCGCCAACTAGTCGGTTGTATTCTTGTGATGGCAAAGTCAAATGAAAGGTTGTGGGATCGCAACCAGCTGCTAAGTAGTCAGTTTGTGTTTTTGTAAATGCACCGTCAGATGAATAGTTGTGGGATCGAAACTAACCACTAGCTCGTTGGTTGTGTCCTTAGGCAAAGCACTAAATACAGTAAATTAAATGGGTTTTAAAAATAAAACTGTGTATTGATTGCCTTTAAACACGGGACGGTACTGTTATGGCATATTCGATCGGTTGTTTCACCTTTGTTGAGCTTGTTGCTTTTTCTTCTGTTGCTCTGGATCCCCACCTCCCTGCTTACATGGAAGAATTTTTTACTGAGAATTTTTGTTTTGTTAATGTATATTGCCAATATTGGGTTTGTTACTATAGAATATGAGATATTCGTGTTTATCCCCATTATACATGCTGACATAGGAGAAATGTTAAAATTTATTTTAAAATTTCAGTTTTGCTGAAAAATTTACCAATTTTGTTTTGTTATTTTTATTTTAATTGTATCTTTTTTAAATGGCGTGTTTTAATGACTGTTTGTTTGGCCGTCTTTTCCTATTTCTGTGTCGTGATTTGATTAGTTTTTTTATACTGAGGCAAAAATGAAGACACTAAACTATTATGGGATATATGATATTTATGTTTAACAGATTGCCTCGCAATTATGTAAGAAAGCATTTCAAATGGCAATCGTCAGATTACCATCGGGTTACCAGAGCTATTGAAACATGTTGTATATGATTGAGCCAATTTTCAGTTTTAGTAGAACCCATTATTCACTAGATTCATGCGATGTTTACTTCAAGCCTCAGGAACACCAGTACCGGTACCTCTAAATACTACAGGACCGCTTGGATCACATGGAGCGCTTGAATCGCTTGGATCGCTTACTATACTTCGTAATTACAAAAGCCATGCTATTAATGTTAGGGTTAAAGTTAAAGTAAGTTCTGGGGTTAAGATAAGTGTTTGGGACAGGGTTAGAATTATTTTCCATTGCAATCTAAGTGATCCAAGCGCTTCAAGCCGTCGTGTAGTATTTAGAGGTACCGCAATAAAACAACCAATTAGCTACCAGTTTTAAGCTACAGAAACTTACCCCATACTGACCCTGCAATTCCTGCATTCTTTTTGCCCGGAGTTCAGCTAATCCATCGTCCATGGTGTTGATTAATCCTTTTCTTTCCCGAATTACGTTCCGATATCGTATATACTCACTTTATACAACTTTATTTTACACCTGTGCCAAATTAGAATTTATTAAAACCAAAACTTAAACAAAAAATGTTTTTTTAGTTTAAAGTTTTGTAAAATTTAACATCAACGTGAGATTTATATTATTTCCATGGCAATTTATTGTAAAGTTTTATTTCTATGTCGTTGATTTAATTTTTTTTGCATTTTTGAACTTTCGCCGATTTTCTGGTATTGCCTTGTTTCGTTCATTACTTGATTGACTGATTTTCTGTATATTTGGTTGTACCTTTTTGCCTTGAGGAGTTGTGCAGTTGCGTAGTGGCATTGTGGCGGTCGAGGAGACATTGTGGTGGTCGAGAGAGACCCAGCAACATTAAAATAAATCGATCTGAACGCTACATTCTGATTGTAATGTAGGCAGCTGTGAAGGGAATGTCAATGCGATTTTCGGGTTTCCCTTGCACTTTTGTACCGGTACCTCTAAATACTACAGGATCGCTTGGACCGCTTGGATCGCATGGAGCGCTTGAATCGCTTGGAGCGCTTGGATCGTTCACTATACTTCTTAATTACAAAATCCATGATAATAATGTTAGGGTTGGGGTTAAAGTGAGTTCAGGGGTTAAGATTAGTGTTTGAAACACGGTTAGAATTACTTTCCATAGCAATCTAAGTGATCCAAGCGATCCAAGCGCTCCAGTAGTATTTAGAGGCACCACTTTTGTACAAGTATCTCCAAGATTAATTTAACCGACACAGTTTTTTTAAACTTGTATGTAGCAATTTAGAATGAAATTGAATATCTTCTCTGTGATGTCCTAAAGCCGGCTCCCCCTCAGTACTGGTCGCGCTTTACCGCACACTCTTCTTCAGGGCTTTATATCGTTGGTTTTAATTAAATTTTGTTTGCTCAATATTGTTCTTTCGCCTAGGTTTGGCGGCCGCGTCCGCTATATTTATTAAATTATATCGCTTTTTTTAATGACGTGTTTTAACGACTGTTCTTTGTGTCGTCTTTTCCTGTTCCCGTGTCGTTATTTTATTCGCTTGCCACTTTTAAATACTGGGGCAAAAAAGAATAAACTAAACTAAGCTAATGATATAAGTTTGGTTTATTTTTTGTTTCTACGATAATAACACGCAACCGGACCTTCTATAAAAAATTGATAACAGGAAAATGCGTCAAAGCGACAAATGTTTAAACGCGCTATAATCAAATTAAATATTGTTAAAATAGGCTAACAGTTATTTTTGGGCTTTTCTGTGACAACAACTTCACTCTGTTAACCACCTTGGTTTTCCCATTCACGGGAATAAACATGAATATCCTATCCTATCCTATGTGGTATTTGACTGGTTTATCCGAATACATTGATTCTTGGGTGCTTAATTGATGTGTACAGTTGTGATTTCTCTCTCGATGTTGGTTTAGAGCAGTGGATCTCAACCCTTTTTACTCATGAACTATTTTCAAGCTGGCGTAAGTATACGAGGACTAAAGTCATAGATATGAAAAATAAGGTTTTCCATAAGCTTTTACCACAAAATAATCATAGTTTATTCATATAGATTTCTATACAGCAACTGTGCACTCGGATTCATCCAGGCCCTTTTATGGGCTTAAATGAGTCCGCGGACTCAGGGCTGAGAAACACAGGTTTAGAGTTTAGCCTAAAGAGGCCGGATGCCGCTGTGGTTAATTTACCGAAGAAATTTGGATGTTTGAGCCAACCTGGGCGCCAATTGAGGTCAGGTATTAATCTTTTTTATAGAGCTAAGTTACAAACCGAAACTTGTCATCATCGCCTTTGTTATATAGAAATGGTGTAGTTATCGCGCTAACATATAATCACCTAAGCACCTATGTAAATTACAAAGAATTCGTCTAATAATAGAAAAAAAACATGTGCAATAAAAAAAACAATATTAAATAAACCCAACCTCCGCTTTGATATATAGAATCTACGAGCTTGATGAAAGGAAATAATAGTGTTTTTTACATAGAATTGGTATATGTACCGTTGTCGTTAACCATTCGGCCGTTCTAACGAATGCCATTGTGCGACCGGTTAGTCTGGTGGTTTACCGCGACGCCTTTTAACCGAAAGTTTTCTGATTCGAAACTGGTCGCTAGCTAGTCGGTTGTGTCCTTGTGCAAGGCACTTAACACTTAATGGACATTGCCTTAACCCAGCGGATTAATGGGTTCTACCAAACTTAAGAAATATTTGTATCATATACAACACACTGCAATAGTTCCGGGATCCCGACGGTGGGCGCGGGGTGATCTGACAATTTCCCGTGTGTTAACCCCCTTGGTTTTTTCATTCACTAGGATAAACATGAATATCCTATCCTATCCCCATCCTATAGCCAGCGAGCTTAAAATCGTAGTATTGTACTCCCTAGATGTCGCAAGAGAGTCATAGTGCAGCAACTTTACTTGACAGTTGTTTCTGGCGATGGATTGGCACAATTAGGTAATGCTGTTACTGAAAACTGCCAGTTTTGAATGTAAGATCGACGTATCCACTCTATGACCATTTTTACAAGGCCTGGTTTCGAACCCAAGGGCCCCATAAACCATTCCTATATGTTGCGAAAATACCCAGAACGTTATCACATAACACTGTTGTCTTTAACCAATGTTATATATAGAGAGAGTTAACACACGGACAATCGACAGATAACCTCACGCCCGTTCAGTTACTTTAGCTATAATGCAGTGTACCGAGCACGATTAAAATGTTTTTACCTTTTAAGTTTAATCAATTAATCACTGGGTTCAGCCCTTAACATATTCAAATATGGGAAGGTAATGTTTCGGTCAACTACCCACACAGCAGTAGGGGATTAATTCTGGAACCAAACGTGATGAATCAGAAGCTCAGATTACGATCAACAAACAAGCTTGACTCACCGTGAGAACGAAACACTTTTATTCCAACTTTACGCCCAATTTACCACTTACATGTCAAAACAGTTTTTGCCATTTTCGTTTAATTTCCCACTTGCTGTTTCTAGTAACCAAATCCTGAAAGCTTAGGTCTGATTTCAAATTAATTATAAATTGTTTTATTGCGTCATATAAGTGATTGCTACGGTTTTCGGATTTTGTTTCTTTATTCTAGATTCTAGAAATTATTAAAGAAGAATTTACAGGTAATTATCACTATCAAAGAAAATAATACAAAAATAAGAAAAACAATAAACGAAATCTTAACGATATATGTTATACACCTTTACTAAAACTGTAAAATTATCACATAAAAAGTGTTTATAAGACTTATAGAAAGTCAATTTTGGAAATACCAAACCATTTTTACTGCTGGTTTAAAATGATTTACGACCTAGTGATCTGTACTACAGCGCTAATTCGCTAGACTGGTACAGGGACAGGTAAACAGACTAAACAACACATGTTGGGTATAGGCACAAAGGTTGGGCCGGTAGAACTCACTAAAACAGGTGTTTTTTTGCTTAAAAATTAAAGATTTTTGCAATTTAATGGAAACTGATTGACTCTTGTTTAAGTTTTACTATTTTTCATCAATTTTCGGATTTTAAATGCGAGAAACGTCAAAACAGATCAGTAAACCCTAATCCTAGACACCTGCGCCTTTCGAAAGTTTGTTTACAAAATGTGCCGGTAATTTTTGACGGAATTCCGCGTTAAAAATGACGAAATGGTGTAAAAATCCGTCTTTCAATTTGATGATGATTGATTAAGGGTTGGTACCAAAACGTTTAGGAATGAGTGTTAAAAATAAATGTGACAGTGCGTTAAAAACAAACTATACGGTTTTAGTGCTTCATGAACAGCATGTGTAACCGAATTATGAACCTATCCAATTTATATATATAGCATGTGTAGCCGAATTGTTAACGCCACAATCTCATATACAGCGTGTGTAGCCGAATTGTTAACGCCACCTATTCATATAAAGCGTAGCCTACCATTTAAAAATGGATCTAAAATCAAACTAATTATTCATTTGAAAATTAGGATAAAAACGGTTTAAAGCTACTGTAAGACTGCTTACAATCTGATAGCGTTGGTTACATACTTATGTAACAGTGTAATTCCTTCGTTGTGCATATGATTATTAGCATGCGCCTTACTTTTTATTTTGGCGTGAACTAATCAGTGGTATAACTTGTTCGCGCCTTTTCATTATACGTACGTGTGTTGAACTAACTGTATAGCGAATTGGGAGTCTTGATTTGTACGTATTGACAAGCGGTTGTATCCTGCTGTGGTTTTACTGATTTTACGAATACAGGATGGGACACTAACTACAGGTTTTATAGGCAAGCCCTAGAATTGTTACAATAATAATGTAAAAATAAAAAGTTACGTGGCCGAATCGTTAACGCGAACGATTTCTACATATAAAAGTGTCTTAATGACCAACTCGGATTCGAAACTAGCTGAGTAAAAAAATGAGTAAAAACATACTTTAACCCGATGGTTGACGCGTGGTATTCTGACAATTACCCGAGTTGTTGTTTTCAACCCCTAGGGACAAAAATGAGCTTCCTGTTCTAATTTGGATCAGGTGTGGTGGATAGGTTAGGACGCTCGAGTTATAACGACTGCTGTTGGAAACCCAAGGGAATCAATAGAAGCATCTGGCAATGGAATGATGGACGAGTTTAAACGGTGCAATAAATTTTTGAATTCCTAATCGAGATCATTTATAACCTTGTGGGGGGTCTACTAGCCATTCAACCGTAAATTGGCAATCGCTAGATCACCAGTTGCCATTGTCGAGTGATTACTTGAAAATTGATTTCGATTAAAAATAGAATGAATATGATTACTTCATTTTTGGAACATCATTTATTTTATTTTTAACAACATAGCTGCTGTAATTAAACAACTACCATATCCGAGGTGTTTTGAAAACATAGCTTAGAGAAACTGAAATTCTTTATTGTAAAATTTGTATAATGTCTTTGAGCTTTTTTATTAGACTATCCTACAACTCCATGCATTATGCTGTAATTGATAATGGAATTCATTTGCATTACGAAACGTGTTAATCTTAGAAATACAATTTTGACTTTATGATTTTTTGCTTAGACTATCCTACAACTTCATGTATTATGCTGTAATTGATAATGGAATTGAGTTAAATTACGAAACGTTTAAAACATACAAACTAGATTTTATGTTTTTAATTAACACATTTTTGTTACAGTTTATTGTAGTTAGTATTTACATTAACCATCCTTCTCGTTAGACTTTTATTATGACCGAACAATTAATGCCACGCAATAAAACGCATTCAATCATTAAAACAGGAAAAAAGACAGACAACAAGGACAATAAACCAAACTTCGAATAAAAACGCATTGAAAATGTCGTCCTGTCGTTATAAACGTGTTGACGCGTGTAAACAAGCCAAGTTGCTGGCTAGCGTTGACATTTCATGACCTACAAAAGGTGGGGTCAATTGGTCTATAAACAACTCCTGTCAAGATGTGAATTTAGCGGAACGCGAATGACAGTATATTTTGACGGCCCGCTTCCCGCCGCTAGTTTTAACACGCCTTAATAAAAACTGTTGTGATGGGCCGTCAGTGCCAGGTGTTCAAGTTAGTATGGTTCGAATTATAAACATAACGGGGGGTCGATTAGTGTGGTCCAGTTATGGCAAACATATTGAACTGTATTACTGTGCACCTAAGCAAACCATTTTACATTTCTCCAACTCAGTGGTATCTAGTGACTTGTTTAAATTGAAAGTGATGTCTGATTATCCACATACTGTAATAGCTCCGGCAACTCGACTGTGGGCATGAGGTGTATTACTGTGCACCTGAGCAAGCCACTTTACATTGCTTCAACCCAGTGGTATCTAATGTGTCGTCCAAATTGAAAGTCATGCTTGATTATCCACACACCGTAACAGCTCCAGCAACTCGACTGTGGCTATGAAGTGTATTACTGTGCACCCGTAACACTTTACTCGAGCCCAGTGGTATCTAATGAGTCGTCTAAATTGAAAGTCATGCCTGATTATCCACACACTGTAACAGACGGCCAGACACAGCAACCACGCGACGATAATCATAATTTCTTCAGCATTTCTCTCCGGGCACAGTTACAACGACAAATCCGTCCAAACACTTCAGCCGAAATCTTGCAAAACACAAAAACAAAACAACTTCAAAGCCCAATGCATGAAAGGCATCGCCGACCTCGACCAGTCGCAACTTTTTCCCATCATCCGCCCATCAGCTAATCCCGTATTTAAGCGCCGACATTATCTTGCAGAGGGAACCGGTTTAATCCGGTCTAAACCTATGCCCGTCGGTTTGAAAGCGGCTAAAAATAGCTGCAGCGTTTTCTCCGCGCACGTCTATCATCCGCCAGTCTTTTAAGCGTAAACAGCTAGATAGCTAGCTCAATCCACGGCCCTGGATCACTCAGCACCTAAACTGTACGGCCACCAACAGCGTTCGTTGATTCTGTTCTAAGCCAGGGCACTCCAAACAAAACGAGTCGACGGCTTTAGAAGCTTAGGACGCTGCTTTGAGCTAATGGACTTGTAACCTGACTAGAAGAGACAAACCGTTTGACTGAATGTCAGTTTTATGTCTCGCTCACTTCTCTAATGTTCATTTCCCCGGAAAACAGACATTTCTTTCAAATATTAAATTATAAAATCTGATGGGCTTTAGAGTGGTGTTTATATACAGGCCCCAAGAATTGTGTGTATCTATTGTTTCCTGCTTGGCTCGTATACATAGGTCCTTACTACTGTGCGTGTCTGTCGATCACAGTAGTGGCGCTTATATACAGGTTCCAAGAATTGTGTGTATCTATCCTGTTTGGCTCGTATAAATAGGTTCTTACTACTGTGTGTGTCTGTCGATCACATTGGTGGCACTTATACAGGTTCCTAGTAATATGTGTGTGTTAGGTTTATCTGCAACTTACCCAAGTGGCGCCTTTATACAGGTCCCAATCAAGAAGTCAGTACTCAGTCTGTCGAAGTGTCGCTTATACGCAGCTACCAGAAGTAGCACTTATAAGTTCAAGCAGGTTCAAATACACGAACTAAGTCAAAAACTCCCTTCGAATCGGATATTTCGAGAAGATTATTTCTCACCGATTTATATGACATTTTTCTGCCAACAAAACATCGAAATTTTAGGATGTTTTGTCAGTCTCGCCGCTTTTCCTTTTCGCGTATTTTCCCTCACACTTTGACAGGATGCCTCGAAGTGTTTAATAACACCCCGGTCTCGATTTCGTGGCCGATATGTCATCCGAAATAGCGATTTTTGCTCGACAGTAATAACTAGAATGTCTCGTACGGATCAAGCTTTACCACTGTATCGAGCAACCGGTTATTTGAACGAGGCCTCGCCCCTTTGTGGTTTAGATTGCAAAATATTTTGTAATTCGAGTCTCGTTTTGTTCTTCACGGACGCAAGCAAAATTGAAACTTCAATAAAATCGAATTCATCCAAGAATTAATTGTCTTCTAAAAATAAACAAGTCTGTTTTTGACTGACATTTTCGTTTTTTGTAATGCGACAGGAGATTCATGTTTATTCTCATGAGAAAACGTGAGAAAATGCAAAAAAACAAACAATAAGGACAATCGTTATATTACCCCATGCCCACTGTCTGGTTAGCTAAATTAGTGTGTTGTATGTTTGATAAATATAGAGTTTACATGATCCGATTAAATCCACTAGGAAAGAAGAGCGCCCAATAAGCGCCTAGACAAGATTTACAACGACGCAAAAAGCGGACGGGGTGAGGATCAAACCCAGGACCTGTTTGATTATGACCTCTGAACTTCCCCTCTAGACCAGTGCTCCGCGACCAAAGTTCCGCAAGACAATGCTCGGTATGCCGAGGAAATAATAATATTTTTAACACAGTTTTTACCAAATTAAAAGAATTTTAGGTTTTGCAAATTTAATTATTACGTGTATTAGACACTTCGCTAACATAAAATCACATGAACTTTGCTTGTCAGAAGACCTCCCATTGTACATTTTTAATGATTGATACTATTGTTACGTAATAATTAGAATTTTTCGTAACCATAACTTTATATTTGTTCAAAATATCCGTCAGCAATTGGTGTGTGTTTTAAATGTCAAAGCAAAATGCCAGCCAGTAGGAAAGGCAAATTGCCAGACATTAGCATTACACAAATATATTACCGCATTAAATAAATGATACTGTGTAACTATATTTTGAACATTTTTAAACCGCAATTTGCCGTTAAATTTGGAAGAAAAAAGAGCACTATGCTCAGACTACACAGCCGAAGAATCGTCCCCGAGAAAATTATTAACCCTTTTTATTGTATTACACGTCAAAAGGGTCATGGACCGATTTTATTTATATGACACCTTATCGAATAAAGCTAACATATGGTACGGGTGTGTGGGCGAATCGTTAAAGGCACCAATACATAAACCAATTCAATACAAATCCGGAGGAACGAACCGATAATAGATTTAAAACTGGGTTGGATTTAAAACGATTTAAAACTAAAAAATATAAGCAAAAGCTAATAGGTCCAGTACAGGGTATTACCCTCGTTTCTTATACTTTTTTCTGTATTTGATTATTAATTTTGGATATTTCTTTATTAAAATCAAGAAATGGATAAAAAATTAAGTCTCCAAACTATCAACCTACACAAATACATTGTTTTCTGGTTAATATCTCCGGACAGGTGGTCTGCCAGTTCGGTCACGTCAGAATGACAGAATAATGAGGCTTTGTGACAGCATAATAAACGAGAGAGCTGACGGACGTATACCATACGGCTCGGGTAACACCACAACAACTTTACTTCAAAGAATTCTCGGGCTCGTAATGGATCGTATGGTGCGTAGAAATCGACAGAAATACAGCTCAGGAATTCCCTGATAATTACGCTTTTCGGCCAAGGTGTAAAGCGTACGAGCAGCCCACCACCGCGCGCCTATACAATATCCCCACATCTAAGCGCCTCTCTCGAAATTTGAGCTTGAGCCCGTGAACTTCGCTTTGATCCCGCCGGGTTAATGAACCTTGTTTCCCGCAGAGCGAGCGCGTGAGGCCCGGGCTTGTTTTATTTTTCGGCTTGGTTGTTATGTAAACGACACGGCCTCCAACGGCTATGCGGGTGGTTGGGCGTTCTGCTATCACAAAAACAAAGTCGGCTCGAATTTCTAACTCAGTCGGCTTGCTTGTGTATTTTAAACCTGTCAAGTTTTAGCGAAAACGACGCGTTTAGAGCATTATTAACGCAACAATAGAATTTATGTTTCGATTCTTTATTCTAATTAAGAAATTTTCAAAGTTGATTATGATAATCAATCAAGGAATCAGAAAAATATCGCAAAAGAACGCAGTAAACAAAACAATTTAAGTTATTTTAGGATATTCATATTTATTCTTGTAGATAAAAAAACGCAAGGGTCGGTATCACACGGGCAATCGCTAAATTACCTCGCAAATGCGTTTAACAAAGCCTTCTGACACGCACGTCCATAAGATTACATCTCGCTCATATTAGGGTCAGCGGGGTTATTGCTATGTGTTGTGTATGGCCGAGATCTTCTATTGTTTTATTAACTTATTAAGCACAACAACAAGCGAGCACCACACATTATCTACAAGTCCGCGGTAGCTGAAACGAATCTTCAAATACAATCATGTAAAATATCGCCCAGTGTAGTAGGAAGTCGTGTTTTTAAAACTACTCTGTAGTGACTCATGTATATACTTTTAATGTTTTCGCATTCGCGTAAAATTGTTGCTAAAATAACATTTGAATCGAAATCCGATGGGTTCAGGTGACGTTTGCGGGAACGAATTGATCATCCTATAAGTAAAAGTAAGACTTTTTTATTCAAGGTAAGTTTCGAAACCACGCTCTTCACTATAAAGACTGTTTTTGTATAGGAGCCGGTATATATGTATCGGTCGCTTTTATACCAATCGGCCACACGACAATGCTAGGTTTGGATATTCATTTTATTCCAGTGGATGGAAAAACGCAATGGGTGTTGGGCAGTCGTCAGATCACCTAGCGCCCACCGTCGGGTTACCGGAGCTATTGCAGTGTGTTGTGTATGATTCATACGTTCCTTTAATTTAGTAGAACCCATTATTTCACTGGGTTCAGATAATGCCCGTTAAGTACCTTGCCCAAGGACACATTCGAATAGCTAGTAATTAGTTCAGAACCTGCAACCTTTCGGCTGAAAAGCCACCACGCCCATCACATCGTTTTGCTAAAATTCATGTCCAACGAAATCGAAAAATACCGTGTGCGCGCAGTCAAAGTCCAGCATGCCTTTGCGGTACAATACAGCAGTTGTTAATACGGTAGTACCCGTGTTTACTCGCATTGTCAGTTTGATCGAATGTCGCCGGTTTAGTTTAGTTGTCACCGGTAACAAACATATCCCAGTGAGTGACATGTTTTGATAAACACACGTTCGGTCTTGGGCGTTTATTTCAACGCGTGTCAATCCGGGCTAAGGCGCTATTGACTCCGCGGTAATCTCTTCGTGGAAAACTTTGAAAGCATCAGCCCTTTTCAGGCACAGCTCGTACGTTAACGCCTGGTTGAGGTGAAAAGACAGTTTCGAAAACATTTCATGCAAATCGTGCAAAAACTGTCTATTTTGTCCGGTTTTAACTTTTCTTTATTGTTCCTGTCTGTTTTTATTCGACATTTTCCTTTTAATTTTTCGGTTTCTTTGATTTAAAATGTGTCCGACTTATCTTACAACGCGGTTAACTTTCATGCGAAAGGTTGTGGGATAGAAACCCAAGGTAGCATATTCGGTTATATTATTATGCAAGGCACTTCATTGACGTTGACTTAACCTAATAGTTAATGAAAAAAAATGAGACAACGTATATATATATGCAACACACTGCAATATTACCCCGGCAGCGGCCACAAGGTAATATGATGATTGCTCGTACGGTAACCACACTCGTGTTTTTCTACCCCTATGAATAATTATGGCCATTTTAACCCAAGACGAAAGATTAATAGACAGCTTTATATACATAAAACAAACTAAGTTATGAGCAGCAAATTATTTAAAAATTAAGCCGGGTAAAAAAATGAATAAAACTGATTATATTCAATCCTCACTGTGGCGATTTCTATGCTGGGATAAAACTACAAAAGGGTAAAACTAAATCTTCGTCGGCAAAACGACGTTTTTGAGTAGTTTGTGTCGTTTCTGTCGATCTGTTTATTTTTGGTTCAAAACGAGACCCTTTTCTCCCGTAGTCGAGTTGGATTAGTGTTGGACTTAACTTCACCAAGTTTTGGTGTTTATTTTCGATTGTGGTCACTCAAAGAATATCTCTTCGCCGGTACATTTATTGTTTGGTTTTAAGCTTAATTAATTTGCACCAGGTTTCTAGAAAATTCGTGATATTTTCGGTTTTAATCACATTCGTTAGAAGGTTTGCGGGTTGTAACTGCGGTGGATTACCTTAAAGGGGGGTTGTACGGTCGTGTGGCCGAATGTTAACGCGACCGATACATCTACCGAATCTTATATAAAAACGGTCCTAGTGACGAGCCCATCATGGGTTCGAAACGTGAATCGTAAAAAAGGGGGGTGTACGGTCGTGTGGCCGAATGGTTAACGCGACCGATACATCTACCGGTTTCAATATAAAAATCGGTCTTGGTGCTCAGGGTTTAAATACTAGTCCGGTAAAGAAGCGGGAAGGTTAAAGTTCGAAACCTGGCTGGCGTGTGTATTTCTCGACGTCAAAATGTCTTCATCGAAATATGAAATTGAGAAAAACAATATTCGTCTGAGAGTTTTATAGCTAACCGCGCATATCAATTCGGCATTTTAATATCCCGTCCCATCGCCCGTCGCATTTTCAGTGGTAATACTACGACTATTGTGCTGACATGTGTCACGAACATACAATGGAATCACCAGAAACAATTAAAGAGGGAAAAGGTGGAAGGAGGGAAAGTGTTTACTAAAATTATGGAAACTAATTCTTAACCTGCCCTAAACACTCATCTCAACCCCGAACTAACCCAAACTCCAACCCCAACTTTAAACCTAACTCTAATGCATTATTCTCTATTTTAGTGTGCAGTTTTCCGCCTTCCCTCTTACCCTCCTTTTTTCCCCTTGGAATTACTGCGACAAGTCAACGCCGAGCACGGGATATTGCGATGATCGGGCTATTGTCTTGTCTTGGTGGTCGCTTCCAGCCCAACTGGTATGACGGTGGTCATACCGGGTCATATTTCGCGTAAGTTGATAATTTCAATATAGTAAATTCAAACTACAATCAACACTTTTTAATGAGCATTACAGTATATAGTGGCAGGAACGCGGCCTAAATGGGAAAAGGTGATCAGTTAAAGTAGTAAATTAACTCTAACCCTGGTCCCAACATTTTAAATGCAAAATTAACCCGATATGTAAAAATCTTTAAGCCAAACTCCAGCCAAAATTCTAAATATTAACCAATTCCTAATATTTAGCCTAACTCTAGGTCAAATCTTTATTTGTGTGCAGTTACCTTATTTCCAAACTTGCAGTTTCACCAACTAAAACAGTATGGCAACCAATTTTTAATAAAAACATCAAAATATGGTGCTGCTAGGCACACATGCGTTTCGCGAACCTTTAGACTCAGTGAATATCCGGTAAAATTAGTGGAATTTTGGAGATGAATAAGAAACTGTAGCGACTAAACAGTGGACATTTTCCAACATTTTCAAGATACAGCCTCTACAACAATATGGTTGATTACAGTATGGTTAAGTGTTGAAATACTCAACAAGCGAAGATACAATACAGGTATGGTATTGTTGAAACTAGACTTACACAAAGATATAGACAGCTGGTACAATCATCATTACTGTGAAATGAGCAAAGTTGATTATTGAACTGCTAGTTATTGTAGTAACTCTCAAAATGTTAAGGTTAACCTTCAAGTATGCAGCAGTAAGGGTGGGTTGTTTTAATTTTCGAACCTTAAATCTTTTCGTGTCCAGTGTTTCAACCTTTTTTACCTAGTTTTATTGCTTCGTTCCAGTTGAGGAAAATTCGAATATAATTACGACAATCAAATAACAGGAACTGAAGGGAGATAGATCACTTCGAGATAAAATCAAAAAACTAGAATGTCGGATAGACAGACACCGTGGCTAACCCATGGCGTAGAGTTGTAGGCTTAGGTCGTTTTCGCTTTTTCGGAGTTTGACGGCTGTTCGACTTATTTTGATTAATTCCGCGGGTCGGCAGCGGAACGTGACGTAATAATAGTCGTTTATTCTTCCGAAGTGAAGTGCGGTGTTGATGAATGGACGAAACGGCGGATTCTCCAACCCTGTGTAAACTGTCAATCGGAGAGAAGGGCGGCGAAAAAGGCAAAACGAGAGAGACTCGTAAGATGTCAATCAATCAACAGCCAAGCAAAGGAGAGAATGTTATTTTAAGAATGCGATAACAGTTAACGCGTATATTATTTCTTTCATCCCTTCGCTTTTAAACTCCGGGGGGCGTTCCAACTAACTACAACCCCCCGCCATTATGTGAACAGATAAACCGATCCGTAATTCCCCGTGGTTATCATTTACAATACAAGCAACGTTTAAATTCGCAGGATAGGTTTAATGGAAATTAAACCATCTACAACTAGACTGCGGGCACGAGGTAAACTGTTGTTTTTTTCGTAAAACAAAAATTTCGTGCATTTTTGTTTTGTTTTTTTTCGTTCTTTACGGTGCGCGAAATATGATTGTTCTAATTTGGGCTGTATTTGGCAGTTTCGACCCGATTGTACGTAAGTGACAGGATAATTACCAAAGGTTAAACACCGTCGCTTTTTGTTCTCAATTTAGGAATCAAATATTAATGCAATACCCACTGAAACGGAACTTAGAAAAATAAACCGACGAACTTTAATTGCACGACTTGGTGGAAGATGAGTTTAAATTTGATGAGATAACTTTTTAAGCTTCATTTGTTTTCTTTACATCACGCAAATAAGGTAAAATATTTATGTATTGGGTACAGTGTTTTGGTAAAAAGTAATTTAAAACATCCAAATTTTCCGCTTGAATTGTGACATAAATGTAAAGAAAAATAGCGAATTGGTAATTTCTTTGTTTATCCTGATCGCCAGTAGAGCTCAGAATGACGACATATCCTTGTTTTTACCGTTTTAGACGCGCGAGTTGTCTTGTCAGAAGCTTGTCGCCGCTTCGACAGCTCTTTGTTAATTTCGGCGGTAAAACGAGAGAACCGTCAATCAATACGAGAGGAGCGCTTTCAATCATCGACGAAAGGAAAAAGGCAAATTCTCTTCCCTAACTCGGGCGGCAGAGCTGTTCAGTTATTCCGTTGAAATGTCGTGTCAGTAGCAGTTTCTTTCGTGACCGCCTGTACTTATTCGTGGCCGCCTGGATCGCACTTGGGAAAATTAATTTTAAAAATGTGCAGCGTTGAGAGCAGAAAATATTTAATAACACGCAGTCGCCGACAGAAGAACCAAGTAACATTTCAACCCAAGGAAAATTAGCAGACAGGAATCTTTTTTTAAGCTAAAACCAGCTATATAGATTCAAAACAAGCTTAACATGATTCCTTCTATTTCTAGCTTGTAGCTCGTTAATGCAATAGCGATTTAACTTCCAAAATAATTCTGGAAACGTATCGAAAATGACAAGTCGAAGTCATCAATACTTGAGGAGCGATTATATTCAACCCCCTCCCGGCCCGCCAACGGTAAGCCCCCCCCCGGCTTTTTTGAACCCCCTTTTGCAATACTTATTACTAATTTATTGTTTGTTATTATGAATATCAGTAACTAAGTCTCATTTTGTGACAAATCTGGCCGCTTTTCAATTTCTTCACTGGTTTCCCGATCCCGATCTTTCGATTTGGATTTCTATGAACGAAATTAGTCGGAAAAATGCGCAGAGTACACAGCTATGGTAAACACGATTATTTTATGCGCACCAACACTAAATTTGACTTTTTCGCGTAGTATGGCCAACAAAGGTTGGTGGAAACCGTCGTGTGTGAACTAATTAATAATCTCGATTTTTTATTACTAAAACTAAACAATGTAAATGGCGCGAATTCAGTAGCTTGACTGTGGATGAAATGAAGGCGATCACCAATTTATTGGCCGAAATTAGTTTTCCCAGCGTATTCAGGAACTTTTGGCACAAAACAGTGTAGTAGCTCGGACGCAAAATGATTCCATGCCTGTTGAATGACCCCAGCAGTAGCCAACCTTTTACTAATTGTACGCAAATTGGGGTTTCCTTCGAAGAGAAACTAATTTAACGCGTCTGTCGCTTTCGCCCAATCAAACTTTCTTGCCTGAGAACGAAACGTCACACCAAGCTTGCTGACGGGAACAGGTGCTGATGTGAGGAAAGCTATAAATAACACGCAAATTAGGAGCCGTAAAGCGGGATTTATTGCATCGTTCAATCACAAGGCAATCACACCTTTACTGACCTATTACTGACCGGTGTTGTGTTTCCAACTACTTTATTAAGTGTTTCCGCACATTTCGTTCTTTAAGATTCACCGCAAGTTAGGAAGATTTGGCATTTTTTTAGAAATTTGGGCCAATTTTAGGAGGTTGGATAACTGGATCTATTATATAGGTTTCATAGCGTGTAAAAACGTTTTTAAAAACACGTCGCTTTGTAAGAGGGCGCGTATAACGAATCGGGCTCTCGGGAAGTTTTTGTTTTGCCCTACGAGTCGGAAACACTGTCCCAATGTCCCCGGTGTGACCTAGGCGGCCGAGAATTTACGAGCGCCCTCTTACCGCCCGCCGACCCCGGCGTAATGATTATGGATCGACCGAGGCGCGCTCTCCGCGAAAGCCAACACCCCTCGATTAGCGACACATTCATCACACTAAAGTCGCGCGGCCTTCGCGCCTGACGCGGAAACGATTGTGACGTCACAGCAGGGTCGCGGCGAGTTAAAAGAGCGGTTTTAAAAGGAAAACACCCCGAGTCGGCCGCTCGAGTGCTATTGACGATATCCGCTCTCGGATATTCCCGATTGTGACGTAACAACAAGGGCCCTTTCCAGCGAGATTGTTTCGTCATCGATCATCGAAGTAATCCACGGCACCTGGCATTCATCTGCTTGACAGCCCCTTTCAACGCCGCGATCTGGACTCTGCCCGCCGCTCATTAATCGCTTTTATCCCGCCACACACGCCGTTTGTTCCCGAACAATGACAAACCGCCGCAATTAAGCCCTTCGGCTTGGCTGCGAACAATGGCCTTGTCACGGCCGACTGCGCGTATGTGAGGCGTCCCACGTGGTTGGTTTACGGTGTCGCGTCGCGGATCGCTGACGCCGACTTTGATCCTACTTCATTACAGCTGTCAATCAAAATAGCGGGCAAGGAATCAGCCCAGGACCCGTGACAGCACCCCGGGCTCAGGCATTGTTACCGCACAATAGCGCTTTGATCTCAGGCGCTAGATTATTACGTCACAAAGCGGGGCGCCGATTTATCAAATGAATTTGGCGAACGCGTATTTGCGCTGCGTAATGAGCGTTCACAGACGTCATAGACGAATTGGCGGATCTAGAATTTACGAGCCGACCGCTTTTTTATCATCGCGCAATAAACCGTCAATCAGCGTCGGCGCCTTTGATCCAGCGGCGCAAATTTCGACTACACCTGTCGTCTTTTTATACCCGGATTTACGACTCACTTTCATTAGGGCTCTTGCTCTTTTAATAAAACCTGTTTGATGTGCAACAATAAGGGCTTTGTTTGGCCGTATTCAGCGCAACCGGCCCTATAAATTGCTAACAATGAGTAGTTAAGATGACTCGTTTCCCTATTTTGACGATTCCTTTATCTCCACAGCTGGACGCGAAGCAGAGCCCGCTTGCGCTATTGGCTCGAACTTGCAGCGCTATTGGGAAGGACGTTTCCTCCAAGACCGGCGCTCAGCAGAAGACTTTTGACGGCAAGAAATCTCCGGGTAAAGTGCAAGTGACGTCATCACGTACGTCACCGGCAATCGCGTCATCTCCGAAGCAGGTCGCGTCACCCCAGTTGCCGTGCACCCAGAGGGCGGGTAAGCGAGGGAAATCCCCGGTTACGCAACTCTCCTCGCCGCCCAAGAAACCGCGCGTTTCTGTCGACTCTTCAAAGTCTAATTACGTCACAAGCCAAACTCGTGACGTCATAAAAAGCGAAGACTCGAAGTCTTCCACCCACTCGCCACAGATGGAGAAGTTCAGAGCACAATCGAAGCGACGTCATACTACGTCACGATCATCCCATGATGACGACGTAAAAAAATCCGAAACGTCATCAGCAAAATCCCCACTCTCACCCTACCCACGGGGAAGCTCCTCGAATTGCGGATGCCCCACAAGCAACACAGACCCCCGAAATGTGACCGGGAATTCCCCTCATTTATTTGACCCCTACTGCATGAGCTGCCAGGCTCCACACGTAGCAGGAGCTCCATGCTTTGAAGGG
Source organism: Ciona savignyi (assembly GCA_000149265.1). NCBI lineage: Eukaryota > Metazoa > Chordata > Ascidiacea > Phlebobranchia > Cionidae > Ciona > Ciona savignyi. The sequence goes on along the minus strand of CH002137.1, from coordinate 314,990 downwards.
TTAAAGTCGCCATCTCTCCCATTCTACCCCTTCACGACCCCAGGGTACCCTCTCTACGCCCAGATGGTGATGGCGGCGGCTGCGAGAAGCGGCCCCACCATCGACCCCACCCCACACGTTTGCAACTGGGTAAACGTGGGTTCAGGAAACTGCGGGAAACGCTTCGCAACCGCGGACGAGCTTTTCACCCACCTTCGCACCCATGCACTATCCAGCACCCCCGCCACTGGGTACATGATGGGGGGATTCGATAAACTCCCAAACCCCTACGCTACTTACCTGTCCCAACAAGCAGCGGCGCTCGCCGCAGTTACCCCTTCCACGAACTTATTATCTCGAAGTCACAGCCCCCTAAGTCGCTACCACCCCTACAAGACCCACACCCTCGGGTCCCAGTTACCCACCATGCCGTCGTTACCCATTCCAGCTGGGGTCGGGCCGTATTGCTCACCCTTCGCCTTATATGGACAGCGGTTAGGGGCTTTCCCGTACAACTAAAACTGCTGAAGAAGCATATGTTCAAAGTTCCGATAGGTGTTTCTAATATCACCTAAAGAGAAATTATTTATGAGCCGATTTGCTGGGAAAATTAACAATTCGGCGACGACGCTTTGATTCCATCTTAAAATATACGAGCTCTCGTAAATTTCGCTTTTATTTGGCCAGTGATGCCCGACGCTTTTCTTCTTCTTTTTCTCCAGGGCATCACTGGATAACTTGCATTGTGATATTCTAGTTTGTACTCTTCAGATGACTTTGTGCCAATAAATCGTTTAAACCACGAAAATTTTGTGTCGTATTGAAAGGATATAGCAACTTATACAGCGATGGTTGATCGAAAATTAACGAATTTTAAGGATAAAAGTATTAACAAATATATTTTTTACTTGTTATGATATACAGATTAGGCTATTTTCTTATTCTAAGTTGCCGTTTACACGACTTATGCTTATTACCGTACAGTGCTAGGCAATAAAACGTATTCAGACAAATAGGAAATACAGACGAATATGTCGCTGCGGTATTTATGTCGGTTACAAGGCCGGACTGATTTATATGAATTTTGATAATAAAGCGTTCTCATACTAAAATGTGATAAATTGGGCGCAATAAACGTTAATATAACTGGCTGGAGATATCTGCTGATCGGCGCCTTAGAAAGCACCACCAATTTAGCTAATACGAGAGGATTTTCGAACTATGTAAAGTATTTTTCTCTATTTATAAATTTATTTTAACCGTTTTAAAACCATGTTGGACCGGTCACGAAGACCGTTTTTTTTTGTATAGAAATTGTAATGGGTATCGGCCAAGACCGTGCAATACGTAATATACCATCGTTGGCTTAACTTGCTTTATAAAATATCTGTAGTATAAAATCTTTGGTCGTTTTCACTGAAATACCGCATTAGCACTTGGAATATTGGCTTTACCGACTCGATTTACGACTTAGTCTAAACTGCATGGAATTTTTAAACTTCTATACGAAGTGTCACTTTTATATTTTGTGCGTTCTTTCTATGGCGAGAACAAATTCAGTACAGTATGACGTCAAATGACCTCTAGATGACTGTTTGTGTAATTCGTATAGCTACAGAATACACACAGCAGTAAAAACAATTTGATAAAATTAAGTTAGCAAGTAAAGGACGGTTGGTTATACACAACTATATTTCCTATAAGTATAACTTAACTATATCCTTAAAATACTATTAAAACACCGTTCATTGGTCTGGATTAAAATTTAAACCAAAAAGAATAATTGAATTCGATTTAAAATTACAACTATTACAGTACAAAATACTAGCAAAACGCCTCAGAAATAAAGTGGGGTGTTATACATTAGCTTTTATTTTTGTCATACACTGAATTGCTTACATTTACAAATTATGGGATATCCAAATATAAATGATTTTTTGTCTTTAACCAATACACCCGCCATTTTCACAAATCTGGTTTAAAAATCGGATGAAATAGAAATTATTCTAGTATTTTTCTGTCGCTTTTTTTAAACACATTACCTCTATAAAAAAGAATACGCCATTAACCTTAAATTAATCGAAATAAATGCACTGTAAACAACCGATGCCAATAACTGACACGCTTGTTTAAACAATTACCAGTCTAGGCCTTCAAAAGAAAAGACCGTAAAGTGATTTTCAATCCGACTTACCAAGAAATGTCAAATAGCAGCTGTTAAAACTAAGTTTGCTGGAATGTTGGCTTCCAAATTAATTGCAATGTTATAAATCGTTTTATTGCGTCATAAAAGTAAATGTGACTTTGTTAGGAATTCGCTCGTTTTTTTCCAGTCATTCCAGGGGAGAAATATTCGGAGATTTATGATGTATAAAGAAAAGGGAAAACGGTAAAAAACGAAGGTTATTTGATCTCGCCACGAAACGAGAAAAACAAAAATGGATTATATAAGCGGTTAATACATTTTTTTTAAATATCGTGTCAAAATGTGTAGGATTACAGGTATTTTGTCGTGATCATCAAATAAAAGTTGTTTTTACGATCAAACATAATCGATTGTATAATGGTGGCATGTCAAGGCGTGTCGGTTAAAGACAGATCACTGCCACACCGTAAATACATCTTGGCAGTAACCAAATCACTACACAGCAGCCTATTCCTCATTTTCTGCTGCGATTCCTTTCTCAATGCCTGGCGACTGCACCACCTCGCACGATCAAGAAATCTCGAGTCCGCGACCGCCAAATTCACCGCTAATTCCCGTCGATCATGTAAACAGAACAATTCTCCGTCAAAATCGCAGTTATTACCGAGTCTGTGACCATCAATCAGTCACTGAAATCAACAAAGCGACTCCGTGCTAAATCGCATGCGACCGCGGTTTTCCAAACATAAAAACCCTCCCAATACAGCAGTTTCGCCTGAAACGACACGGCTTTTGATAGGCTTGTTTATGTCTTATATTAGCGCGACGGATCTAACTGTGCTTTAATAGTAGAGCTGGTGACGTTATCTTCAAATCGATCGAATGCGGTCTACCTTTACACCCGGCATAATTTGAGGACAAAAATTTCATGTCCATTTCTCCACAATTTATTTTTTGTTTATTTTTAAAAAAACGTGGACTTTTAAAAGAAGACTTTCTTTGATTTTTGGTCACAATTTCTGATTTTTGGTCAGAATGACAATTCTCTTTGTTCTAATTTTTGTTTGTGATCAAGCGACCGGCGTTACACTAAGCACTTGACCGGTGTTTTAAACCTTTGAGAATACTGCTTTCATTCAATCAGTGTCAAACTGGACAGAGGTTACAGGTCATAGGTCAAGGGTTAGGAGGTCACGTCACTCTTCTCACAAACACGTGACCTATCGGCTAACAGCCAATCGCGGAGGTCAAGGCTTATCTGACGGAACCTCTGGATTGAAAGCGGAAATTACGAAGGAAAATATATCATCGACGTCAGAATCGAAAATATATCATTATCGACATCAAAATTTTATACACAATGCACAAATAACCAAAACGGTAAAATGGTGTTCAATAATCAAACAGTAATGATATCTTAAGATGATAATGTCATGATAGACTTCAAAATGTTTCGTCACAAAATCGAAGTCAAAACAAATGTCACCGTTCGAAAAACAATCGTAAATCAACTGTTGTTTGATCGCTAAGCGGAATAACTTTCTTGGTAACCCAAGACATACATATAACGTGTATATATTAAAGAGAAGTATACATCTTGATATTCTATGTTGGTGTATTGATCTGACATTGGTTTTAAAAATTGATTTGTATAAATTTTACTGTGCAGATGGTTTTATGAAAATCGTGTATTGATGGGCATTGTACAAGGAAAGCTTATAACCAGGTTGTATTGTGTGTAAAAGTAAATGGTACTTTCCACAGGGAAGCAAATATCTAGGTGCTTTTAATTGCAAACGTATAAATATGTTTATATGACCGTACATATGGCGTACGTACATGACCATACATTCCCATGTCATATTCCTATACAACTCAAAATTATCTAATGAGTCAAATTAAAAGGTTTTTGTCGTTCAAATTTAAGGTAAAGTGTAATTATCCACACTGTATTAGCTTAGTAACTCGGTAATTAAAAGGGGTGTATTACAGTGCACCTGAGCAAGGAACTTTACATTTTTCCAACCCGTTGATAACTAATAAGTCGTCCAAATTAAAAGTCATGTCTGATTATCCACACTCTGTAATTAGTTGCTTCGGAAATTTGACAGTGGGCATGAGGTTAATTATTGTGCACCTGAGTATTCCACGCCAATCAAGTGGTATTTAATTTATCAATATAGATTACAAGTATTAAAATGGCACATTGCATTCAATAGCCCGGCTTTGGGCACTCCCGTTATAGACGTGTTCCATGAATATACTAATTGGCTCGACACACACAAGTAATATTTAATGGAAGTTTGGTATTTCGTTCATTCATCCAATTCTACCAAATCAGGTAATATTTTTACAAACGTATGAATTTTAAGAAATCTATGTTCAACAGGTAAGATTTTGGCGACAGTTTGTCCCAAAATTACGGTTTCCGGCGATAACTGTATATTTGATTGTATCGCTCGTCTAATTTGCCAGGGTTTCAAATAACAGAAAACCTTGCCAACGAAAACGCATTATGAAAATGAAAGCGGTTTACCCGACTGTCTTATTACGAAGGTATACATTTTAAAGCTAAACAGAATGTGATGCACTACTGGTATGATTTGTCTAGTTTTGCAGTCTCATTGCAGTGCAGAAGTATATATAGAAAATGACCTACATTTAAGAATTAATGGAAACGATCTGGACAGAACTATCACTTACCTCGCCAATGGACACAACCGCAGTGGTTAGTGGCCACAATAGGTCAAATACTGAAACCCATGGAACATTCTAGAAATAGATACGTTCTAGGGAATATATATAATTGCATAATATGGAAAATATTTATAAATATCAGATAAAAGAACCTTCCAAAAACATCTATAAATATCAGATGAAAAGAAACTCGCACCCTTAAATTTGCGCGCTTTGGGATAATAGCTATTATTTTCTCTCCGAATGATTGTCATTTCGACCTCCAAAATTTGAATTTAGTTTTTCCGAAATTAGTTTTTGCGTTGACGGCTTTGGCAGGGTTAGCTGCGTTTTAATTGCGAAGTGTGCGGAAAGCGGCCGGCTCTGACAGATGAACAATTTTGTTCCACACAACAATTCATGCAAAACTCTTCAAGTAAAATCTGATAACGTTATCACAAAATCGCAAGGGTTTCGTTGCGTTTGACTGACAGCAACTTGTTTTCCCAGTTACTTTGTTTGTTTATTAATCTTAAAATACATTTAAGGCCAGTTCTCCTAAAAGGGATTAACGAATTTTTGTGCCGCCGAAAGGTTTAGTGGCGAGTCTGTAGACGCAATTTTGCCGGATTATTGCTGTTCGTTATTACCGAGATATCCTTAAAATCCAATTAAGCTAAAGCGAAGCCGACTTTGGTCATGCACAAAGGCCATGAGCAACACGAGCAACTTAGCCGAATTAAAAATTGCGATTTTATAACTGGAGTCAACGTTGACCTCACATTAGCTTTGGACACAAACATAACATCAGCTATTCTTGGCAGTCGCGACCCAAATAAGGTATTTCGCTGTTGAGAATTACGCTTTTTTATTAGAATAACCGTAAACAACTCAGACATGATTTAAATTTCCCAACAGGAATTTGGTTAATTATGCAGACGGTACGCCATATTTAATTTTTAGTGGTAAGTCATGAATTTTAGGAAAACACATTGGTATTTACTAGCTAAAACAGGAAATTACGGGAATGTAAAACTTTGAAACACAACTAATATTTCATTAGTTTTAATTTCCTTTCAAGCAATAGTTAAAACTTAAGAGTAAGCGTGGATTCGGGCAAGTTTTCGGCACTACGACGATTAATTTCCCTAGTAATCATGAGTTCGAGAAGATAAGAATTCAGTAGAACGTATTGCCCGACCATTTAAGTGGCAATTAATCAATTTCAGCGATAAAACGCTTGACTGTAGTCGTTCAAAGATAAAACAAACTCGCTGTACAAACAGGCACCCGACAAGTGTACCAGCACTGTACTGCCTTTCTATTGTTTCGTAAACAATATGAACAAACAGGCTGCTGTCAGTCAAATACAGCTACCAGCAACTGCTTCGAACTGCTGGTAGAGTGGGTTTAGGAAACGTGGCCATACAGTTTAATAACCTCATTTCCACTCTAATAACGAGTAATTTACGCCCAGGCCTTTGGCGGTGACTTCTATTTGAAGATTTAATCCGCAAATCCCGTTTGATAATGGTGTCAATTTGGAAGTAACCCCAGCCGTTTTCGAACTGTCAATACGATAGTTCTTTATCCTCGCTATTCCCTCGGCTGTATTAAATAAAACCATTTAATTTCATTACCGGTTGGTTTCTCAAATGGGACTTTGAATCCTCTGACATTTTAGAGACGGCTTTCACACATAACTTTAGATAAACTGTATCATGTGATTTTTAATAAATTCATGCCCAATCTATACCCTTAAAATGGCCAAATAAATGTCGTTTTCCCTTTTTTGTTTGTCATAAACAATTGTGAATAATTCTTTATGGTAGAAAAGTAATATTGTTGTTATATACTCTTGGCTGACGGAGCCAACATTCCAAAGCCGATAGTTTGGTAATTTCGCGCTGAATTTGCCAGCAAGACTTCGTTAGAATGATTTATTAAGGTCTGGAAACTCTCCTACTGGGCCCAGTGTCAAGAAAACTAAAAATGATCGTCCATTTTCGAAATACATCAGACGTGTTATCAAAACGCCGTAATTTGTCACCGAAGGTGCCTTTAAGCTGTATAAACACGAATCTCTATTCGCTGCTCAGATAAAAGCCCTTATGTCCGTTGTGATAGATGAGGCCTAGGCGGGAAAAATTTAATTGGATAGTTTCGTTATTTGTATTCTAGGGGGGTAGGCGACCTGTATTGAAGGAGTTTATTGCCAACAAGGGCTGCACAATTGCGGCGTGCCCCGCGAAATTCAGCACTCCACTGTTAGGAATATAATCAAAGTAGTGATTGATTAAGCACTCATTCCGCCAGTTGATAGATCGGCAATCAACCCGCTTTAAAGCACAGCGGCCAAACTAATACATCAAGCAGAAGTAAGAAAGACGAATCGGCACTTGGCACTCTCGTGACAGCCCGATGATGATATATCACAACAGCGCGAATCCGTGTTGTGTTTGTCTCGCTCGGGCAATTTATTTTCATCATCGACCTTTTTTCTGCGCATCTTTGTTTTCTTTTGGCCGTTAATTAAAACCGATGCGCGCTGGACTCTAATTTCGATCAATTTTCGTGCGTTGTTAATATTGAACGGAGTTCACGGCCAACTGGTTTAACAAACTTGATGACCTTTGCAATTAAATATGCGACGCATGGAATTCGTGAATTCGCGGATTTTGCATCGTTTTGCGGATTTTCGTCAATTTAAGTACCATGTTTATAGGAATTTCCCTAACGATAATTTTAATGAAAAGGATATGGCTACATTGAATTCTTGTAAAAAGCATTATATATATATAATATATTTCCGGCGACAAAAAATGCCTTGGTTGTTCGCTAGACGTGAATAGAACAACATTTTTATGTTTATTTCCGGGGTGGAAAAACGCAAGGCGCGTTATCACACGGACAATCGACAGATTACCTCCCCACCGATGGGTTGCCAGAGCTATTTCCCTGTGTTGTATATGATGTAGAACTTTAGGTATCGTGTTCAGCAATGTCCGCCAAATGTCAAACCCAAGGACACAACCGACTAGGGGGCGTTTGGTTTCGATCCAAGAAACTGACGGTCCGACAAACTACTATATTAAGTTACATGGCTGACTTCGTAATATAACTAACGAAAGGCGGAATTCGGCAGATTATGGCGATCAAGAGAGCTGGTCTTCGGATCGTTTTCAGGAATTACGCCGCGAATTACATTGCTTTTCGCATTAAATAAATGGTATACAAAAAAGTATTTTAAATACGCGTTTTATGTTTTTTTCCCGAAACGTTTTTCTATTTGTTGTGAAATACACCCGTTTTACAAAAAAATGTTAAAAGCTTACTTCAGGTTAGCAAGCCTTTCGGCCAAATTTGTAACATCAACAAGGAGTGCGGCATTTAATTAGGATAAAGTATTGGCCGCAACCTCTGTATGTATTTTGTATGCCTTTTTATTCATAAATCTTACGACGTAGCCCTTTGTCCAACCCACACTGTTATAGGAGGCGTTCAACTAATTATTTTCCCTATCTCTCCAATGCAAACTGACCTCACAAAAACGACTGTCACTCAAAATCCTGACATAGGAAGTCTTAGATTTTTTCACAATTCAAAATTGAAGCTTGGATCTGCAACCTAAACTCAAAACCCTACAAAATTTTGTTTAAAAATTTTGAGCCCATACCCCTTCGTACATCGGCAACTTTTTTCCAACAAAACAGCTAGCAGATGAACATTCAACACCTTTATTTTACAAAGCACTGCTCCACGATTACAAAACTTTACAGCTAAACGAGAACACCGGCGCGCAGCCTAGCACATGCTGCTTTCAACAAAACAAACATTGGGGAATCACCACCATTGTTACTCAGCAAAACACTAGTTTAAAAACAATGACTCATGGAGGGTACCACTCGTCACATCCTGCCGTTCATAGAGGTCTTAATTGGTTATACGCCATCTTGGAAACGGTGACCGTTCCAGTTTGGTTTAAACTGTTTGAACTTACTAGTAGAGGTCATTCTGTGAGACTCCGGTCCAAATTTTAACCGTTTCGGTTGACTGCTTCGGCTATTACAGGCCTTCGACTGAAGGGTGGTCATTCTGTAGATTTCATTTGGCGACAGTGTCACTGGTGATGACTGAAACTCTTCGTACACATTAAAATTCACTGCTTGATGTTCCACAAGTTTCAGCACATTTTTTCACTGTAATTTGAAAGGTTTAAAGTCCATAACCAGGGTACAAATAGTTGTTTTTGAGTAAAAAAACACACCCAATGTCACCTTTGAGCCTCGTGTGACCACATTTTGTCTGCCTCCACTTCTTTCACCAATGTTTGACAATCAAGGATGGTTAGGATTGGTAAGTTTTTATATCTTCTGTATGCATAAGTGTCCAACAACACATCTAGGCCTTCACACCTGCCCAAAAATTGAAAAATATGAAAAAAAGGTACACATGTGGATACCAAGAGGAGTACATTTTTCAGTCCTATATCTCAAATCGGATTAACAGTCTGTATCGAAAGATTGTCTGGTATTTATAAAAGCCATTCGAAGTTAGGTTCTTGAAAAAATATCCGAACGACCCTCTACCGGAGTGAAAACAACCAAAAATGAGAAAAAATGACTAATTAATTACTTTGCTAATTAGCATAAGTAATTAAGTGTAAGATTTTAGACAAACAGTTGACTAGTAACATTTATCCACACTCAAATTTCTATAAATTTGGAGATTTTGGCAAAAAATTCAAAATAGCCCGTTTTTCATTTAGGAGGCGTTCAACTAATTATTTTCCCTATCTCTCCAATGCAAACTGACCTCACAAAAACGACTGTCACTCAAAATCCATGACATAGGAAGTCTTAGATTTTTTCACAATTCAAAATTGAAGCTTTGGATCTGCAACCTAAACTCAAAACCCTACAAAATTTTGTTTAAAAATTTTGAGCCCATACCCCTTCGTACATCGGCAACTTTTTTCCAACAAAACAGCTAGCAGATGCACATTCAACACCTTTATTTTACAAAGCACTGCTCCACGATTACAAAACTTTACAGCTAAACGAGAACACCGGCGCGCAGCCTAGCACATGCTGCTTTCAACAAAACAAACATTGGGGAATCACCACCATTGTTACTCAGCAAAACACTAGTTTAAAAACAATGACTCATGGAGGGTACCACTCGTCACATCCTGCCGTTCATAGAGGTCTTAATTGGTTATACGCCATCTATAGCAACAGCCGAATCGTTTTTGGTTCGCAATGCAGTATGTATTTGTGAAGGGCTGTTGTTGTTTTCAAAAGCTTTACTATTTCTGTACAGACTGCGTCAAGTAACTTCATGAATAGCCTTATTATACAAAATATCCTTTGTGGTAATCTCGGGTAAAAGTTTTACTAAAATAAACTCAAAGCTACAGACCGACTTGCGCATAATTAGCATTCCTTTATAGAAGTATAAATTCACCATCGGGAGCGGCAAAACATGGCAAGAAAAACGAGAATGTCAGTTATAAACAGCGGCTGACGATAATTTCTCGTATTGGTAATTAAGAAACATGTAACCTGCAATTACAGTCAATTATGACCGTCGGAATTTCACCACCGCATAGGAAGAAAATCGCCTTTTCACCGCAACGTCTAAATTGTGTGTCGAACCAACACAAATTAGACGTTCGAAGGTGTTATTCTAATGCTCAGCCTCATTATCAAGTGTAAACTCGAGTTCGGTTGAAATGCGTCGCGTTAAATTAAGCTTAAAAAATATGACGATTTACAGGTTCAACATTTCTAAAATATTTGTTGCCACTCTCTTTGTGTGGAATACCTATAAACTCCACCAAATTAGGACCGGGTGGGGTTAAAACAAGAATGAAACGTCAGGTTACCTCCTGCCCATGCTTGGTTACTGGAGATATTGTAGTAGGCCTATGTTGTTGATCTTAAAAATGTTCAGCCTATTTCCTCTTTAGATTCTTAGGATATGGGACAAACAGCGAAGTGCTCGGCTGGTATAAATACCGACCCGAATATCACGAATGCGCAGCCATTCATTTAATGCGCAATATACAGTTATTTTTTTCATTTGTTGGAGCTACATTAATCTGCAATCGAACAGTTTCGGACAAAACCATCCGTTTTGGCGGTGCCACCTGAATACAATTGAATACTGGGTGAAATCAAACAGTAACAACGTATCAATCATACACAACATACAGCAATAGAATCGACAGCTGGACTGTAGGCACGAGTTTTGTTTGATAATCTTAGATATTTCCTTCAACACGGTTTTCCCTGACGAATTATCCCACGATAACCAGAGAATAAATCGTCCTTGTAGATTTCCCAATCAACCAGGATAGAAATGACACATCCGTCTGTATCAGACGTAGAAGTTTGGATAAATCAAATATTTATACCAGCCTATAGCACTTTAAAGGACCGAAGCTGAAAGCAGAGACTATATATTTAAAATAATGAAACGTTTTAAAATTGTATATTAAAATACTTAAAACGAAAACAAACACACGATTGTGTTCAGAATTTTTAGCAATTTTTCACTGTCGATATATTCCAACCTAAACTAATTTGTGGCTTTTTGACAGACGTTTGTTTATCGCAGAACAGTGATTTACCAAGGGAAGTGGTATTAATAATGAATGGAACGCGTAACGCTATCCATCATCCAGAATAGAAACGTTTACTGGAATTGCAAGGAAATCAGCGTTAAGTAATAAAGATATGGATAGCACATTCATACTTATCTCTGGCGATGAGAAAGGTGCACGGTATAAAACGGACGAACGTCAAATTACTTCGCGCCAACTGTTATTGCAGTGTTGTCTATTATTGAAACGTTGTTTTTAACCCATTAATCCGCTGAATAATATAAATGTTCACGAATTGTCTAAAAGCCACGAACACAACCGAATAAGCCAGTTGCTAGTTTCGATGCACCAACCTTTTGGTCGATAAAAGACAGAGCAGCAGACGACAGGACATGCCGATTTCAGTCACCGTCAAATCTGTAACTTTGTTTGACAACTGATTTCCACATTCAGCAACTGTGCACGACATTGAAACCACCATAATATAAAGCACAAAACCAACCGCACAGTGTAATCCTCTCACACACCATAATCAACGAGTGTTGCAATTTTGCTTATTTTTTTAAATAATTTGTTTACCGCGCTAGATTTTGAACCCTGATGGACTAATCCCAAGACCGATTATATGCAGTATGTTTCGAGCATGTGGCAGATTTTAATGATTTTCCTTTTTTATCGAGTCAAGTTACGAACGCACCATACTCGTCACTAGGACCGTTTTTGTATACCAGTCGGTATTTGTATCGGTCGCGTTAACCCTTTGGCCACACCACCGTATACTCTAATATTTTTACCCGGCCTAGTTTCGAACCCATAATAGGTTCGTTGCTAAAGCCGTGTTTTGTATTAGAGTCAGTATATGTATCGGTTGCGTTAACCATTTGGCCACACGACCGTACACATTCCATTTTTTTCTTTGTGGGTACGTTATGTGCAGCATCTACACCTAGTGATGGAAACGTTTTTTTTAATATTTAGTAATTGTGTTTATTTTTCGGCAACGCATTTTATAATAAGTCGGTAACCTACAATGTTTTGGGTGATAAAAGCATATTGCCATGTACATATTTTACATAAGGGTTTATCAAAACTACAGTTTCTGACCCCAAACCCAGTTCAAACGTCTAGCCGTCAAAACACTGTAACGTAATCTATACAAAGGGTGTGTAGGTTATCTGATGACAGCATTTGACAATTGCTTCTATACTCATTTCTCACCACCAGGAAATAAATGACAACTGCAGACCACGTTGCAAGACATTCCCGCTTTAATATTTTCCCGCGCATAACAAGTCAATTGTTTCGACATAAAGTGACTGGGACGTCATAAAACGGCATTATGAACTCATTATAGCCACTTGTGAAGCGGGCTGCTGTTTCAAGCTAGCTATAAAGTGGCCAGCAGCTAAAACACATGTTACGACCGTATAATTGTATTTGTACACCTGTAACGTGCGTTTCTCTTTCCACATCAAGCTATTTTTAACACCGATGGCCCAATTTCGCACTTAGTAAATCGCCCTTTGATCTACAAGCGCTTATTTCGGCACTTTTGTAAAAAGTTGACGAAATTTGTCATAAAAACAGATCTATGATAACAGACTTTCTTTTTTCGAAACGTGAATTTTATTGAATAAATCTTCAACTTTAATGTCTTGTGCCACACCAATAAGTCGTGTAGAGTTTCGTTCATTAAATCACTGTAATTGGCTGCTTCAATATATTGGTGAAGCTTGCCAAATTTATATTGCTGGATTTTGGCGTCAGTTAAGTCCAAAATACCGTTGCTTGTCCAAAGTCTCTAACGATTAAATCAGTTTTACATATCTACAAGCTGTTTTACATGGTCTACAACTCCCAATAGACCGACTGTCAATCCGAACAGTCCGTTTGATATTTAAACGATTGCTGAGTAACAGACACAGTTGATTGATGTACGCTAGTAGAGTTAAAAGCGCCGAAACCGCCAAAGCTTGTCGAAACGACCTAAATTCCCTTGGCGAAACGACGGGCCTAAAGGTTCAAAGGCGGTTTAGATTAAGTGCCGTTAGCTCGTACCAGACCCCATTAATATTCCGATAATTTTATTAACTCCGTTCAACCGGGTTGCGTGTAGGGAACTGTCAAGGTCGTGACCCCTGTTTACCCCCTAGGGAATGACCTCATATTAAGCAACCTCCAGCAAAATGCTTACACTGAATTAATCTTATTTCAGTCCTTAACGCTATGTATATTTATACACAACGTGACTCCAAACCGGACAAGTTTTTATTTTCCTTTAAACGAGATTAATTTTTTTAACTTTTTGAATTTTTTAAAGTTTTTAAGCTTTGAGTTTAGGTTTAATGGAATCCTCTAAAACTCCGTTTTTATGTCAATATGAGTCGGTGTCTTGAAACGTTCGATCACTAGAGGTCAGGAGAAATTTCAGGTTGTTAATTCCAGTGAAGGTTCTTCAGACTAGTACGGTCGTGTGGCCAAATGGTTAACGCGACCGATACATATACCAGAATATAAAAATGGACCGAGTAACGATCCCATCATGGGTTCGAAACTTGGCTCTGTTAAAAAAAAGGTTCTTTAGACTAAAACGGTCGGGTGGACCAATGGTTGAATGTACGGTCATATACTGTCTATTAAATAAAAAACGGTCCGGTAACGAGCCTATCATGGGTTCGAAGCATTAGCCCGGTAACCATGCAACATCGACAATTGCCTTGCCCGAGGGCTCAACCGACTGGTCAGGGGTTTTGATCCCAGTACTTCCGGCTGACAGTCCCTCTAACCTATTAGCGTCAAATAAAAAAAAGATTTTTAAGCTGCAAATAAGTTTCGAATCTGCGATTTTTTATCTTGACAGTCGTGTTTACTCTTTTATTTACCGGCATAAGTCTCGAACCCAAGATGAACTGGTCACCATTTTTGTATAGGAGTTAGTAAAGGTAACCATCGCCTTTACCATTAGGCCACATGACCGTACATGTTATGTATTTTAATATGAAACTACATATATAAATTGATGGTGCTAACCGCAAGACAGATCGAATTCGTGTTATAATCGATGACAAATCAGCATATGAGCTACAACAACAGCTGGTTATGAGAAATAAACCGAAACCTTAAATCAATGTCGTTTCGAGTACGGTCGGTAAGCGTGACACACAATGGGGTATTAAGTGTATTCTCAACGAGCGTTTCGCGATTATTATTTATGACCTCATCGAATAGTCAAATCGTGTAAAATTAGTGACGTCATCGATGAATTGTTAGAGTCGCGAGTGCACTTAACGGTGGGGAGGATTGTTGTGTCATAGACTCTTATTTTACAGACGGAACTGGATACTTTTAAAGCGGCCGCAAAGTCTCGAACTAGCGATGCGCGTAACTACACGTCATTTTTAATTGGTATGGTGTGTGTAAAGGATATTAATTTTTAACCCCGTCGATGGGAAAACGCAAGGAATGTGTTAACACATAGCCAATGGTCAGATCACCTCGCGTCCACCTTCGTGTTACCGGAGCTATTGCAGTGTTTAGTTTAGTTAATTCATTTTTGCCCCAGTTTTTAAAAATGGCAAACGAAGTGTGTTGTGTATGATACAAACATTTCTTTAATTTTGTTGAACCCATCATTTCACTGAGTTCGGGCAATGTCCGTTAAGTGGACACAACCTACTACTTTTAGTGACCGTTTGTAAACCGGCCAAGCTAGCTATTCGGCCACATAATGGTTGCATACAAGAGCTATTGACAAAAGGAATATTACAAAACTCTTTAAACAGTTCTGTGGCCAAGTGGTGAACGAAGTCAATTCACACACAGATTTTTAAATAAAAACGGCGTTAATGACGAGCCCATCATGGTTACATAAGTTCGACGATGTTTTTTATTGCATTTTAAGACCGATGCTGACAGAGAACTTTATAGACTGGATTATTGGGCGATAGTGAAAGGGTTTGTCATCGACAGACTGGTTAGCTTAAGCGGCTTGTTTAGTAGGAAAAATTTCAATTCTGAACCAAATATGTGCATTTGTAAAGCTGTAAATATGTTTAATATTTTATACAAGGCTTATTGTACTGTGTTTATTTCGATGTCCTTGCCGGAAAATTGTTTGTTTTATAATAAGAAAAAAACTTAGGGTCAAAATGGCGTATTAGGCCTTCAGTCGAAGGACTTTGGGGTCGAAACCAATCGCTTGCTAGTTGGTTAAGTCCTTGGAAAAAACACCTAACAGACGTTAAATAATATAAGTGAATTATTGGGTCTTACAAAAATTAAAGAAACGCCTCAATCATACACAACACTCAGTTAAAGCTCCTATAACCCGATTGTGAAAACAAAGAGGTCTGGCGATTGCCCGCGTTTTCGCGTGTTTTCATGTAATAAGCATGTGATGTAGTCTACCTATTTCCTTAAATGTCGAGAGAGCGTTCTCCTAACCGAATTCGTTTAAAGGCCGAACGACTTTGAGAATGACGGCCTTTGAAGCTTCTAATTTTGGAACCATATACCTACACTCTTTGGCTTAGCGGCGTACGCGACGTGTTATTACACGACCCAGAAAAGGCGAAAACCACTTTGCTGACTTTTAAACCGAAAATCACCAAAACTTCAAAACAGTTCGACTTTTCAATTAAACGGACTCGGCAACAGAGTCGGCGTCAAATTAATCGTTAATTTACAAGACACTTATTATACAGAAGTCGCGATTACACTCATTAAAAGCCGCGTTCCAAGCTGACGAGCTCGTCTAAGCCTTATCGGAAATTAAAATCATACTTACGAGCGTATGGTGTATAAGAGGGAACGTGTTTTTAACGTTAAAATTCAATTTGGCCGGTCATAACGAAGATGAAAAACGTATCGCTCAACTGGGTTCGATTTTAAAGAGGTAAACACAATTAGCATTTTGGCAATAAATGGATATTATAGTGATTATTAATGATAAATTGAAAGCAAAAAACAGCAAAATTAGTTTAAACACATTTATTTAAATACACATGGTTTTATTTGAAGAAAAACAGCGACCAAACCCTTATACCCAATGAACATTAAATTGGGTAGTATTTGCAGATTAATAAATCAAGATTTTGAATATAAAATACTTAAAGAAAAGTGTTAAATGTACTACAGGATTGCTTAGATTGATATGGAACGTAATTCTAACCCTGTCCCAAACACTAATCTCAACCCCAGAACTAACTTTAACCCCAACCCTAATATAATGTCATGGCTTTTGCAATTATGAAGTATAGTTAACGATCCAAGCGCCCCTGCAGTATTTAGAGGTACCGATGGCAATAGGCTTTGGGTGGAGGAATGGTCAGACAAGAGTGAAAAAATAAACCATTTGCCAAGTTTAATTCATTAACTGTTTCAAAGGCACAATTGCCTGCCTAGCGGATTAATGGGTTCTACTAAATTAAAGGATCGTGTGAATCATACACAACCTACTGTACTAGCTCCGGTAACCCGATGGTGAGCGCGAGGTGATCTGACGATTGCCCGTGTGTTAACCCTATTCGTTTTCCCATTCACGGGGATAAACATGAATATTCCAAGTTTCCAATCTATGGTAGGCTGGTCACAAAGAGCGTTTTTGTATAGGGGTTGGTATATGTATCGGTCACGTTAACCATTCGGCCACACGACCGTATACTAACTGTGGCGGTTAACCTGAAACCGAAGTCCTAAATTTCGTCTCTCTGGTGACACGTGGCGGTTAGAATATTGTGCTTTAAAAATAAAATGTTCATTTATATCCTTGTGGGTGGAAAACCAGGCTGTATTCACGTGTATCGTAATACACCTCATGCCCACAGTCGAGTTGCTGGAGCTATTACAGTGTGTGGTTGGTTTATTTGTATCTTCGTAGATGGAAAGCCAGGCTTTATCCACGAGTATCGTAAGACACCTTATGTCCACAGTCGAGTTGTTGGAGCTATTACAGTGTGTGTATGGTTGGGTTATTTATATCCTTATGGGTGGGAAGCTAGGCTTTATCCACGAGTATCGTTAGGACACCTCATGTCCACAGTCGAGTTGCTGGGGCTATTACAGTGTGTGAATGGTTGGTTCATTTATATCCTCGTGGGTGGGAAGCCAAGCTTTATCCACGAGTATCGTAAGACACCTCATGCCCACAGTCGAGTTGCTAGAGCTATTACAGTATGTGGATGGTTGGTTCAATTATATCCATGTGGGTGGGAAGCCAGGTTTTATCCACAGGTATCGTAAAACTCCCTACAAAGATCAAAAACATTGTTTTTTTTTCTTGTTTTATATTTGCGGTGCAGCAGGACAACGAAAGAACGAAAGGAACAAATTAAACGAACGAACGAATAACGAACGGGTCCGTAACATTAAACCTGGAATGAATTTGTGAAACTAACCCAAAATAACTGAATGGAAATTTCCCAAAATTAACAAACCAACAATTTAACTGATTCGTTGATAGATATATATATAGTTAGTGCAAATTGATTGGCGTTTTCAAAGTTTCGTTATTTCTAAAAAAAATAATATCTTTTCTAAGCAATCGTCGTAAAAAATAACAAGATTAAAAAGTTTTGTTCGTCTGCTCTGTTTCTTACTGATTTTGCTGTTCTGGGGTGAGCGGCGGGGTCAAAAGTTCACCTTCTGACGTCACGACGGGATGGGGAATCCCCGTCGGCTCGTTCTCGTGCAGAGTGACGTAATGGGCGGTGGACGGGTCTACGGCGTAAGGGGCGTACTGCGCATGCGCGCACTTTATGCTCTGCTGGTGGTACATTGGTTGCTGGGGATGGTTTTGACGGGTTAGCTCAGTGGGTTAGTGCGTCGTCTGTTAGCCGAAAGGTTGTCGGATCGAAATCAGCCGCCCGCTAATCGGCTGTGTATTTGTAAAATGTCCGACTGATTAGCATAGTGGGGTTGGTGCGTCGCCTCTTAGCCGAAGGGTTGCAGATTCGAAACTGGTCATTACTTAGTC
>CH002137.1:277062-296509 GCA_000149265.1 Ciona savignyi | reverse complement strand
AGGTTGCAGATTCGAAACTGGTCATTACTTAGTCGGCTGTGCATTGGTTAAGTCACTTAGCGGACATTGCCTGAACCCAGTGGAATAGGATAGGATAATTATGTTTATCTCCGTGAAAGGAAAAACGCAAGGGGCGTTAACACACGGTCAATCGTCACAATATTCCGCTGGGTTCAGGCAATGTTTGCTAAGTGACTTATCCATGGACACAACCGACTAGCTAGCAATTAGTTTCTGAAAAGCGACACACTGAGCAACGAAGCTGATCGGTGATTCTCAATCATACACAACACACTGTAATAGCTCCGGTAACCCGACGGTGGGCGCGAGGTGATCTGACGATTGCCCGTGTGATAACGCTCTTGGTATTTCCATTCACAGGGATAAACACGAATGTCCCATCCTATATTATCTAATCGGTAATAAAAGTTAAATATTAATATACTGTAATCCCAAGTATAAACCCACCAACAAAGTAACAATTAAGTGGTATTAAGGACGGAAACACGACCGGACTTACCGACGGCATAATCTGGGGATGTCCGTATGTGGGGGAGGCGACTAGTACTCTGACCGGCTGCTGGAAATAAAGTGCTTTGTGATGTCATAGTTGGGTTATTACGTTTAAGTTAGGTTGGGGATTGAGTTATGTCTAATTATCCACACATTGTAGTAGCAACGTAACTAGCATAAGGTGTATTGCTGTGCTCGACTGTGGGCATAAGGTGTATTACTGTGCACCTGAGCAAGCCACTTTACATTGCTCCAACCCAGTGATATCAAATGAGTCTAAAATGGTTTATAATGAGTGGGCATGGGGTGTAATATTGTAAACTCTCAGTATCCAAACCATTCAAATCTTACCTCAGATGTGGGTGTATATAGAGGCTTGTCCACTACTGCCTCTGGTGGCCGATTTGGAATTGGATGAACCTAGAAGATTCGATGTTTAAAACTGAGTTGGGGTGGTAACAACTTAATCATACACAACACATTGCAATAGCTCCGGTAACCCGACGGTGGGCGCAATGTGATCTGACGATTGCCCGTGTGTTAACCCCCTTGGTTTTCCCATTCAGAGTGATTACTACCATGATGGCTACTTATAAATTTCGCTTCTTCCCTGTAATATTTCAATTCGATTGATGAGTATTTAATATTGTGGGAAATATAAACATATTATTTCTAAAGATAACTATCATATACCCTAAATACCTCATAAATATCCTATAATAGTTGACAAAATGCACAAGGTAACCAACATTATTCACCAATAATTTTCCACTCTGGTGCCAAAAAAGTCACAAAATTGGCATGGCAATTGTCATACCTGGGTCTGTGCGGCGGATGGCACGGATCGTGGCACAAGATAACCCGTCGGCACTGCTTGTGTGGGCAGCGTGACTACGTTGAGCTGTTCTGGAGTGGACTGACTGACCGCTGGGCTGATCAACTGACCACAGGCTCCTCCAATCTGTGAATGGCAGTTGTCACTCTACTGTGTGCATGAGGTGTCTTACGATACTTGTGGATAAAGCCTGGCTTCCCACCCACAAGGATATATATGAACCAACCATCCACACACTGTAATAGTTCCAACAACTCGACTGTCAGCACGATGTGCATTTCAATACTCAATGACGGTCACTGTTACAGCTATAAGTAGGCTAACATAAAAGTAATAGAGCTGCCGAAAATATTTGAAACGATCGAAAACGTTTTTTTTTAAATTATTGAATTTTAGCCACCAAATTGCAAGGGTTGCATGGCAACCCCACAACCCAACGCCCCTGCAGTGCCCCATCACAAATAACCCCGTACTAACCGGGGTCGGGGGCCAGGGAAGATGGACGGTGCTGCATGGTTGACCCGCACACGCAGCAGCGGGGTAAGCGTACCCAGGGTAATGGGCGGCCAGCGGTTGATACGTGGGTCCAGCCCCGTACATCAGGTGGCCGTGGGCGTAAGGCTGGGTGAGGAAGGTGGTTAGAATCGGGGTTAGAAGGGGGATTTTAATATTGACCCCAATGAAGTAGAGTAACTCATGTTTATTTTAGAAATGAAGTAGAGTAACTCATGTTTATTAAAGAAACTCATGTTTATTTTAGTAAAAAAAAAAATTGTAAGAAGCGATATCACACGGAAAATATTTAAATGAATTATCTTGTGCCCACCGCCAGGTTACCTGAGCTATTGCAGATGGTTGTGCATGACTGAGATGTTCTTTTATTTTCGGTAGAACCCATTAATCCACTTGGTTCAGACAATGTCAGTTAGGTGTCTTGCTCAAGGACACAACCTTTTAGTCAACGGCTGGTTTGATCCCACAACCTTTTGCCCAACAGTCCATGATGACAATACCTTTGCCAACTGGTTAGTCTAGTGGTTTAGTGCGACAACTTTCAATCGAAAGGTTACAGGTTCGAAACTGGTCGCTAGCTAGTCGGTTGTGTCCTTGGGCAAGGCACTCAATGAACATTTGACCAAACCCAGAAGATTAATGAGTTCTACGCTCGACCAAATTGCAGGAACATGTATATCACACGCAGCACACTTCAATAGCTCCGGTAACTTGACGATGGGCGCAAGGTGATCTGACGATTGCCCGTGTGTTAACACACAGGGATAAACATAAATATCCTCTCCCTTACTTCCTCCACCAAGATAAATCAATCTCACAAACCTGGGGCTGTTGCAGGGGGGAAAGCATGGGGCTTTGTGAGAAGTAAGTTATCCCGTTGCTGTTGGTGAAAGACGCGTAACCCGCTGGGTGAACCACCCAGCTACCTAGGGGACCCGGTACGTGTATATCTGTGGTGTCATAAGTTTAGTTTATTTTTAATCATTTTATGCCCCAGTAATAAAAAATTGCAAAATAATCAAATTACAATACAGGAACAGGAAAAGACGGAAAAAACGATTGGACGGTGCCAATTGTCTCCTACTAAAAATTAAACAAATTTAAGCTAAAATTTAAAAAAAGTAGAAATTTTTCCGAAAACAAGGTTCACCTTTAGGAAAGCATATTTGTTGCTTGCGAACAGCCTGCCCGATATTTAGTTTTTTTCCATTCAA
The DNA here is from genome assembly GCA_000149265.1 of Ciona savignyi. Classification (NCBI taxonomy): domain Eukaryota; kingdom Metazoa; phylum Chordata; class Ascidiacea; order Phlebobranchia; family Cionidae; genus Ciona; species Ciona savignyi. The sequence continues at coordinate 293,434 of CH002137.1, read as the reverse complement.
GTATAAACAATCCTCCTGTGAAGTAATAATGAAATTTATGAAGTTGATGGTGTCACTGTGGGAAACCATAAAGATGAATATAACTAGATAGGATATTCATGTTTATCCCCGTGAATGGGAAAACCAAGGAGATTAACACACCGGCAATCGTCAGATCACCTTGCGCTCACCGTCGGGTTACCGATAACTTATCACTGGATAACTGGTGTCGACAGTGTAGTGGTAAAGAATATACACTTTTTGATTGATTAGTTAAAGTAGTAAGAGATTTGGTCTGCATCAACTGAAAGGTTGCGGCATTAAAACTAGTCTCTGACCAGATGGTTTTGTTTTGGGGGGTAGTAAATTAAAATTGCCTTAATCCAGTAAAGAAGATTAATGGGTTGTACCAAGAGCATCTCAATTATACACAACACACTGCAATATTTATGGTAACCCAACAGTGATCGGAAAGTAATCTGACGATGATAGTGACCCATGCTTTCTTCCATTTAGGGGAAATAAAACAAGCCTTATCCAAAGACAATACCAATTAGCTAACAACTGGTTTCGATCACACCACCTTTCGACTAATGGTCTGATGCATCACATATTAGCTAACTGACTGACCAAAACAGGTTTTTAAACTAGTAAATTTGCAGTGGCAACATGGCTATTACAACTTACATTATTAAGCTCTTGCTGGTTAGTCTGGCCGTTTACTGCGTCGCCTTTTAAACAAAAGGTTGCAGGTACGAAACTGGTCGCTAGCTAGTCGGTTGCGTCCTTCGGCAAGGCACTTTATGGTCATTGCTTGAACCCAGTGAATTAATGGGTTCTGCTAAATTGAAGGAATGTCTCAATTAAACAGCACACTGCAATAGCTTCGGTAATCCGACGGTGAGCGCGAGGTGATCTGACGATTGCCCGTCTTTTAACCGCCTTGGTTTTCCCATCCACGGGGATAAACATGACTATCCTAATATAATCCACAGGGATATACACAAGCATCCAGTTATATGACATATAGCACATATGTATGTATAGTGCACTGGTAATTTGACATCTCTTACCTGATCACGAACTCTGTCAGCTTCTTCGGCTGTTTCAAACGTAACGAAACCGTACCTGTGATGTCATAATGAAAATAGGTGAAAGGTTATGATTAATCGGTACTGCCGACGAAATCAAACCAGACGCTTGCAAAAATGGTTCTGTCTTTGTACAAGTCACTTTACGGATGTAGCCTGAGCTCAGTAGCTTAATGGGTTAAACAAAAACTGAAGTAATCAACCAATACATTCAACACACTGTATTAGCTCCAGCAACTCGACTGTGGGCATAAGGTGTATCACTGTGCACCTAAGCAAGCCAGGTTATCCACACACACTGTTTAATAAAACAGTAAACCTACAGTACGCATGCGATAAATGATAAATATTTTACATCTGACATCCTAATCCCAGGATTAATTAAATTATTTTAAGGGAGTTATACCAAATAAGACTGTTACCCCTTAGAAATGTTGGCTCGGTCGCGTATTATCTTGGTGTCTTTAACAATCCCATAATTGCAGAAAAACTTTTGTAAATCTTCTTCTTTAGTCTGAAAAATTAAGAAGTTAAAAGATGGTACAAGTATAACTTTTGCCGTGTTAGTTTTAGTTTTTTTTATCACAATATATTTATACACATGAACCAAAGTAGCAAACATGTTTTTACCACTAGGTGTTGTACTGAGCACTAGGTCCTCAATGTTTCCACCACTAGGTGTTGTACTGAGCACCAGGTCCTCAATGTTTCTACCACTAGGTGTTGTACTGAGCACAAGGTCCTCAATGTTTCCACCACTAGGTGTTGTACTGAGCACCAGGTCCTTAATGTTTCCACCACTAGGTGTTGTACTGAGCACAAGGTCCTTAATGTTTCCACCACTGGGTGTTGTACTAAGCACCAGGTCCTCAATATTTCCACCACTAGGTGTTGTACTGAGCACCAGGTCCTTAATGTTTTCACCACTAGGTGTTGTACTGAGCACCAGGTCCTCAATGTTTCCACCACTAGGTGTTGTACAGAGCACAAGGTCCTCAATGTTTCCACCACTAGGTGTTGTACTGGGCACCTGGTCCCAAATATTCCACCACTAGGTGTTGTACTGAGCACCAGGTCCTCAATATTTCCACCACTAGGTGTTGTACTGAGCACCGGGTCCTTAATGTTTCCACCACTAGGTGTTGTACTAAGCACCTGGTCCCAAATATTCCACCACTAGGTGTTGTACTGAGCACCAGGTCCTCAATATTTCCACCACTAGGTGTTGCACTGAGCACTAGGTCCCTAATATTTTCACCACTAGGTGTTTTACAAAATTACATTCTATATAGCACAGAAGTGACTATTGAATAAACAAAACACTCACAATCCCAAGAACCCACCTTAAAATCTATCCCTCCCACAAAAATACGGTTCGGGATGACGGTTCCGTATCTTGGGACGTTGCCGTCGGTTAATCCGCTAGAGGCGCTACTGGGCTGGTAGACAGGGGACGGCGAATCGATAGTTTGCTAGAAAAAAAAACAGAGTTTAGAAGATCATGGAATTGCGCGTTTTGATATGTGGCTGGTTGCCTGGATCTTATATTATAAGACATTCTGTGTCTATATGTTAGATATTTTGCTTCTACCAGGCTTAGTTTTAAACCCATGACGGGTTGCAAATACCGTTGTTTTGTATATAATTGTTTGATTTTTAAGCGGGGTTCTCCATAGCCTGTAAGTTAGCTTTCAACGTTGTGTATAAAATGCTTATATTGACGTGAGCGGTATAAAACACAACTACACTAAAACATACAACAGTCATATAAAAGCAAAAAGGTCTTAACGCTTTTTAGCGGAAAAGATAAAGATAAAGGCGACAAGCAATTATTATCAAAGTTGGTCACGAGGCCACCATGAGGTAATCAACGCACGCAATGAGATAAGACATTGTAATATAATTCGGTATTTTTTACGGGGTTAGGTTTCGAAAATAAGATGGGCTGTTTTCTAAAACCGTTTTGTATAGAATTGGTATGTGTGAGTTTTGCTAATCAAGAATATGCTTAACACTTGCTGTTCAGTATATGAAATAAACAAAAGTGGCGTTGCGTTTCTCTCGGTAATTAAATCGCATTTCTTCGGGGGAACGGTGCACGTCATGCGGATTTTGCAACAGATTACAGAACTATTTTAAATAAATATTTTATTTGGGTTTAACGGCCACGTGTAATTATAGCGAAATTTAATAATTTTTTTTTAAAACGTGTTCTAACGACTGTCGTTTTGACGCTTTTTGCCGTTTTCCAAATTTTTAACAATAGTCCTGCTTCGTGTTTTCATCGTGTAAACAAAAAATAAACTAAACTAAACGCACTGTAGATTGAATGTTGATACAACTTTTTAAACTTTTAGGACGAATTCACGCCATTTTACAGAATAGTATTTTAGATTTGTAAAAGAAAACACCAGCTGTGCAAGCGGCTGGTATAGCTGGACAAAGCGGCACATCAACAGGGGCAGGGTTCTACATTAAGCTTGTAGAGAACTTTTTTGTTTGACAAGTTAAGTATAATTAGTAATAACATTCGTCTTATAAGGACAACACTACTAGGAGGAAAATTGCTCACTCAAACCATGGAAACCAATTTTCACCCTGCCCTAAACACTACTCTCAACCTCAAAACTAACCCTAAAAAAAACAACCCCAACTTTAAAACTAACTCTTATGCTCAATTTTAGTGTTTAGTTTCCCGCCTTTCTTCCTTCCCTCTTTTCCTCCTTTTAGTTTTTCCCGTCTTATAAAAAATAGAAGTTTTGTTTAAAAGAAATAACGTAACAACTACACGCGTTAATGTTGTGCCACACCAGCATGTCGTATGATGAATAAGGGACGAGAACGGGAGTCGGACATCCGGTATAATGCCGTTCTATTACATATTAGTTATTATACGAAAGCGCGTTTTAAATAAAGCTCAAATTCGGCGAAAAATAAAAAGAGGGAAATTGCTCACTAAAAGGAATATTAGGGCATTAGGGTTAGTTTTAAATATGGGGTTAGAGTAAGGGTTAGTTTTGGGGCTGAGATTAGTGTTAAGGGCAGGGTTTAAATTAGTTTCCATAGTTTTGGTGAGAAGTTTTCATCCTTCCCGCTTTCCCTCCTTTTAGTGTTGCCCCAAAATTCGGGTAAACGCTGACCCCGTGTTTATTATTCTGGTCACTTTCGCGATCACGTAATTAGTTCAGACAGCGAAATGTAAAAATTAATCAATGAAAGAAATTCAAAATATTAAATCTTGACTTGGTTTTTATTATATTTGCATTTGATTGTTATTTTGCATCGCTTTTTTCGCGTTTGCATCGCTTTTTTCGCGTTTTTTTCGCGTGTTTCATCACAGACAGAAAATGCATTTCACGTTGTTAATGTGCTGTAACTACCGCTAACATTTTGTAATAACTGTGTTTAAAGAAAGAGTAAATTGTAGAAAATTAAGCATTTTCCGTTAACGCATCAGTACTGGTCTGGCTTTATCGCACACTCTTCTTCAGGGCTTAATATCAGGGTAATTAATTTTTGTTTTTTCACAGTATTGTTTTTCGTCTAGGTTTGGCTGTCACGTCCGCTGCATTTATTTATTTATTTATTTATATTACTCTTTTGTTACTGACGTGTTTTAACGACTGTTCGTTTTGCCGTATTTTCTTGTTCCTGTGTCGTAATTTGTTTCATTTGCCATTTTTTAATACTGGAGCAAAAATGTTTAAACTAAACTAAAAAAAGTCCAGTCTTACACTTGTATATTATTTTCAAGTAATTCACGTCAATGTAGTTGCCTTATCTCACTGAATTATACAACTTCGCATGTTTAGTAAATGTTAATGTTTTTAACTTTTTAACATAACCTCGTCAAATTAATTACCGCTATAATGCAAAAAATAAGCGGCCGTTTGGTAACCAAATTCGTCGGGTATTGGTTTAACTATAAAGATAAAGAATGAGGCAAAGCGTCGTACTGTTAAAAAAGTTGCCGATAAAATTTTTGAAATATTTGATTTTTAGGTCATCAAAAAGATAAAACTTTACTAATTTCTTGTGGTTTGGGCTAATATTTATTATTCATTTTTGCGTGATTATGATTTTCTGAATTTATTACAAATATAAAATACCATATTATGTACGATTTTTTGGCGAAACATAACATTATTTGTTTGAATGGTTGCAAAATGCCAAAAAAATTAAGTTCGGTTAATTGGTGGCAATAGAATTAAAACTAAAACGAGAAAATGGCACCTCCTAAATGTATTATACAGAATTTTAATAGTTTATTTCTTTTTTTAGACGTGTTCTAACGACTGTCGTTTTGCCGTTTTTTCCCGTTTTCCAAATTTTTACCGATAGTCCCGCTTCGTGTTTTCATCGTGGAAACAAAAAATAAACTAAACTATTAGGTTTCTTATTTCTCCTTGCGGTTACGGGACTTCGGGCAAGAGAATTAAAGGTTTTTTTATGAGCCTCTTGCTTTCGGCGGCCACGATTGGCATAGAAGAGAATGAAATTTAGTCTGTAATCGGAAATGAGACGCCGTGCATTTGAAAACTTAGAAAACTGTACATGCCTGTGAAATGCGAAGTAAATCTTTTGTAAAGGGTTTATGAATGCAAAATGTATTTTATAATTCGCGAATAATAACTCATGCTTGCACGATTAAATAAAAAAGAAGTCTTACAGCGTCGTGAATTGCCTCTTTAATGGTAAAGCGTTACTCGAATTCTAATAAATTAAAGGAACGTGTGAATCATTTAAAACACACTACAATAGCTCAGCTAACCTGATAGAGGGCGAGAGGTGATCTGACGATTGCCCGTGTGTTAACCCCCTTGGTTTTCCCATTCAAGAGGATAAACATGAATCTCCCATTTTATCGTCGTAAAATACTAAGATCAAATCAAACAGCAATTGCGTGGTGTAATAAGTTCTGATAAACCAATATTATAAACATGGTGATAAACAGCGAAAGCTTCCAACCACAAATTAAACGAAACAAATTCGCCGTTGTCTGATTACACATTCGGACTTATCCTTAACGAACTGAATTGGCCAATGCGCTGGACCACGTTTATATGCCATTAAAAAACAGTGCGAAAACCAACTGTAATTACGGGAATTTTAAAAAAATATGCACCCATCTCGCTTATGCGCAAAATATTAAAAACGTATCAAGTTTTGTACAGTTAAGTAAAATCGAGTAAAAACATGCTAAGTGGGCGCAGTAACAATTTGGTATGGACGCAGTAACCATTTGGCCACACGACCGTACAGGTATTTTAGGCTGTTAAGCCGGATCATTTACGTTCGCCCATAGGCAGACACATCTATTTCATTGTAGTGGGCGTAAGCTCATGTGCATAGCTTAGTAGAAACAACCCGTTATTTGCAAGCGCACAAGCGTGTCTACCCGATCTTACAGTTTGTGAATGTTAAAAGTATTTATATCCTACTGTCTTTAGCAATTGGCAATACACGCTAGTAAAAACGTCTGCAAATTGAAATTAACTTTTGACCTCTTTCTAATTTGGCTGATTAGCTCAGAAGGTTAGATCTTAGACCGCCAAAAGGGATGTTGGCTCCAAGCCAACCCTTGGTTATTTGGTAAACTAGCGCAATGAACTTTTCGTTGCTTGATCCAGTAAAATCATGGGTTAAACAGACACAGTAGAAACGTATCAAGCACATAAAACACAGCTGCGGTAACTGAACGGTAGAGAGGAGGCAATTTGACGATTGCTGGTGTGATAACGCTCCTTGCGTTTTCCATTTACGGAAGAGGATAAAAATTGAATATCCTTAAAGGAATAAACACGACAATGTGCTCCAGTCAGCAAGGCTCACTCCTTAGCGTAAGGAAACGCGTTTCACCAATATTATAAGAACACTATGATTGTTAGACATTGAAGTTTCCATAAAAAGATCTATTTTAATCACTTTCCGCGTATTCAACCATAAGAAGGACAAGTTCACAGCGACGAATAAAGTACTATTGTAGTGACTTTAACACATAAAACACACTGCGATACCACAGTTACCCGACGAGATTCACGAGGTAATCTGATGGATTGGTCTTGTGATAAAAGACGAATATTAGTTTAGTCTAGTTTTTCGCTTCTTCGTTACATTAATGAAGAATGGTATATATACCGTAAAACCTCTATTTGAGTGCGACCTCTAATAGAACGCCACTTTTAGCGACAGAATTGTATTAAAATTAGCAGGTCTCTACCGGTATTTATAAAATTGATTTAGTTTTTACAATCGGGCAGTAAAAGCAGCAATTTAAAAGATACCAACCAACATTTACGAAAGAGTTGAAATATAGAGAGCCATGGCGGTAAAATAGAAGATTTACGGTAATTGATTAGAGTCAAGGAGACTGGATAAAACGGCAAAACCATAGTTTTAAAACACGTCAATGAATAGACACGCTATAATGGAAAAAAATGGCCATTAAACCTTACAATAATAAAAAGAAAGTGCAACAAAAATTGCAAATTGCATCATATTTTTTTAGGTTTACCTATCCACTGGATTAATATATTCTATCGCAATTAAAAATTCCAAGCACAAGTGTTTATACCAAGATGCCAAAATCTCTGAGTCAGTTTAGCTCTTTCGCTCCTATAAACATTGTACTGGTCACAGTTGACGTAATTAAATGGTTTCAATTCTATTTTCAGTGTCGCAAAATCGCTGACTGTGAGAAACCAAGAAGCGTCTGTTACAAATGGCGTTTGGCGAGACCATCGCTTACTATTATAAGCGGTTACGTATGGAAAACCACGTGTATAGAGAGTCTGTGAAATTGATAGTATGATGCAATTGACGTAACGCCTTTATAGAGGTATTAATGCAAGTATAAACAATTTCAACTGAATTATCTACTAAATAGTCTTACACTTCATGCACAGCCTAGCTGATTTTGCTGTAGTTAACATCCGGCGCGCTTACACAGTCTCCAAAACACCGAACTCACCTGGACTGGTTTGAAGTAATGTGGTTGAGTCCTGTCTTTATCACTCAGTTCACATTCGGACATGCAGTTTGGGTTTTGTAAAGAATACATCTGATCACCTATATACGAAGAGATTTTCTCATATTTATCCGTAAAATCCATTGAACTGGCAGTAAAACTGTACTTACTATGTGCAGACTGATAGACTTAAGCTTTTTGATTTAATTTCATGAAAAGTGAAGGAAAACCAGCTTAAAACTAGTCTAAACGAACGAAATTCAGCTTAAACAACCTGAAAAACACGTTACAGTTACTAGAGTGGTGACGGTAAATGAGTTTGGAAGGTCTAGCATTTGCCGTGTCAATCAAAACCAAGTGATAATGCATATTGTGACGTAATAATAAAACACGTGACGGTGTAGACGGAGCGTTAAGACGCGACTTGAGGTTCAAAATCTGTAATTCAAGTATTTATTCCTTTCGACTTTAAATTAAAATTATTTTTTTGCTTTATATAGGTTTTTCAGCTGTGTTTATTTTTATCCACAATCGAGTTTTTTAAGGTCCATCCTTAAGATATGACCAGAGAAGTTGTACAGTTTTTTTTCTACACATTTTATTGTTAATAATCATAGTAATTGTTTATTATAATTCAAACTAAATTCATCACAATAAAAATCTCGCATCTTATACTTCGCGGGGAAAACTAATAGGAGGGAAAGCGGGAAGGAGGGAAACCGCACATTAAAATGAAGATTATGACATTATAGTCAGTTTTAAACATGGGGTTGGAGTTAGGGTTAGTTCTGAGGTCGGGATTAGTGTTTAGGAGCGTTTTAAATTAATTTCCTTAATTTTAGCGAGCAGTTTCCCTCCTTCCCTCTTTCCTTTTACCCTTTTTCGTCGTCTGAGCGGTTGCGCAGACTTCTTATCGTTGTCAACGGGTTTTTAAAGCTAAGTTCCATGTTTATTTTTAACGTATAAATTGATGCGTGTTATCGATAGGATGTAAGGCCACATTAAAACGAGGTAAACTTACACTAGCTTTAATTTATTTTAGCTTTGCTGCTGGTATTCTTTAAAATTATCGCATACTTGCAGTCAGGTCACAAATAGTGTATGTAAAAAATAGTAAAATCCAAATGTGGTCCCTTCGAAATCAAAAGTACTTGTAACTTACAACCCATCATAATTACGATTTTTAAAAAACCACCATTCCTATACAGTAAAAGACTTGGTCAAATTACAAGCCCAAAAGAATAATTGATATAACCGACACGTCTGTTCGATTTGGTTACGATATTTATATATTTCGCTTAAGTTGTCATTATTGAGTTTACAATAAGGTTATCTATAAATATCCTTTAAGAAGCGACGTGTGGGTCATATATTAGTCCCACCGATTAGGTTAGTGGGTTATTGCGTCGTTTTTCAGTGGTACATGTTCAAAACTCGTCCCTAGCTAGTTTGTTGCGGTTCCTCTAAATACCCAGTGTGGGCAGTGTGTAGGCAGTGTGCAAGAGTTAGGGTAAGGGTTTCAAGTAAGCCACACTGCCCACACACTGGATATTTAGAATCAACCGTATTTTGTGTTCTGTGGGGTAATATGACGATTGCCCGGGTGTTAACGCTCCTTGCGTTTTCCGAGTCATATAGGTCAGAGTAAAAGTTTAAACCAAACGTTCTTAAACTGTGACGTACTAGTACTTCTTGCACTGCTAGTTTTATATCACTGCCATTGCGAACGTATTAAAAATAACGCTAAGGTAGATACACCACAACCTATGTAAACGCAGCAAAATCTATTTCACAAAGGAATACATACATTTATGGATCATCAATGTCAAAGCGATTAGCTTGGTAGGTTGGTGTTCACTGGAAATTTCGTATGATGCGCCGGATATATCTGGCGTGGCGCACGGACTACTTTTTCGGGTATTGGCGCAGAAAACTCCAAAAATCATGCTGGCGTGTTTACACTTCCTTTCAAAGGTTTAATTGAAAATGATGCAACTTCGTTTGTGTTGGCGCAAATTAGTATTGCTGGCGTGGCGCAAAATTTAAGTTAAAAATGTTGGCGCAAAAATCCGGCGCACAGAAAACTAACTTTCCCACAGAGGGTGAGTGCGTCGGTCCCTCTATTTTGTACAGGTCCGCTAGAGTTAGTTCTGAACATGGGGTTGAAGTAAGGGTAGGTTCTGGGGTTGCGATTAGTGTTTAGGGCAGGGTTGGAATTAGTGTTTAGGGAAGGGCACTGAACCTAGCTGACCTAGCGCTGGCCGCTGGACATAGCGGACCTGTACAAAATAAAGGGACCCTTAGTGCGTCCCCTTTCAGCTGACGTACATTGCCTCAACCTAGTGGATTAAAAATTAAAGAAACGTCTCAATCATGCACACCTTATCTAGTCTGGTCTGACTTGAAAAACGCATTATTCGAAGTGCTGGAATCAATGCGATATATACGAACTAGGATTACACATGGCCTAGATTTTTCAGAGCTTGCTACTTTACAGAACCACTAAATAAGTCCCAACGTCTTGTTTCCCAACGCAAACTACGGATAACATTTTCACTGCTCAACAATATAGCATTCTGACTTAACTAAAAACGAAAAATCGCATTCAGATTAGTTTTGATAAGAAAAACTATTTTTGCATCACTAAATGAAAAAAAATCTTTTTGTTCAGTCAAAACATACTGCCTTTTTGCGATATTCCAGTGTACAGTGCATTTTAAGACCGAACTCAGCTGTTTCAAATGACAAAACTCATTTCAGTTGATTTTCCAAAAATTACCACACAAAATCCTGAACATAATGGACCCTATTACATCACAGAAGTGAAAATTCGAGAAACTGATTTTTATATGATGATGTCATAACCCCCATTTTTCTCAGCAAATTCGTTACAGCGAATTTCACAATTGTACACAAGGATTTGGCGCGAAATATTCGCGAAGTGAGAAATTTAGTTTTAGTGGATTTTTTTTAATATAATTATATAAAAGATGACTCTTAAACTTAATAGTATATTAAATCTATTTATTATTTACAAACCATTCCGTCAAATACAAGTTGCTTACATTTTAATGCGTTCTCAAACGGCTATTATATGTAATTTAATTATACGTAATAAAATACGCAAGAATTAAAAATATTATTCAAAATTAACTTGCCACATATTAACCGTACCTCTAAATACTACAGGAATGCTTACTATACTCGTAATTACAAATGCCTTGGAGAAAACTTCTCTCACCAAAATAAAGATTATGATATTAATGTTAGTGTTTTTGGGACAGGTTTAGAATTACTTTCCATAGCAATCTAAGCGATCCTGTAGTATTTAGACTAGAGGCACCCCATATTAATGGTAAAAGACTAACAGCTAACAGCCTTTAAAGGCTTAGGGTAAGGGCTTCAAGTGTGCCCACAATGGCCACACTGCTTACAGACTGCCTACACTGTTTACACACTGCCCACACTGGGTATTTAGAGGAATCGGTTTATAATTGAGTTTGTGCATGGACAGAGTCAGTGCCTTGATCAAGGACACAATTGACTAGTCGGCATGTGGTGTTAATCACATCATATCCCTGTCCAAGAACGGGTTCGACTGAACCCATGCGAACCTCCTAAATCCCATCACTGCCTGTCACCCAATACTGTGGTGCCTCTAATTACTACAAGATCACTTGGAGGGTTAGGGTTACAAGCGACCTGGTAGTAATAAGAGGCACCCATACTATGTAACTTAAAAGTAAAATAATTAAAATTAAATTCAAATAAATTGAAATGTATTTTTTTCTATTCAGGTGTAATACTGACACTCCAAATTAAAAAAACTATTGTGAAAATGCTCAAATAAACAACTTGATTCTTTTTTAAAAGCGTTATATATTTTTAATCCATATTTTGTTAATTTGAAAAGTATGAATCAATGCCAACCCTGATGTTAGTTTGATTTGGGCACAAAAATGGAGGAATCGTTCCAGAGTTTGCTCGCAAAGTTGGATTCACAAGATGACAAGGGACAGAGGATTTTGATTTATAAGTCGTTAATCAGGTGGGTTGATGATGTCATAGATCAGGTCGGTTTATGATGTCATAGATAAGGTCGGTTTATGATGTCATAGATAAGAGGGTGGTTTATGATGTCATAGATTAGGTCGGTTTATGATGTCATAGATTAAGTGTTGTGGAAAGAATCAAGATGATAGAAATTCAAGCGAAAAAAAAAATTTGCACTATGCCCCTTATATGAGGGATATTATTAGGTCCCGAAAGCATGGCGCATACATGAGATAACAAATATACATGCCAAAAAATTCACTAGTGCAATTATTTACTGTTGCATGCATAATATCCTATCAAAAACGATTATTTTTTTCAATTAGATTACACAGACAATCACATGATTACTCTTTGGAGCCTTTGCAGTGTGTTTTATTATTGTTGCGTACAGTTGAGACTTCAGTTTGAGTAAAACCCATTAATCCAGTGGGTTAAGTCAATGTCTGATAACTGCCTTGCCAAAAGTTACAACCATCTAAGCAAATGGTTTCGATCTCGTAACCGTTCGGCTGCCTGCAGTCATCTGATGTTGTAACTGATTAAGCTAATACCTGGTTATTTATCTTATATCTTAAGGTTTATGATTTGTTCAAGTTTTGTCATTGTCATTGCTGTTAAAGAAACATTAGATTCAAGCAATGTACAGTGACATAAATATATGCACCTCATGCCCACAGTAGACTAGTTATTATAGCTAATACAGTGTGTCAAAGATCAGACATTAATTTGGAAAATATATTAAAGTTTAGGATTTTAAATGATTTCCATGTTTTAGATTTCTACGAAAACCAAGTGTCTGCGATGGTTTATCCCGAAAAGACGTCAAATTGTTCGGAAAACATTTGTTCACAGATTTTTCAGAAAACAGCAGTGAATTTGTGAATTTAGGACTTAATGTTGTGAAACTGTTGCTTCGGGGGGAAGCTTTATTAAGGTCGGTTGGTTATTGAACTTTTTTTATTTTACTCCAACTCAGTGATATCTCCGACCGATTAGTATGGTTTAGAGCGACACCTTTCAACCGAAAGGTTGTAGGTTCGAAACTGTTTAGCTATTCGGTTGTGTCCTTGGGCAAGGCATTTAACGGACATTGGCTAAACCAAGTAAAATGATGGGTTCTACCAAATTGAAGGAATGTTTGTATCATACACAACACACTGCAATAGCTCGGGTAACCAGATGGTGGGCATGATGTGATCTGACGATTGCCTGTGTGTTCACCCCCTTGATTTTCCCCATTCATAAACATGAATATTCTATCTTATCTAATGGGTCATGTAAAAGTTTAATATCAATATACTATAATTGCTACATCAACTTAAATTCATTTAAAGTTGCTCTAATCCAGTTGTACCTAATGTATCATCCAAATTGAAATTCTTGAATATTCACAAAATTAAAATCGTTCCCAACAACTAGACTTTTTTTCACTTAAATGTTCACACTTGATTATAAGTATCCACTACTGCTAACATATTTATACGTTATGTCTTTAAATGAACTAAACAAATGTTTTCAGTCCACCTCTGAAAGATCTTCATGCATCAGTTTTGAATAAAATTCCGTCGCTTCTAAAAAAGTTGACGGGCTCTGCTCAGTTGCAGTAAGTTATTTTTTTTTTTCATATACCTCAAATTTTATTTTAACCCAATCTATTTTTTTACCTTGAGTTAATTAAATACAATTTATTTGAAAAGATGGGTTCTACCGAATTGAGAAATGTCTAAACTCCAAATTATGCATAAGACACTGCAATGGCTTCGGTAACCCGACGGCAGGCGCGAGGTGATCTGACGATTTCCTGTGTAATAACACTCCTTGCGTTTTGCCATTAACGGCGATAAACATGAATATCGTATCCCTATTTTTTACTTGATTTAATTTAGTAGAGTTTTACCAGGTTTGACCAAACTTCACTTATGTTGTAAACTTGTTTCACTGTTAGTTAAAAGATAAATATAAAACTAGAGAGTGTCAACCACGTGTTTAACCAACACTATTTGTAAAACACATGTTGTATGCCATATATTCATGCTACAGGGTCCCTAACCACAATTTGTATTTTATACACTGAGTATGTAGTTTGTTTCTGCAAGCATAAACGCATGGGTCCCATAGTTAACCAACCAAACCTATTTTCCATGTGTAGTTAAATAAAGAATAAACGTCTTAAATTTACAAATATTTAACCACAAATGCTTTAAATTAAAGCTTCTTTTCAAGCGCTGTAGTGAAATGAAGCTAAATTCCCAGAACAGCCCGATTTAGTTTTTCATGGTTTCGGGAAATTCCCCTGGGTTTAGTGGATAAGTTTCTGTTTTTACATAAGTAGGTCATGTTATGTAACAATTCTTAAAGTTTTAATCTGATTTGTCAACTCCTTGTTGGAGATGTCAGTGCAATATGGCATGCCTGTCACAATCATCTTTTTTTTAATTTGCACAGAGTGTCTAATGGTCCAAGATCAAAATTAGAGCAGCCGTTCAAGCGCTATGCCCCAAAAAGATAATTTATTAGAAAAAAACGTTTTGGTTTTAACATCTCAGGGGAATTCCCCTGGATTCATTACTCAAAATTATAGTTTCTGCATATCTAGATCATGTTCTCTTACAAATGTCAAATTTTTATTGCGATTCCATTACTCTCTCTGGTAGATGTCAGGGCGCCATGCCATGCATGTTGCTATCGTGATTTGAGGAAAACATCTTATTTTTAGGGTATTTCATTAGGTAATCTTTTTTATTTGTTTTAGTTGTTAAATCAGTCATTAATGCACTTACATTCTACCAAATCTGATTAAAATTGGAGAATCTGTTCAAGCGCTATTCCGTAAAAGGCTATTTTTTTAGAAAAAATACCGTTTTGGTTTTTAAGGTCTCAGGGGAATTTCCCTAAATTTATCACCCACAATTTTGATTTCTGCTTATCTATACGATGTTGTGTAACAAATTTTAAATTTTATTTGCAATTCCATTACTCCTTTTGGTAAATGTCTGGGTGAAATGGCATGCTTGTTACAATCCTGATTTGAAAACAAAATCCTATTTTTTGGGGTATATTTCCCTAGGGAATTTTTTTATTTTCTTTAGGTGTTAAATAAGTGACTAATTACTTACATTCCACCAAATCTAATTAAAATTGAAGCAGCCGTTTAAGCGCTATGCCCGAAAAAGCTAAAAAAATTAGAAAAAAAGACCGTATAGGTTTTTAACGTATCAAGGGAATTCCCCTGGATTTATTACTCAAAATTTTAGTTTGTGCATATCTAGACCATGTGGTCTTACAAATGACTGAGTTTCATTGGGATTCCATTATCCCTTCTGTTAGATGTCGGAGCCACAATCCATGCCTGTCACAATCTTGATTTAGAAACATATCTTCATTTTTAGGGTATTTTCCTAGGTAAATATTTCGTTTCTTCTAATTGGTAACGCAGTGGCTAACACGCTACTATTTTACCAAATCTGATCAAAATTGGAGCAGCCGTTCATGCGCTATGCCCAAAAAAGCTAATTTTTTTAAAAAAACAGGGCTCTACATAAAGATTTAAGAGCACTTGTCCTGTAGGACAAGTTCAGTACCAAATTGACCTGTCCCATTTAGCTTACACTTGTCCCATAAAAAATCACAATTTACTTTCCCGATTCCCGAGGTTCCAGACCATGTGATTAACTCACCATTTAGCGATTAGGTCACCCCTTAAAAGTCGTTCCTTATCAGGGCAAAAAATCCGCGTAGCGCACGCCGTGCGAGTAATAATATACTAGCGTTGTGCAAGAACCTAGATTTTTATAACAACTAACCGATTAAAGAGTTTAGCTTACTGTTCTCTCTAGCTAGCTAGTACTTAGCAATGGAAAGAACATGTAAAAAACGAGCGCGGGAGTGCGTCAGTAGTCCTGTATTGAATCTAAGGTCAACGTAACCCTAGGTCAAACCGCCGATCAAAGCAATAAACACCGCTACGAATCTTTAAAAAAAGCGACGCTGCGGTTAGCAACTCCAAGACCTACAAAATTATAATACTATATTTAAACAGTTGTTACGTCATACAAACTACAGTTGGGAGCCATGTTTACTTGCATTGCTTGTGTGAGCTTCCACACGCGAGTGAATTCTTACTCGCCCGAAATTTGATGCTTTTTGGCCTTGCTTATCATGGAAACAGGAATCGCCTTTCTTATTTCGTTGCGGTTTACATGAAGATGCGCGTAAGATTGGTATTAACAAACAACATAGGCTACTCTGTCTTTGGAAATCGTTTTTTATTGTTGCACTC
>CH002137.1:237316-252303 GCA_000149265.1 Ciona savignyi | reverse complement strand
TAATAACGCCTTTAGTTTTCTTTTAGTACAATAATATAACTCACTTTAAGCCATATATGAGTCAAATCTATAATTAGTTTGTGTATACTGTATTTTTGTTGGTAGAAAAATACTAATTTATTTATCTTTTAGTGCACAAATGTAGGCACGCAGTATGGTGACGCGTTCTTTGTGTTGTTTCTGTACCGGGTACAGCATCTAATTCTCTTTCTGCTATGTTCGTTACTTCGTTCGTATCTTTGTTTTGATTCTACAGCTGTTTGACTGTACAGCGAGCTTGAAAAATACAAATCAATATCAACCCAACAAACACTAACGCTTTAATTACATCCAAACAGAGAAATCTTAGCATGTGATAACACATACTGCATGTTTTACGTATTTTATCAGTTTAATTTTTTAATATTTACATCGTAAGTTGTATACGCATAGTTTGAGCATCAAAAAGACAGTTTTCAGTCAGGGCTACCAGTTAGACAGGTTCACTTTAAAATGACTCTTCTATCAGGTAAGTCAATGTTATTTTTATACTATTACGAATAAGTTGCGTGGAAGTAATAAACATAAAAGCTTTATGTTACTTGGAATGGATAGAACACTGGCGTTTTTAAAGTCCATTCGATATCGAAAATCAATATTGTATGCACAGCACTAACGGACAGCTTTCTAAACTAAGTAATGCATTTGCCTGGAGTTCTTGGTCAGTGGCAATTAATAAATAATAACCTTTTATAACTATACACTATATGCCTTTAGTTACCGGTACGTAATTACGTTTGTGCAATTCGTGCGCTGACGCATGAACAAAGTGTACATACTAGATTGATTATTCAAATTATGTCACTAACACAAACATAAAATATTTATTTAGTGTTTTAATTGCTTTCGTTTTTTTAATATTCTTTATTTGTGTGGATTTAGTGTGTGTATATGCAGCATAATAATAAGTAATCGGGGACTAAACAAATACTTGATGTTTTTAACGGAATGCTGTGAACATAGTCATGTTTGGTAATAATAGCCTATATGACGTAATAGTGTGAAGTAATACTATGGTGGATCCTAAATTAAACGTTTAGGAAGTGTTTTATTGCGTTAGATAGTGAATCAGCCTAATACTCATGTTTGGTGTCTGGTAACGCGATCGCACCCGCGCACTCTTTAAAATTAAAACCAGAACTCGATTCTGTAAACGGGTGCTTTCCCTAACGCGAATCCTGATTCTGCAGAAACGAAAACCACGCCCGGGAATTCGATCGCAAGTCAAAGAGAAACTCAACTGAACTCGGCAAATTCTTGTCCTGGACGATCTGCACAGGTCAATAGCAAATTACCGCCATCTTGCGGCAGAGAAAATTCGAGAGTTTACGGAGATTCAGCAAATTTTCTCGAAAAGTGCACTAGCAAGCGCAAGTTACGGATATCTCCTTTGACTGGAAACTTTCATCTGTGTCGGGTTGAAGAGAGTAAATCGTCAAGAAAACCAAGTTTGCGGACCCAAAGAAGTACCGGAAGCACCGCTAGCGGCGAAACCTATAATAGGTCGCCACTTTTTAACGAAGACGTTTTTAGCTTCGATTCTAACGGCCATGGGAATTCCCCTACAAGACTAACGCGAGAAATCTCCGTTGAAAAAGAAAAAAGGTAAGAAATAATGTCAAAAGCAAAAAATTGGAGATTTAGCTGAAGCAAATGTAAGATAATTCATATTTGGTCGCAATGTATGATCCAAATTAGGGTATTTCCCGAATAATCTTTAAACTACGCAAAACATTATCCAGGTTGGGGTATTTCCCGAATAATTTTTAAAATACGCAAAATATGATCTAGGTTGGGGAATTTCCGGAATAATCATTATATAAATAAGTCGATCACCCATATTTCAAATCAGATTGGTTATATGTTAACGGAAAATCATGTCTTGTAGCTCACTAATGGTACATCACTGGAATAAACTAGTTTACAACCAAATCATCTGACTCATGCCGTTTCGAATTCATATTTTTTACTGCGCGTGCGCAGTTTGACTTTTAAGTGGATATCTCCCTGAAATTTAGAGCAGATATCTCTTCTGAAACACAACCGATTTGTTTAAATAAAACCATAATGGGTTCGCCACCAGGTTCGTTTAAATGCATTCTTTATATGAATAGGTCAAAATAACCATATTGCCAAAATGGTTGTTGAATAAAATGGTGACACTAACTTGAAATACTTTAACTTGTAGATATTTCCCCGAAATTTAAAGGAGGTATCTCCCCAACCGTGTTTTTCATTATAATCTGTGATTAGCTCGATTTAGAGGACATTCCGTGTATGAATACTTCAAGCTTACCATTCTTTTATAGGACTAATCTCTACACCAGTCGTTTATACCAGGCCAAGTTTCAAACCCCCTAATGCGCTCGTCCCTAAGAATTTTTACATGGAATTTCGTATATTAATCGGTCACGCACACATCCGGTCACATAACCAATTTCAATATATAATTATTATTATTTTTACATGGCTAAGATTCGAACCCATGATGGGCTCTTTCCTAAGACATATTTTGTATAGAATTCACACATATGAATATCGATGAATAGCCGTTTTTTCTACGATCACGCGTGTGTTAACACCCATTGTGTTTTTTCCGTTAACGGAGCTAAACCTGAATATACTATCTCATATCAACAATTTTGATTAAGTTTTATTTTTAAGGGACCAGCATTCGAACCCAAGATGAGCTCGTCCAAAGGGACCGTTTTTGTTAACCATCCGGCCACACGACCGTACTTTTTTTACCGGGCTTAGTTTCGAATCAATAATGGATTCGTTGCTAAAACCGATTTTTTGTTAATAAATAGGTATATGTATGACACGTTAGCCACACGACCGTCCTTTTTTATATTTTTTTCCCGAGCCAAGTTTTGATCCCATGATGGGCTCGTTACTCGGACCGTTTTTTTATAGGAGATATGTATATTTATAGGTATAGGTCGCCTTAACCATTCGGCCACACGACCGTACTAATCATGATCGTTTGTTTCTTGTAGGTTATCGTCACCCGGTGGGAAAATGGGTTGCCGATTAAGCTCGGTCGAACGACTTAAAGACGCGAACGGCTCCAGCAATGACGAGGACGTCGACCCGCCAGCTGACAATGACGTAGGCATGACGTCAGTGAGCAAAGCCGATTTGCTGGACGCGCAGCGCCTCAACTTAACTGATGTCACACGCGGGTTGGAGAACCGGTGGATTAGGAGTCACTTCCAGGAGCAGAGTAAGAATACCAATAGTGACGCAACAAGGGCGAAGAGGAGAAAGAGCAAAGTGTGTGTGAGTGACCCGGATGAAACCGACACTACGGCCGTGCTATCCGAGGTATGACTTAAGGAGGTGCATTTGAGACCGGCCTTGGTATTGTGATTTTAGCAACTCGACTGTGGGCATGAGGTGTATTACCTTACGTATTGGTATAATCTAGATTTTTACCTACATTGATATAAATAAACCAACCATCCTCACACTCTTATACCTCCAGCAATTCGACAGTTAGCACGAGGTGTATTACGATACTTGTTGATAAAGCATGGCTTCCCAACCACGAGGATATAAATGAACCAACCAACCACACATTGTAATAACTCCATCAAGTCGACCATGGACGCAAGGTGTTTTGTGAATATACCGGAAGTAAATTACCCAATAAAAGATATTTTAGTCTTGCATATCTTCCTTATTTCTCAGGTTCGAAACCACCTGTCCATTCTTCATTTCAATGACGTGTATGAGATTACGCAGCGCAAAAAGGAACCGGTAGGTGGCGCAGCGCGGTTCGCAACACTTATAAAGCGACTGGTGGAAGAGACAACCCGGAAAACCGGAGAGAAACCGCTCGTTGTGTTTAGTGGGGACTGCCTCAACCCCTCCACGCTCAGTTGCGCCACCCAGGGGAGACATATGATCGAAATTCTGGACACTTTGGGGGTAAGATTTAGGATATAATCATGTTTTCTCCCGTTAGTGGAAAAACCAAGGGGGTTAATACACGGCGAATCGTCAGATCACCTTATGCCAACAGTCGGGGTACCGGAGCTATTGCAGTGTTTATGATTTAGACATTCCTTTAATCTGGTAGAACTCATCATTCCACTAGGTTCAGGCAATGTCCGTTAAGTGCCTTGCCCAAGGACACAACCGATTATTAACAAGCGACCAGTTTCGAACCTGCGACCCCTTTGGCTGAATCAAGCTGATCGGTAAGGTATGTCTGATTATCCACACACTGTAATACCTCCAGCAACTCATCTGTGGGCATGGGGTGTATTACTGTGCACTTGAGTAAGCCACTTTACATTGCTCCAACCCAGTGGTATCTAATGAGTCGTCCAAATTGAAAGTCATGTCTGATTATCCACACACCGTAATAACTCCAGCAACTCGACTGTGGGAATGAGGTGTATTGCTGTGCATCTGAGCAAGTCACTTTTCATTGCTCCAACCCAGTGGTATCTAATGAGTCGTCCAAATTGAAAGTCATGTCTGATTATCCACACACTGTAATAGCTCCAGCAACTCGACTGTGAGCATGAGTTGTATAAAATCCCCACACTACCCATCAGGTCGACGTTGCCGTTTTCGGAAATCACGAATTCGATTTCGGGGTTGAACACGCCACAACATGCGTCAGCAAAATGAGCTCCAAGTGGTTGCTTGGCAACGTCATTGATAAGCTGACTCAGCGAAACCTAGGCGACGGATTATCGAAGCTCATTATCGAGCGAAAGAACGGCATAAAAGTGAGTGTTACGTAATAATGCATATGATTATGACGTAATAACTGCGCAATGTTGACGTTATGACTCATAGTGATCGATTTTACGTCGTTTGTGCGTTGCCTGTTGTTTAACAAACAACAGATAATGCGTTTAACGTGACGGTAAGCTCGTATTCATGACGTCACAGTGTGTATTGTTTCCGCCCAGCTGTTGGCTCATCAGTGACGTAGAAACTGAGTTGTCAATGCTATTTGACGTGTTTCCCAGTGATGGGATTCAAGAGGTTCACATGGGTTCGGTCGAACCCGTTCTTGGAACGTCGGGATAATCACCGATCCGATTTCTTGCTTTTTACAGACATTAGACCTTTTATGGACCCTGTTGTTAATAAGTACGATACAAAAGGGAACCTGTTCTTAAATTTTTGAATCCCATCACTGTTGTGTCCCTACAGTCGAGCTGTATTCACATTCTCAATACACTGACTCAAAGATTTAATCCACGGTTTCTCTTTTTACTAGACAACTCTAGTCCACATTTGAGCTATCAAAGCTGTTACACTATGAATGTTATCAAATTTTCAGCTGGATAAGGTGTTTTAGAATACCCGTGGATAAAATCTGGCTTCCCACCCACGAGGATATAAATGAGTCAACCATCCACACACTGTAATGGCTCCAGCAACTCGACTGTGGACATGAGGTGTCTTATGATAATTGTGGATAAAGCCCTGCTTTCCACCTACGAGGATATTATTGAATCTTTTTTTCTGAGGATATTAATGTGTTGTATAAAAAATAAAATGGCCGGACAAACCAATCAGTCAATAAAGCTCTTGTGACGTCACAGATAGGTTTGTTGGGCTTGGTGGAGGAAGAATGGCTGGATACGCTCGCCACCGTCAATAAATCCGACCTTGATTTCCAAGATTACGTGGACCGAGGGCGGGAGTTAGCCGCCGAGCTACGGGTAAGCGGGGGGAGCAGTCGTTTCCCTTGTTTGTATGATGTGCATATGATTTACGTTGCAATGTCCCAATTACTTTTGTACACAAATCAACCTGGATATAAGCTCCACTTTACAAAGACCCGATAGTATTTTGTAAACAAAGTAGGTATGAGACTTATAAATGATGGACATATAACCATAACATTAGGTCCGTGCTTTAAACACACGAATATGCCCTTCTATCTACAAACTGTCATCTAACAGTGATTCACATGTTTATATGACATAACAAAGCATTGCAGTTTGTATTGTTACCTAACAACTTGGTTTGTCAGTGTTAGTAAACAATATCTGTGCTTCCCTGGACTTTGTAAAACGACACAGTTTTTTTTTATTTCGTTCGTTGGTCCATGCCATAGTGTAACTTTCAAATAGCTTGGTGGGTTAGTGCGTTACCTTTCATCCTAATGGCTCTAGATTCGAGACTGGTCTCTAGCTAGTCGGTTGTGTCCTTGGGCAAAGCACTTAGCGGGAATTAATGAATTGTACTACAACTGAACACAAGTAAACACGACCCCCTTTTTACCCAGCCAAGTTTCGAACTTATGATGGGCACGTCACTAGGACCATTTTTGTATACAATATGATATATATCAGTTACATTAACCATTCGGCCACACGACCGACTTACATCCCTTTTTACCAAGCCAAGTTTTGAACCCATGATGGGCTCGTCCTGTATATGTATCGGTCGAGTTAACCATTCGTCCACACGACCGACTTACATCCCTTTTTACCAAGCCTAGTTTTGAACCCATGATGGGCTTGTCCTGTATATGTATCGGTCGCGTTAACCATTCGCCCACATGATTGACTCACACCCCCCCCACAGGCTGACGGAGCTGATTTTGTCATCGCGCTAACCCACATGAGATGGCCGAACGATATCAGATTAGCACGACTGGTACCTGACATAGACCTCATACTCGGTGGCCACGATCACGAATATGCAGTGAAAGAGGTGGACGGTAAGCTTTATATAGGAAAGAATATTTATGCTTTCGGTTGAAATGCTACACACAAAGCCAACAAGCTAATCAGTCAGTCAACTTGTTTTAATTAAGTGTTTCCGATCAGTTTCTAAGTGCGTCGCCTTTCAATCGAACGGTTGCAGGGTTGAAACTGGTCGCTAGCTAATTGGTTGTGTCGTTGGGCAAGGCACTTTACGGACATTTCCTGAGCCCAGCGAATCTATGGGTTCTATTGAGTTGAAGGAACGTGTCTATCATATAAAACACACTGCAATAGCTTCTGTAACCGGTCGGTGAGCGCAAGGTAATCTGACGATTGCCCGTGTGTTAACCCTCAATGTTTTCCCATTAACGGGGATAAACATGAATATTCTATCCTAATTAAATAATCCAACTCCACCAGAGTGCTTGGTGATAAAAAGCGGTTCCGATTTCCGCAATTTCTCGTCCCTTGACGTTTTCCTTCGCGATGACGGGTGTGTCGACGTCAAAATCAGCCGTTATGACGTCACAATGGACATAGCGGAGGATCCAGTGATGACGAATCTAGTGAACCGCTATACTTCGGTGTTGGAAAAAAGCCTCGAGAAATGCATTGGGGTTATGCATGTGAGTATTTTTTATTCTTTTTTAATGCGAGGTATAATTCAGTTTTTATATTCCTATACGAAAGTTTTCTTTCTATTTATCAAGTGTCGTTTTCAGCTCAAAGATTTAGGATTAGATATTCACGTTTAACTCCGTAAATTGGAAAACGAAAGATACAATATCACATGAATAATCGTTAGATTACCTTTTGAATACGTAAGGGGTCGTTATTACACGAATAATGTTAATTTATGTTAAACTCACCGTTAGGTTTCCGAAGCTTTTGCAGTGTGTTTGTTACATATCATAAAACATTGCTACAGTTTTACTAAAACCGGGTTAAAGCCATATCTGCTAAGTGCAACACTTTAACTGAAAGCCGACGTTCTCACCGATTGAGCTATTCGGCTGGACAAGTTTTTTTTTAATCCGTAGGATTTATACCTTTGTTACAATGTTTTATCTTGTTTTTTTTGTGCGTGTGCCGATTACTTGATGATGGCCTAGTAATCAACTCTTTGACAATAATTACCTGTCGCATTTATCGTTATCTTACCCGCCAAAAAACGTTAGACTTTACCGCCTATTTCATTTTATATGACCGTTGCCTTGTGTTTTAGTGTCGTTGAGATTTTATGATGATTATATTAATACAAGCATTATATATATATATATATATTGAAAAGCCGCTGACTACAGGTTATCGAGAAGCCTGTCTAAAAGTGTAACACATTAACTGTAATGGCTCACTTAAGTAAAAAATGGCCACGGTCAGGCTGAATACTGAACCTGTAATCTTCCATTTCCGACTGATACATTATAACAAAGCATTGTAACTTAATAATCAATCCTGCAGACAAAACTGGACGGACGGTTCAAAATGGTCCGAAGCCGTGAAACCGAACTCGGTAATTTTG
This sequence comes from Ciona savignyi, assembly GCA_000149265.1. Classification (NCBI taxonomy): domain Eukaryota; kingdom Metazoa; phylum Chordata; class Ascidiacea; order Phlebobranchia; family Cionidae; genus Ciona; species Ciona savignyi. The sequence goes on along the minus strand of CH002137.1, from coordinate 244,056 downwards.
TCGCTGATATAATGGCGTCAGTGACGCGAGCAGACGTCGTGCTGATTAATTCTGGAACATTCCGTTCTGACGGGATTCATACGAGCGGGGATTTTCGGCTCCATGATTTGATGACTATCCTTCCTATCAATGACTGCGTCGTTTCAATCGTTGTCACTGGAGCGCAGCTGCTGGAGGCGCTAGAGAACGGTGTCGGCGTTGTGCCGAAGTACGAAGGGAGATTCCCTCAGGTGAGAATGGGTAAAATCTCATTTTTTTGATGCTGCTTATTGTGTGACCATTTAGCTTGGTGGATTAGTGTGTTGTCATTCAGCTGAAGGTTTCAGGTTCGAAACTGGTCGCTAGCTAGTCGGTTGTGTCCTTGGGCAAGGCACTTTACGGACATTGCCTAAACCCAGCGGATTAATGGGTTCTATCAAATTGAAGGAACGTGTCTATCATATACAACACACTGCAATAGCTCCGGTAACCCGACGATGGGCGCGAGGTGATCTGACGATTGCCCGTGTGGTAACGCCACTTGCGTTCACGGTTATATAAACATAAATATCCCATTCTATTAATGCTTTTCACCAGAGAAATATAACCGCAATAACAGAACGGTCGTGTGGCCGAATGGTTAACGTGGCCACGAGATACCGATATTTATATAAAAGCTGTCTTATGGACGAACTCACCATATGTGTGAAACTTAGCCCGGTAAAAAAATAAACGATCAGCCATTCGTTTACTGTTTAATAGCTTTAGCAAGTGCACAAGGTGTATTTGGATAATTCCTTGCTTCTCACCCATGAGGATATAAATTCACCAACCATCCACACACTGTAATAACTCCAGCAACTAGACTGTGGGCATGCGGTGTCTTATAATACCCGTGGATAAATCCGACTACCCTACATCTGAACCCCAAATTCTCAATCCCAGGTTTCCGGGGTAACTTTCGGCTTCAACCCAGGAGCAAAACCTGGGTGTCGCGTCATCCAGGAAACAGTACGGGTTCAGGGAAAGCCCCTTGATCTAGAAAGAAGGTACACAATGGCGACGAAGGCATACGTGGCGCGTGGTAAGGACGGTTACTCGGGACTCAGCAAGTGCCAGATACTGACAGACCCGGACTCCGGTCCTCTGCTTTCCACAGTGGTTAGGAATCATATCATGAACGTCAGCAAATTACTCGAGTTTGAAAAGAACAGGAATTGCAAGGTGAATATGGATTTGTGTGCGTTTTTCCGACATTCGCTCTTGATTAAAGAAAAAATTCTTTGCAAATGCTGCAAGAATTTCACCTCTAACTGCACAGTACGAATGCCCCCGTCTGTCCCTCTTAATCAATACCTCGCGCTCCGAAAACCAACAAAATAGAACCGAGGTCCTATTCCATGGTCGCTAGCTAGTCGGTTGTGTACACTTAGGCAAGACACTACGGACATTGCTTTAACCAGTGAAATAATGGGTTTTACTAAGTTGAAGAAATAACTGAATCATACACAACACACTGCAATAGTTCCGATAACCCGACTGTAGGCGCGAGGTAATCTAACGATTGCCCGTGTGATAACTCCCTTGGTTTTCCCATTTACGGAGATAAACATGATGATCCAATTCATTAAATATTTTTCAAAAAATTAAAAAGAATGTCTGATGTTTCAGATTTCTATTTCCAAAGACGGAAGAAAGGTAGTTTGTGACGATCCCACCCTCGACCCGAGCCTTGCGTTTAACGAGACTGATATTGAAGAGTTTGAAGAACCGATCAGCGCTATCCAGCGTGATATGAAGCCTGTCATCGACGGCAACAATAACCCTGGTTACGCTGGGAATTCCCCGGTTTCCACCCTTCATTTACCCACTTTTATCTCAATGGGGGCTGTCACCGACCCTGACGATGTTGCCGGGCAAAAAATCGAAGCGCTCCGGAAAAAAGCGCTGTCTGGAAACACTGGTAATAATAAACTGCTGGCCGAGCGCTCTGCTGATCCTACACAGTTGCGCTGGCAAGTGTTGCCGCTTTTGGAAGCGAGAATTTTCCACTGCGAGAGCTTCGCTGCGTAATAACAGTGTTGCCGTTTCAAAATATCCCAGTGTTACCGTTTCAAAATACCGCAGTTTGCACCTAGCACTGTATTTTATGCAAAAAATGCAATTTTTCGATGAACGCTTTGAAATCTTTTATTTTGTTTATGCAACTGTATTATGACGTCATACCCACATCGCGATTTTCACTAGAATGCGTCCGCCCTGAAAAAAAAATGAAAAAAATTGTTTCTAGTGGTACTAGACTGTGAACGAAAGGCTATTCTGCCATTGAGATTTCAGTTCTAATAAAGATACAAAATTGATTGGTCAAATGCGTGTTCTACGTTTTAAAGCTCTTGAGGTGTCTTATGGTTGATTAAGTGTTATATTTTTAATACAGAGCTATAATGAACCAACCGTCCACACACTGTAATACCTTCAGTAACTCGACTGTGGGCATGAGGTGTATTACTACACCTGTGGATAAAGCCTAACTTCCCATCCACGAGGATATAAATATACCAACCATCCACACACAGTAGTAGCTCCAGGAACTCCACTCTGAGACTAGAAAGATAATCGAACCTCATTTCTTATGTTTTGAGAATCTTGAAAGCTTCCTGGCATAAGGTTTGAAGCCCAGGGCTCTTCTTTTTGCCTGAATCTCATTGAATCTGCAAATGTAATAAAGATGATCCAACATTAACTTCAAATGCTGCCCATGTCATGCTACTTTCCAAGTTTGTGCTGATCAAGGCTTGTATTTTCTAGGTGGTAGAATTAAGGGTATTATAACATCGGCAAATGTCTTTTAAGTTATTAACCACCATCGACCAGCGCTATGACAGCATGTACAGACTCTGCTGTAGTTTTTTCCCATTATTCTACAAGATTTAGGCGTCATAAATGGCATTGCTAAGGATACAACCGACGAACCAGTAACTGTTTTCAGATTTTTTAAGGTCATGGATTAAATAAAATCAAACCTAGTAACAACTTTTACGGTAATAAAATGCAAAGCTACTTTTTCTGGTTATTTCCCTAAATGGATTTTCTTGTCAGGCCGTTAGTCTGGTGAATTAATAGATTGCCTTTCAAAGGAAGGATTGCAGGTTGGAAACTGGCTGCTAGCTAGTCGATTGTATTTTTGGCAAAGGCACTTAACGGACGTTGCCTGAACCGAGCATATTAATGGGTTCTACTATATTAAAGGAATATGTAAATCATATGAAAACACACTGCAATAGCACCAGTAAACCCAGGCGTGGCGTGATCTGACGATTGGCCGTGTGTTAACTCCAAAGGTTTTCCCATTCACGGGAATAAACATGAATATTCTATTCTTACTTCCGTTTCTGATATTTCTTAAACTTGGCGTCGGCCATAAGTTCATCAACAAGCGTTGATTTGCGTTGTTTCTTCGGGATTCTCGAAGAGTAAAAGTCGGCAGCGTTATCCATGATTCGTCCCATCTGTTGGATGGTTCATATTAATATGTATTGCTATGGCAGAAACAACTGGACTGTGGGCATGAGAAGTATTACGAATTACGATACTGATGGAGCCTAGCTTCCCACCCACGAGGATATGAATAACTCAAACATCTACACAATATAATAGGACCAGCAACGCGACTGTAAGGATAAGAGGTGTCTTACAATTCCAGTGCATAAAGCCTGGCGTCTCACCCACAAGGATATAATTGAACCAACCATCCACACACTGTAATAGCTCCAGCAACTCAAATGTGGGCATAAGGAGTCTTATGAAACCCGTGGATAAAGCCTTGCTTTCCACTCACAAGGATATAAATAACTCAACCATCCACACACTGTAACAGCTCCAACAACTTGACTATAAGCATGAGGTGTCTTACGATATAAATCAAACATCCACCAACTGCAATAGTTCCAGCAACTCGACTATAAGCATGAGGTGTCTTCCAACAGATAAAAATCTGATCTAAAAATTCAGAAGAAAGTTTACCTGGAAATACTTGGGCAACGTCTTGCGGTCGTTGTGCTTGTAGAATCGCTTTGGATCAAGGATGGAACGCATTTGTAGAACTTTGAGGTCATTTTCGATTTCTTCAGTCATTTCAGGGGGTTTCATATTAAACCTATGAATCAAGAGATTTATTGAAAAGAGTGAAAAAGAGAATTCCAAATAAATAGTAAGTTTTAAAGTTGAACCTGTCAAAACAAGATTTTAAACAAAAAATGCAAAAAATGTCCTAAAATTACCGATTCAATATAATGTCATTTAAAAAATTAATTGTTAAAATAAAAAATTTAAATTTTATTCTATATATATCTATAATAGAAATATAAAATTATATATTAATTTTAGAATCTGACTCACCATTTCCCTCCGGTGGTGAGTTTCTTCTGTAACCGACGTTGTTTGGTTTTGGCTCGTTTGTTTAATTCCGCAGGAACCTGGTGCTTTGCTTCGAAGTCGGGAGTTAAAACCGACTTTTTCATCACCTGGTGTGACATGGGGAGGGTTGGTAGGTAGTGCTTTCGTCAGGGTTTGACTGAACCCATCGGATTAATGGGTTCTACTAAATTAAAAGAACACAACACTTAGGGAACATTACCTGAACCCAGTAAATTAATGGGACATTACCTGAACCCAGTGGATTAATGGGTTCTACTAAATTAAAGAAACATGTGAATCATACACAACACCCTGCAATATCTAACCCGACGGTGGGCGCGAGGTGATCTGACGATTGCTCGAGTGTTAACCGCTTTGGTTTTCCCAATCACAGCGATAAACATGAATATCCTAACCTAATTATCACCAGAATAAAAATATTCTTTTATAAAAATAATTTTTTGTCAGGGTTTGACCAAAATAATATAGGTTTCGGCTCACTTAGCTCGTTATGAATTTGTCTCTACTTTGTTTATTTGCGAAGATTGTTGGTTGGAAGGTTGTTGGATCGAAACCAGCCACTGTTTAGTCAGTTATGTCCATTATCAATGCACTTACATCATCTAAACCCAGTGAATTGTACTAAAGCTAAAAGAACCAATTAATCATAAACAACACACTGTAATCGCTTCGGTAACCCAATGGTGTGTGTTAGGTTATCTGGCGATTGCCCGTGTGTTTATCCCTCTGGTTTTCCCACTTACGGAGATACCAAGAATATCCTATGCTATCCTTATGACTCCGTAAACACGACTGTGGACAGGCGTTGCAATTTACCACGTCATTTGAAGAATAAAGCTCGAGTATATTATTTCTATGGACAGCAGGATCGACGGTTATGTACGAGTCGTCCATCAGATCGCCAACGTCTATTCGCGATGATGGACTGTGGGGGAAGATAGGAGCATAAAAGATAATGAACAGATAATTTAGAAAAAAAAATTGAATTTTTTATAAAAAATAAAAAAAAGGTTTTTAGGAAAACTGTTGATGAAAAATTTTTGAATTGTTTTGTAAAAAAACTTTAATATAGATGTAGGTGGATTTTTATTAAAGAAAAAAAAAACAATTTCTGCCCACGGATGGATTAGCTGAACTTTTGCAGTGTGTTGTATATGTTAGAGTAATTCACTGTGTTCAGGTAACGTCCGCTAAGTTCCATGCAAAAACCATTGCTTTTGTTAAATCATTAACTGGTTTACTAGGAGACTGAATTTCTATTTCCTGGATCCATTATTACATCCTGGGTATTTGGGAATTTTGCTATTGTGGACCTGGAACTAATAATAAAATGTTCTAGTTTGGGCAATGCTCGCTAAGTGATACAACTAACTAGCTAGCAGCTGGTTTCGATCTGCTGCGACTGTTAAAATAGGATATTTATTTTATCTCAATGTATAAATTAGAAGTTCCTTCTATTTGGTAGAACCTATAATTCCACTTAATTCAGGCATGTCCGGTAAGTGTCTTGCCCAGGGAAACAACCAAATAGCTAGCAACCAGTTTCAAACCTGCAACTGGATGAAAAGGCAATGCACTAACCAACAAAATCATTCTGACCAAAATTTAACCTGGTTGGCTTTACCATAATACTAAGTTGACTGGATAAACTAACAATTATTTAATTTATTCGGGACCAAAAATCCATGCGAGTAACACATGTTTGTTTATTCGCATGAGGCATGCGTGCGAGTAAGAATTTACTTTTGCAAAAAAAAACTTATTACCATTTACCGCGACCGTTATCATTTAACTGGCAAATAGGGGAATAAAAAACAAATCATCAAAGATTAAATTTACTCGCAGTAGCATGAATTCTCACTCGCCCGAAATTTAATGGATTTTTGGCTCAAAAAAAAGAAGATGAATGCAATAGTAGCTCACCAATTAGATTTCTGTTTTGCTTCAATCTTAGAATCTTCATTTTGTGTTGATATTAACTTTACTTTGGGTTTTCTGCTCTTTAAGTTCATATTTTTAACTAGTTTATCAGCGATTTGGTCAGCTAATGTCTCTACATCGAAATCTGAATCATTTTGGTCGATTTCAGAGTCTTTTTCTAAACAGTTTACGTCAACCTTTTCCGATTCAATAATTTCTGTTTCAGATTTTTCAGATTTGCTTTCTTCAGGTATTTTATCAATTTGTGCCAAAAATTTCAACTTTTTCTCGTCAACTTCTTGATTTAAATTCTCAACTTTTTCGGATTTTTCATTTTTTTCCGATTCTTTCTTTTTCAAAATTTCAAGTTCATTTTTTTCCGCAATTTCATTTTTCTTTGACAA
>CH002137.1:225566-237216 GCA_000149265.1 Ciona savignyi | reverse complement strand
TAAAAGTAGAGTACGTAATTAAAGCTTGTAATCAATGTAAGGCTTTTTGCTTGGATACACAAACAGTCCATGCATAACATTTCAATTCTTTCACACTAAATTGTCTTTTGGTACAAAACCTTTTAACCGATTATTGCACAAAACAGAACAAACATATAAATACTGGTACACAAAAAAAGAAACACAAAAAAGCACCTTACTTTAGATTTTAAAAAATGCTGAAAACTTAAATGAGCAGAAGCAGAATTTTTTAAAAGAATTAGTACCAGATACAAACGAAATGTTAAGTTTATAATTTAGTTGAACTTTAACACCGAAACTGTAAAAAATACAACAATAATTGTGCAGAATCACGTTCACAGTATGATAGGAAAAATGCCTGTAAATATCCACACAAAAAGCTATATTTAACTGTAAGCTAGTGATACAATAATGTGGGACCGGCACTATGTGGCAAGTGACCACAAATGATAAGTGAATATCTTAAATGGCATCAAGTTAGTTTCACAGGCTAAGCTTTGATCAAAAACGCTCTGACAAAAGATTTTAACGAGAAAGATTGTCTGGCGCTGAATTTCCTTAACGCTGAAGGTTGCGCAATGACAAGTTCATTGGATTCATCTGATATCGACGTTTCTCTTTCAGACTCCCCCGTGTAGTACTTCGTGATGAGGCGGGAAAATGTGTCACTGATTGCGCGATTGAACGCACTCGTGTGGATTAAGCAGCCGGCAACATGGCCACTGTTGATCTCACGGATCTTAAAATAAAAGTTAAAAATGAACCAACTTGAAATAGAATTACAGAATATTCATGATTAATTCCCATGTATAAGAAAACGCAATAGTCTGTAATTCTATTTGAATAAGATAAAAATCTCATTTTATTCACTTCTCTGTGCTTACAAGAGTCATTTTACTTGTAATTTGACAATTTATATGGCAACAGTCTGGCGCCTTGGAAAATCGTATTAATCGTTAGACCTAGTTACAGTATCCGGTCTCAATACTTTCAGTTTTAGTTTAACCATTATTCCAGTGGGCCCAAGGACGGTCAGCTTAGTACTTTACCCCAATGATACAACCTCTTAGCAACCGAATGGTTCGATGCCACAACCTTTCAGCACATGTACAATATCAATGGGCAACGAACACAACGCATATGTAACAAACAAACCTGACACCCCGGCCATATATCCTTCACTGGTGTTAAGTTGGACTTGGGAAAATATGCGTCGCCTTTCGCTATAACGAATGTTGCCATGGTGGGGTCTACGGGGACCGAAAAGTTCCCCAAATGGGTGACTTGGTCCATAACCCCCCTCATAAACCTGACGGTCTCGCGCTGTCGACGTTTTTCGTCTTTGGAATTGTTTTCCTTGTCCAGAGCAGCGTTAGGTAATTTGCCTTTAAAATGAAAAATAAAGTAAATTGTGGGATAAACATGAATATCCTATTCTATAATTGGCAGACTTACTATATTTGAAACAATTATTGTTTTTTTTAAAGTAACAATTTTATGAGTGCCTCTAATTACTATAGGATCACTTGGAGCGCTTGGATTGAGTGCTTTAAACCCAAACCCAACTCTTATCCTTTCAAGCGATCCAAATTACCCTTTAAGCGATCCAAATGATCGTGTGGTAATTAAAGGTAATTTTATTACCTTGAGGCCCATTTGATCCAGTATGGCCTGCAAATTCCTTCCCGAGAGTGTAAGAATCTACTTCCTTAAGAAACTTGCTGATCTCTTTTTCGAAAATGGGTTTCTTCGAGTATTCCTGCTCTAAAACTCGCCACGGTATCGCCCTGCTCAGAACACCCTCTGTCCAGACGACAGACGCCGACGTCCATGACATGCACGGGATTAACGCGACCGGTTCCGGCCAGTTTGTGGCGGCTAATGATGCCATATGCCCGCCCATGGATATGCCAGTAAGACCAAGAGGACCGAAACCGTTTCTTTTCAACCAGTGCAGTAAAACTTGTGCTTCTAAAATCAAACAGCTTCCCATAACAAAAAGGTCATTTACATGCAATAGCCCAGATCTCCACTGGTCTTTGGGTTTCCGTGACCCATAGAAGGGATTTTCAAGCAAAACTGATGTAATTCCAGCCTCCAAAAGTGGTTTTCCAAGAAGTTCTCTACGACGATGAAATCCGTGATCACCAGTGCCGGCCATATGAATACAGGCTGGTTTTAAGCCGGGTTTTGTTGACGTGAGAAGCCTTTTCGGCATTACGACCTCAAATTTAGCCGTTTGTGACACAGAAGGAACTACGTCTGGTAAGATATTCATAGTCGGGGTAACGAAATTCCCGCACAACACAGTGCAATCAGCATAATCGACTTGCTTATCTATATTAACGCGATAGCTTGGAGATACCAGCTTGATACACGAGTCTCTGTTGCAAATAAGTTTGTGCATTTTGAGAATTTTTTTCATTTCTTCTGGTTTCCCCCATCCTCGCGTGTAAAATTTGGTGAGAATTAACTTTCTATAAAATAAATCCACGCGGCTAAGCGTCATCGCGTTTATACAGCAAGCTTCGATTTCGACTTTCTTCAGAACAAAATAACCTGAGATCCGCAGGTCTATTTTAAAATTTACAAAAATGAATAGAAAATCGGTCTTCCATTTGTTACGGTTTAGCACAGATTATGGATATAGCACGGGAAGAAGTAGTATGCAGTTATGGTCAAGGCTGACGGTGGGCGCGAGGTAATCTGACAAGTGTCAGTGTGATAACGCCATTCGTTGTAACACCATTCATCCGACCGAATATCGTGGTGGTCTAGCACGTTGCATTTCAGTCGAAGATTTGCAGGTTGTTGTTCGATATAGCTAATCGGTCGTGTCCTTGGTCAAGGCGCATAACAGACATTGCCTGAACCCATTGAAATAATAACTTCTACCGAATTAAAGGTTTTTTTCTATTTCTCAATCATACACAACACGATACAATAGCTTCGGTAACCTGACGGTGGGCGCGAGGTGATCTGACGGTTAACCGTGTGTTAATGCCCGCCCATTTCGTTTTCCAATTTACAGGAATAAACATCAACTATATTCTTCGATTCTAGCTCCAATCCTAAGGAATAAAACATAAATCTCTACTCCAATCTACCAAAGTCCATTTATTTAAAATAAAATTTTATAATTCGTAAATTTAACAAACAATAAACACAGATATTCAAGTTGACAAATAAATAGAGCCAATGAACTTATTGAAGTTACAGTTTAAAAAACATTATAATATTGAACTTTACAAGAAATAACTAATGTTATCAAACTTGGGCAAGTTTACATAATACAGTTTTGATTATATACAACTACAGCAAAACACACAGGGTCGATAAATAATTCGGTCATACGGCTAACACGACAAAATATTAACAATTCTTTTCGTCAAGATGCCTTCGATAACGTAAAGTAACTTGATTAAAAATTGCTTTTCAAAAACCACGTGTTTATATAATTTACGATCTCTCTCCAAAGAGGCCATCATTTAACATATTGTGCAAAAAGGGGAGTTAAAAACGACAAAATGGCGTTTAAACAATGACTATTCGTGGATTTACTACAGGTATTCGAAACCAAAGGAAAATTTCCGTGGTGTTTTTTTGGCGAAATTGCAACGGAACGTATAACACATTTAGACACCGTAACATCGCGGTGTATACTGCGAATGTCGTAACCGTTTAAACGCGATATATGCGCAAAATAGAAACAGTGCGAATACATAGAACATGTAGATCAGCCACTTTAATGGAGACCCACTCGGCCCTGATTTTGGCGAACAAACCGAAAAGTGTTCCGAATCTGGGGAATACCCGGAACCGTACCAATATAAATCCAACCGATCTACGACCGAAGGTTCTGGGTTCGATTTTAACTTCTCACAAGCCGCGCAAATCCCTATCGCCCCCATTTTTCTACTGTCCACTAACGCCTTTATTTCGTCATAAGGCCGTGACGTGGGGATTTCCTGCTGCCACCCCGGGAAATCCCCAACTTTCCATCTAAGGTATTCCCCATACAGCTCGTCGTTGCCGTCAAGTTCGAGCAAATAGTTCGCTAGCTCCTCTAGCGACTCAAAATCCTCGACAAAGATAAAGGATTTCGGGGGCGCCACGAGCTCGTATTCATCTCGTTTCGGTCCGATGACCACTGGCACCGCTCCACTGAGCAAGCCATTCAGCCAGAACTTCTCAGAGATGTAGTCCTTACATCTTGAGTTCTCGAATGCGAAGTAAAATTTATATCTGAGAACACAGAATGGGATGGGTTTATATTTAACCAAAACAATTAGTTAAACATTTATTTATTTATTTTACCGAGCCAAGTTTCGAATTCAGGTTGCCTCGCCACTAACCATTTTTTTATTATATAGCAATTCGGTATATGTAAAGCAAATTCTGTATATTGATCGGTTGCGTTAATTACTGGGAATGGGCTTTTGACCATTTTATATAGAATTGGGTAAATGAATCTGAGAAAGAACTAAATTATTTGAACACGAATTGCACATGAAAATCAGCACCGCACTGACGCAAACGTTTGTTGCTTAAATGCCCCGGGATATAATAACAACGTGAATGGTAACGATTTAGAGATAAAACAAGGTAAAAGTGCGTATAAAATTAGCTAAATCTGACATAAAAATAAACAAATAACTAGGTGTTAAACGTATCAAAAGTGAAAAATGTGTAATAAAAGATGTAGAAAAGTGTATAAGCATTGCACGACAAACGAGCCCCCAGGTACGTACGTTCCTGGTACGTTAAAGAAACAAATTCAGTTTAACTTATAAATTGACTAATACTGCCAAACTATGGTAAAAAGTTGTACGGTCGTGTAGCTAAATGGTTAACGCGACCGATACATATACCGACTCTTATACAAAAAAAACGGTCCTAGTAACGAGCCCATCATGGAATCGAAACTTGGCTCGGTAAAAAAAAAAACTATGGTAAAAATCGTCACAAACCTTGACATGACGTCATATTGACATGGAGGTGGGCATAGAGGTTCGGATCCGCATTTTCCAAAGATGTCGATTTTGATGAATTTCTGCAATTCTCGGATTGCCTTGGATCTCTCTGCTACAGCGCAGTTCGACGAGGTCCAAGCAGCCAGAGACGTTTTCTTTGCCAGTATTTCGCTCAGATTCCTTATAAGGGTGTGGGTAAGAATTAGCATAATTAATTAATGTTTTTTAAACCCACCAAATTAACAGTCGCATGTGCATAAATTATGCATAACAAATAAGATAATAATATGATGGAGCCAGCGAATATTAACCAAAACTGGTCCTCAAGTCAGCAGTGTTGCTGAATAGCATGTGCCTTCTTCATCACATGCAAATTTCATGTATCTACGCAATTGAGCGCGAGGTGTAAAATTATCATTTATTCACCTGTGCTCAGTGATACTTAAGGTGATTATTTAGTAATACTTAAGGTGACACTCTCAATTATACACTACACTTTAATAGCTCTGGTAATCCGACTGCGGGCACAAGGTATTTTGACATTTACCCGTGTGAGAACACAACCATATAAGGGCGAAGTAATCTCACGATTGGTCCATGTAATTACGCTTAGGAGTTTTTTAATATATAAATGGAAAAGGTCAAGAGCCCGAGTGAATAACGTAATTCTTATGCAGAATTTGCTGTAAAATGTGGCATGACCCATTGTGGAAACTTTCCCATAAAAAATTAATATCCTATCCTAATAAAACTGCAACTAAAAGGGTGGAAAGGGGGAAATAGGAAAAAAAGTGAAACTTGGGTTATAGTTAGGATTAGTTATGGGTTTAAGATTAGTGTCTCTCCTTGCTTCCTTTCTTCACCATTTCGCCTCATTGAGTATTTTCCTATTAAAGAGAGCGATTGATAGATTGATTGATACTTACTGTGAAATCGGTGGAAGGTCTCTTGAATAAGGCGCATATACGTCACTATCAACTCTGTACGTCATAGTCCAGTTGAAAACTCCGTGAAAGTTGACCAGAGTTTTATCGAATACATATCTCGTGTTCCAAGGCGGTTCGCAGCAGTACCATATCCACCTGCCGGATATGACTTAATTATTTGAAAGATCCTATCGCGATCTAACGTCAATACCTTTGGTCTTTATTCCTTTGTGACGGCATACCGATCATCGAATCGCGGCGAGTGGCGCAGTCGAAAACTAGGGCGTCGGCGATTGATGACGTACTTCTGTCGTAAGTCACGTGACAGCCATGACACGTGACATTGTAAATAAATCCGTACGGTGGGTCGTAGATTAGAATCAGTTTATCTTCGTCTCTGTCGAATGATGTTAATATGTTCATGAGTATCTTCACCACGACTTAATCTTAAATGAAAAATAGAATGACTTAATTTTCTCTCGGGCCAATGGTTCGGAATCGTAATCGTGTTAAGACACTCTTTTGTATAAAAATGGTGTTTATATGCTCATTAGTAACATAAACACGACTTCATCATAAATGAAAAATGAAGAATAGAATGACTTAATTTTCTCTCGGGTGTTAAGGAACTGTTTTGTATAGATATGGTATCTATTTCGGTTGCGTTAACTACTCACGATCCAATAGATTTAATTACTAAAAAAACGAACTTTATCATTTTATGGATAACGAAAAAAAAATTACTTGTTTTTAACCTGACTCAGTTTCGAACCCATGATAAGCTCGTTGCAAATATCGTTATTTATATATAATTTGGTATATGTATCGGTCGCGTTAACAATTTGCCCACACAAATGTATAGAAATGATGACTACAGTTAAGAGAGCGCTATGGCTATTATACTTGGCGAAATTTGAGCGACTGAAAATGAACAGTCGGAAGGCTTACATTAAACGTATTTCCGCAAGTCCCATAACAAGTCATTTAGGGTCGAAATTGTATTAAGCATTCTCTGTTAAGCCACATTTTATTAAAAAGACACCACAGATTATAAAAAAAATATCTAAAAGCAAAACTAAAAAAATGTAACTTTTAAGATACAGCAAAAAATTAAATCATTGGTCGTTCCTACACGCAATACGATTTTAGTTTTATCATACGTTTTTTCTCATCATAAAAAAACGAGCTTCTAAAATAAAATAAAACAACCTGTCAATTTCTTGTAGTTTAAGATATTTGTGTTTAAAATTTTAAGTTCTGTGACGTAATTGGAAAGAATAATGCCGTAACAATAGGAACCAGCAGACTACAATTACTGTTTTTAGATGTAGTTTTACTTTAGTTCTGTATCTCCAGTATAATGTACATATTTTTTTATTTTAGAAAGAATTTTTGTTTAAAATATTTTAGAATAATATCGTCGGTTGCATATTTTATTAATAAACAGAGACAGAGTGGTTCCTAAATTATCTGAGAAGACTGAAACTGAATTTATTGAATCTAGTTACCAAAACAGATCACAGCCTTTTAATTTTTAGCCTGAATTTATTAAACTAATTGTTCGGAGCGATGATTCACATAGCTATTTTTGCAAACAGCCAAAATGGTAGGCCTCATCTATTGGATGTTAAATGGTAAGCGAATGCCATTAAACGGTTGCTCCAGAAAATAATTAAGTACTGTTACTATGTTATTGTACATGAAGAATTAGTTATTAATTAAACTAGTGAATGTTAGCCGCATTCCTAATGTTCCAAATGTTTTATGAACACTTAGAATTAGATCATGTTACCGCATTAAACAATATCCGCCGGACAAACACAGTGTCCGGTATATCGTTACCTCACGCACACTGTCGAGTTACCGGAGCTAGTTCAGTGTGTTGTGCACGATTAAAACTGTTCTTTAATTTGGTGGAACTGATCAATCCACTTGTTTCAGGCATTTTCTGCTAAGCGTCTTTCCCATAGACAACCGGCAATAGCTACCAAACAGTTCCGGAACTATAGCTTATCGACTGAAATGCGACGGACGCACCAATCCACCAAGCTAAACATTCAGAAAAGTCCAGTAAATTTCTAAAGTTAAAAACACTAACTATGGCAGTGTGTCCTAATTATTGTAATAGAAACCGACTGTTGGCACGCGTTACAAAACCAGATGACACTGACGGATTAGCTTAATAATTTTAATCACAATAGCTCTTTTTAGCAAGGTTAGGATATTCCTGATTTATCCTTGAAATTTGGAAAAAAGCAAGAGACGTTATAACACGGACAATCGTCAGATTACCTTGTAGCCGTTGCCTGAACCCAGCGGATTGATGGATTCTACCAAATTGAAGGAACATGTCCATCAAATACAACACACTGCAATAGCTCCGGTAACCCGACGATGGTCGCGAGGTGATCTGACGATTGCCCGTGTGTTAACCCCCTTGGTTTTCCCATTCACGGGAATAAACATGAATATCCAATCCTAGCCACCATCGGGTTATCGGTAAACCCAATCATAATGGGTTCTACCAAATTTAAGAAACATCTGAATCTTACACAACACATTGTAATATTTCCGGTAACCCGACGGTGGGCGCGAGATAATTCACCTTGTGTTAACCCTCTTGTTTTTTTACATTCACGGGGATAAACATGAATAAATATCCTATTCTACTCCACTGGGTTCAGGCGATATCCGCTTGCTGCAATTTCTGCAAACCGATGAAGATAAAGAAAACCAACTTGACGAACACTTGTCTAAGACGGCAAACACATTTAGCCCTACGACTAGTTTATCAACGTAATATTAGTTTGACGGAAAACATGAGGGAAACCGACTTTGCGAAGCCAGTAAGCGACATCGCCGAATTTACAAAAAATTATTCGTTTCTAATCACCGAGACAACAGCGAATCTTAACTTCTATAATTCGGAGCAACTTAACTTACCGAATAGGTTTAAACAACAAATATAATTCAGTCTTATTAATATTATTACGATTTTTACGACCGACTATTAACTGGTCACCATATGTTAAATGTTACCTCATAAAGCTTCTATTAAAACGTAACCATGATGGGTCGAACTTGTCTCGCAGGGTGTGAATCCATTGATGGGTCAGTATGATTGTCTCGAATACGAATTTATCTAGAACCTCACCCACTATGACGTAACATGTCAGAATGGCAAATACACAACTACACGCGGACACTAAGCGCATTCTATGTCGTCACAAACCTAAATATCACCACCTGAAAATGAGTAACAAAATTAAGATTTGCATAATCCATCTTAAGGTAACCATGTACTAGCTGGCTAAAAATGCCTTCTTATTAAAATAACGGAGCTACTTAAACCCTTAACATGGTATTTATCTATTTGTATACCATACTTCATATACCAAGGCATAAAACATAACCAATAAGTTGTATTGAGCGAATGATAACGAAATTTCACGTTCATTTAGATGTGTGCGTTTCAGAGTGCCCAGTGACCCAATATGTGATTACGCCTATCTGACTGTAGGATAAATACACCTATCTTTAAAAGTACTTGCAGCTGAATTAAATACAATTCTATACCACCACGAACCATACAAAACACATAGGAATAGACGATACATTAGTAGAAGGAAACATGAAGAAATTTCATGTTTCCGTTATCCGCAAAGCATCTATAAAATTATATTTGTAATATTATACTCTGCAGTTGAAATTACTTATTAGGTTGATATGCAATTATTAATAAGAAAATTAATTTAAATACTTAGCAGTGTGACATGATGCACTGTAGCTTACTAATTATAAAAAGCTTAAATGTGAGCGGATAGCATAGAATAAGATAGGATATAGGCCTACGTGTTTATCCCCAAGAACGGGAAGACCAAGGGAGTTAACACACAGGCAATCGTCAGATTACCTCGCGTCCATCGACGGGTTACCGGAGCTATTGCAGTATGTCGTGTATGATTGAGACATACCTTTAATTTAGTAGAACCTATTATTCCGCTAAGTTTAAGCAAGGTCCAATGCTCAAGAACACAACCGACCAGCTATCGAACAATGGGCAGGGCATAAGAACACAACCGACTGTCAATCAATAACAAGGGAACAAGAAAATATGGCAAAACGAACAGTCGTAAACGCGTCAAATAGAGATATAAATGTCAAATAAACTCGTTAAATAGAGATATAAATGTCAAAATTAACGAACGCAAACACCGAACAATAAATTGAAAACATAGTTTACCCATAAAACACCCTAACGAAGTAAATACGTTTTTTTACTAATCATTAACTTACCTTTACCCTCTTTAGTATTTTAAAATAACATATTTCATTTTCATAATTAAGCGTTTATTTTTTATATATATTAGGTTTTTGTGTTAGAATCGCTTGGTCCTGACTTCAAAACACGTTCTAATCTGTTCCAAGCATATCACAAAAATTATAATAAATTAAATACTTATATATATAAAGCTGCAATGAAAGCCGCCAGGTATTACATTATTGGTGTGCATTTCACTTTAAATAAAATATCAGATATCTATAAAGTAGAAATAGCGCACTTTGAGGCAAAATTTGAAACAGCTAATAATTAACCTTTTTTGTTTATTTTTTTGCAGGCATGACGTTCAAGTTTACGATGAGCCGGTCCCACAGACCTTTTGTATACAAATCTTTACATGAATCTGTCGCGCACATCATCCGGTCACACGACAGTTCATTTAAGAGCGTTTTAAATTAGGCTACTTATATGATTGCTTTTTAATATATACTTAAAGCAAGGGGTTAACAAAAAAAGCAAGGGGTTAACACACGCGCAATCGTCAGAACACCTCACGACCAGCATCGTCGGGTTACCGGAGCTGTTGCAGTGTATTAAGTACGATTTACACGTTCCTTTAATTTAGTAGAACCCATTAATCCGCTGAGTTCAGGCAATGTCCGTAAAGTGCCTTGCCCAATAACACAACCAACTAGCTAGCGAGCAGTTTCGCACCTACAACCCTTCTGGCGAAAGCCGACCATCTCATCTTTATACAAACACAGGAGATTGACTGCACAACACTTTCACTGTTTATTCCAGTCCGTTGAGTGCTGGCAGAAATCACTAGTTGTCGTGAACATTAATGTATATTATCGCATCCTTTTGTTCGTTTAGTGAAATAAATTATCATAGGAAAACGTTTTATTTCTTCGGTGAGGTTCTGTAGATCGAAAAGGTCTGGTGTCGTTGAACTGACCAAACAAACAGCAAGTCACATGTAATCACATGGTAACGTTAAATGTTTGCTTGCACATATACAGCCCAGATAGATTTACGTGATATATTGGTGAGAAGAAATGTAATCACTTCTAGTCGTGAACAGTTTATAGTCAGTCATATTATTGGGTCATAACTCTGATCATGTGAGAATTATACGAAAGATAAGTATGTTTTTTTTTCAGGAAGAGAGAGCCTTTTTGATTTGTTATTTGTTTTTGTTTTTCTGGCATCTTATAGATTGTTTAGAATATGGATGTTGTTAAGAATTACACGGCAGATAAGTTATTTTTTTAAGTAAAAGAGAGAGCCTTTGATTTTTTCTGGTATTTCTTAAGATTGTTTAGAACGTATATGTTTTTACTCGGCTTAGTTTTAACCCTATAGTGGTGCCGTCAGTTTTTATATTTAAATAGTGGTAACCAATTGCCCACACGACCGTTAAGATTTAGAATGCAGAAGCTTAAAAA
>CH002137.1:208798-224399 GCA_000149265.1 Ciona savignyi | reverse complement strand
GTGATCTGACGATTACCCGTGTGTTAACCCTCTTGGTTTTCAGCAATCGTCAGATCACCTCGCGCCCACCATCGGGTTACCGGAGCTATTGCAGTGTGTTGTGTATCATAGACACGTTCCTTCAATTTGGTAGAACCCATGGATCCTCTGGGTTTATGTACAATCAATGCAGTTCTTTTAATTTACCTTGAAAAATATTATGTTATTACACCAATATGGTTTAAATAACATTTTAAGACTTGCGTATAATAAAAACAGTCCTAAAAACCTCTCTTAGAAGAAAAATCACATTCGAAGATAAACTTTCGAAGAACAAATCGCCATGATCTTGTTACAGTTTTTTTTTTACTACCAGAGTGTTACCAATATTATGTGTAAATAGCGCAGTTTGATGAAGAATCATTGACTAGAAATTTACGAAAACGCTTATTTACACTCCCGAGTATTGGATAAATGATGTTTGCTTATCTACCAGGTTTTAATGACTTTTTGTTGTCGCACTGCATTGATGTGTGTCTTTCTGGACATGATTTATTTTAGTTGGGAGAATTTTTATAGTCTAGCTTCGGTTTGGCTTTATAGGCCACTGTGCTTCATAGACCAGTTGTTTTAAAACTAGCTGCAGAGTATAAACCAGTGATGGGATTCAAAATTTTAAGAACAAGTTCTCTTTTGTTTCGTACTTACTAACAACAGTATCCCTAAAAGGTCTAATGTCTGTAAAAAAAGGCAAGAATCGGATAGGTGATTATCCCGACGTTCCAAGAACGGGTTCGACCGAACCCATGAACCTCTTGAATCCCATCACTGGTATCAATTATACGTTTTTGTTTGTTTTTTTGGATGCAGAAACCATCGAATTCCCTTGTTAAATATACCTAATCACCTTTTGATTATCTAATAAAAAAACGTTTGTTTCTGCACACAAACCCTAATGGGAGTTACCAAATCAAATTTTCATATGTTTTTTGAATAAGGTATAAATGTTGGTAAACAAAAAAACAACGGTAAAATTTAAATCTCTCGATTTTTTAATTCGTTTGAAGCAATTTTTTATTAAAGGATTTTCGAGTGTTTAAGTTTATGGGAAACATTTGAAGATAGATATAGCGTGATTGCAGCTTCAGTATCTATAAATCCTATATCCCTTTATGCCGGTTTTTAAATGACCAACTATCTTATACATGTGGCAAAAGTGGATTATATATAATGTTTTTTGTATGTCATTGCGGACTTTTAAGGGTAAACTGGCATATTTTATTTCCTGCATATACAGTTTTATTTTATACTTTTTCCACATCCTTTAAAATTTTTTTTTTCTTTCTTGTTCTAAGACTAGAAAAAAAATCCATCAAATAGGTTGGTAGGGTAATGTGTCGCCTGTCAGTCGAACGGTGACAGGTTCGAAACCGGTCACCAGCGAGTTAGTTGTGTTCTTGTGTAAGGTATACGTAGCAAGCATTTCCTCAAACCACTAGCTAGATAGGTTAATTAGTTGTACTCAAAGGAACGCCTCAATAATACACAACACACTAAAGTAGCTCCGGTAACCCGACGCTGGGCGCGAAGTAATCTAAAAAATGCCCGTTTGCGTTTTCATAGTTACATAAATATACTATGTCTACGCTGGTATTTTTTCCTAGTTATCTATAAACGTTGCCCTGTCGTTATCAAAATTGGACAAAAAAACAGAAATGAGTATACGGCGGAAATTCGTTGTGCACTTAATGCCGTCATTCTTCATTCAACCACCGCAGCGCAGTCTTTAACTGTGTAGCTTTTGTGTATTTAGTTGTTTACCGACATAACAACTTTGCCCATTTTATTGTAGGAGCCGCAGGTGGTAAGATTTCTTGGGGCGTGTTAGGTTATATAGATTAATATGTTGTAAACCATGCTAAAGTGAATCGCTGCGCGTCTGATTGGTATCACATTAAGTTCTCTGCTTATACGTGTCCAATCTCTGTAATTTTGAGATCTGCTCAAAGTCAATTGTTCGAAAACGTGATAGGAAATGACGCTAAAATTCAAAATGGTTAATTAGCATATTTATAACGCCAATTTAGATAGGAAGGAACATTAGGGAAGTTAGAGTTAGTTTTAAACCTGGGGTTGGAGTTAAGGTTAGTTCTGGGGGTTGAGATTAGTGTTTAGGTCAGGGTTTAAATTAGTTTCTGTAATTTTAGTAAGTAGTTTCCCTCGTTCCCGCTTTCCCTTCTTTTAGTGTTGTCCATTGTGCATAAGGTAACATTTTTGATGAGTGTAGATGTGGAATGATAAGAAGGTATTCTGATGTACTAAACACTGATAACAAGTTTTAGTTGGTAAATAAAGGTGATACATCAATTCCTGCTGGGAAACACTAAAACATATAAAGCACGTCTAACACATACCGCATGATATTAAGGTAACCTGGGACGCATGCTGTTTTTATTGCAGAAGCGAACCGTCTACGTGGTTGACACTGCCTAGTTCCCAGCGTACTTTAGAAAATATTAATAAATAATAAGGAAAGAATGGATATGAGGCTGTAAATGAGGTAACCGTAGAATTAAATTAAAATGAATTTAAAAAAAATTAAAATGTTGGGTAATTTACAGGGAAATTCCCCAAAATGATTAAAAACACATTCGGTTTTTTCAGAAATTTTGTTTGTTTAAAGCAAAGTTTTTGGCAAGATTACATGAAAATCTTATTACAATTTTTATTAATAATTTTGATTTGAGGACTATATTATAGTCTGGTTCGGATTTGTTTTATTTTTAATTTCGTCTTAATCATACCCAACACACAAAAAGCCATAACCACAAGGGAATTTCTGGTTTAACAGAATGAGATTTTAATATTGCATGTGGAACTCAGAAGTCTCATCTTTTGTCTTCTATCCTCGCAGATGGAAAATTTAGGGATGTTATCACACTGACAATCCTTAGGTCCGCAGTTATTGTAGTGTGTTAAATATGATGCTATTATTTTATTTTGAACAGGAAGATATTTATGTTTATCCCCGTAAGTGGAAAAACCAAGAGAGTTAACACACGGTAAAACTTTAATCTAAACAGCCGGCTACATCCTAGAAACTGTTTGCCCTTATGACAGAAATACTTTTATAATGTTTTAACCAATACACTAAGTAATTGCTACATGTTATTTTCAATATCAGGTTTAACGGCCTCTGTTTTTTTATGTTATATCAGGTACATACGGCTGACTAGTTTTAACTAATGTAGTTTTGCATTTTTTCTGCTTCCTTTACAAAACCGTGCTATATTCTTTATCAACGTAAAGAGGAAGCAACAAATAAAGTAGACTCATTTCCATTCCCACGAATGAAAAAGTGATAGTATCGAATTTTCGTACTTTTAGAGATCGGTGTATAATCATACTATGCAATGACATCGGTTAGTATTTGAATAAGCAATGATGTCGTAGTGACAACATTCCAGATTGGTCAAACAAAATGATGTTTGCGTCACTGTTTAAGATAGTGTACCTATCTATAAACGTAAAGCAAATGACTTTGTATACTCAAGTAGATATAGTGTTTATCACGCTTCGCCGCTGTGATATAAGCATTTGCTAATTCATATTCCACGCTTTTCGGCTTAGTCTTGGCTGACATTGGGTATGGTTTGCGATCAGTTGTGACTAAAATGGGACTGGACATAAAACGCATAATGCGATGAGAATCATTAAGTTAGAATCGTAAAAGCTCTATAGATACATAACGCTTAGCAAGTGAGGTGTAATTTAATCAAGTATTTAATTTAAATATTAAGATGTCTGACTCGACTAGAACTAAACCTCAAATGAAATGACTTGAGTCGAACTAAATTTCAAATGACTTGGAATTGACTCGAACTAAAATTTCATATGACTTGACTTTAAGTTTGACTTGACTTAAATTGCATATGACTTGATTTAAACTTACGAAAACTGTAACTATAACATGTTTACTTACAACGCTCTATACCCACTTGCTTGTAGTAATTAGATAACCCCGCTTTTGTTTGTAGTTTAATAATTAACTATCCCGTCAGATATAGGCGTAACCACATATTGAGTCACTGGTCACTCTGAAACGCACACATCTAAATGAAAGTTAAGTATCTTTTTCATTTGCTCAATACATCTTACTATAGGTGTATTTTATGTCTTGGTATATGAGGAGCGTATAAAAATACGTAAATGCGATGTTTATAGTGCATACAGTAGCTCAAATATTTTAGTACGATGAAAGATATAATATAGTATGGTACATGGGTAAAACAATTTAGTACGACGCAGTAAGATAGTATATTATATGGTTAACTTAAGGTGGATTAAGCAAATCTTAATTTTGTAACTCATTTTCAGGTGGTGATGATAGGGTTTTGTGACGACATAGAATGCGCTTAGTGTCCGCGTGTAGTTTTGTATTTGCCATTCTGACATGTTACGTCATAGTGGGTGAGGTTCTAGATAAATTCGTATTCGAGACAATCATACTGACCCATCAATGGATTCACACCCTGCGAGACAAGTTCGACCCATCATGGTTACGTTTTAATAGAAGCTTTATGAGGTGACATTTAACATATGGTAACCAGTTAATAGTCGGTCGTAAAAATCGTAACAAATTTAATAAGACTTAATTATATTTGTTGTTTAAACCTATTTGGTATGTTCAGTTACTCCGAATTATAGAAGTTAGGATTCGCTGTTATCTGCGTGTTTAGAAACAAATATTTTTTTTGTAAATTCGGCGATGTCGCCGACTAGTTCGCACAGTACGATGCAAATTAGTAGATTATAATTTCTCTTTCCCGTTAAACTAATATTACGTTGATAAACTAGTCGTAGGGCTAATTGTGTTTGCCGTGTGAGACAAGTGTTCGTCAAGTTGGTTTTCTTTATCTTTATCGGTTTGCAGAATGGACAGCAAGCGGATATCGCCTGAACCCACTGGAGTAGGATAGGATATTTATTTATGTTTATCCCCGTGAATGGAAAAAACCGCAAAGGGTGGTACACCCACAGTCGGGCTACCTGACCTATTGCAATGTGTTGTGTATATTTCAGACGTTCTTTTAATTTGGTAGAACCCATTACTAAAATGGGTTTTGGACTTTTGGCAATGTGCCGTATCAGCCAAACGACAATACCGACTAGCTAGCCACAAGTTTTGAACTTGCATCCCTTCTGCTGAAAGGTGACTCACTAACCCTACAACCTAATCTGCTTTACACGAATGGGGATTACTCCTTAAATGAAGTAACCTATCGCTATATAACACACTTATATAGCTCTGATAACCTGATTGTGGCCCCAAGGTAAACTGACGATTGCCCGTGTTATATCGCCTCTTGCGTTTTCAAAATTTCAAAGATAAAAACAGGAATATCCGAACTTTTCTAAAAAGAGCCATTGTGACTAAAATTATTAAGCTAATCCGGCAGTGGCATCTGGTTTTGTAACGCGTGCCCACAGTCGGTTTTCCCCTGTTATTACATTTATTGGGGAACACAATAACAATAACATAGTAACAGTACCTAACTAATTTTTGAAGCAACGGTTTAATGTCTTCTCTTGCCATATCATTTAACATCCAATAAATTCGGCCTACCATTTTGGCTGTTTTGCGAAAATAGCTGTGTGTATTGTCGCTCCGATCAATTAGTTAATAAATTTCGGCTAAACTAAGGGGCTACAATTCGCTTTGGTAACTAGATCAAATAAAATCAGTTTCATTTTTATCAGATAAACTAGGAAACGACTCTGCCTGTGTTTATTTATAAAATACGCAATCGACTGTATTAATCTGAAGATTTTAAACAAAAATTCTTTCTAAAATAGAAAATTATGTAACTTACATTAGAAATACAGAACTAAAGTCAAACGACATCCAAAACAATAATTGTAGTCTGCTGGTTGCCATTGTTACAGCATAATTCTATCCAAGTACGTCACAAAAGTTAAAGTTCTAAACACAAATATCTTAAACCACAAAAAATTGACAGGTTGTTTTATTTTATTTTGCTTTAGCTAATTAAGTTATTTTTACTATAGCTTATTAAGTCCATTTTTCTTAATTTTCCTAATTTTGTTATAATTTGTGTTGACTTTTCGATGGGGCTAAACAGAGAATGCCTAGTGCATTAACGCCCCTAAATGACTTACGGAAATACGTTTAATATAAGTCTTCCGACCATTTCTATCCGACTGTGTTTCAGCTCAAATTTCGCACGGTATAATAGCCAGCATACCACTCTCTAACTATAGTATCATTTCTATTTATTTGTGTAGCCGAATTGTTAACGCGACCAATACATATACCAAATTATATATAAATAACGATATTTGCAACAAGCTTATCATGGGTTCGAAACTGAGTCAGGTTAAAAACAAGTAATTTTAATCTTTGTTATCTTGGCTGGTTGGTCTAGCGGTTAAGTGCGTCGCCTTTTAATCGAAAGGTTGCAGGTGCGAAACTGGTCGATAGCAAGTCGGTTGTGTCCTTGGGTAAGGCAATTTACGGATATTGATTTAACCCAGCGGATTAATGGGTTCTACCAAATCGAAGGAACGTGTCTATCATACACAACACACTGCAATAGCTCCGGTAACCCGACGGTGGGCGCGAGGTGATCTGACGATGGCCCGTGTGTTAACCCCCTTGGTTTTCCCATTTACGGGGATAAACATGAATATCCTATTCTATCCATTAATCGTTTATTGTTAGTAATTAAATCTATTGGATCGTGTGGTAGAGTAGTTAACGCGACCGAAATAGATACCATTTCTATACAAAAGAGTGTCTTAACACCATTATGGTCCCGAACCATTGGCCCGAGAGAAAATTAAGTCATTCTATTTTGCAATAAAGATTAAGTCGTGGTAAAGATACTTATGAACATAATACCACCATTCCACAGAGACGAAGATAAACTGATTCTAATCTACGACCCACCGTTCGGATTCATTCACAACGTCACGTGTTCTGGCTGTCACGTGACTTACGACAGAAGTACGTCATCAATCGCCGACGCCCTAGTTTTCGACTGCGCTTCTCGCCGCGATTCAATGATCGGTATGCCGTCACAAAGGAATAAAGACCAAAGGTATTGACGTCAGATCGCGACAGAATCTTCCAAATAATTATGTCATATCCGGCAGGTGGATATGGTACTGTCCCGAACCGCCTTGGAACACGAGATATGTATTCGACAAAACTCTGGTGAACTTTCACGGAGTTTTTAACTGGACTATGACGTACAGAGTTGACAGTGACGTATATGCGCCTTATTCAAGAGACCTTCCACCAGTTTCACAGTAAGTATCAATCAATCTATCAATCGCTCTCTTTAATTGGAAAACACTCAATCGAGGGAAAGAAGGAAAGGGAAAAACTACTCACTAAATGACAAAAACTATATAAACTAACTCCAACCCAACCTTCGACACTATCCCTGAACTAACACTAATCCTAACATTATGTTACGGCCCCTTTGCTTATGTCCGTAGATCAGCTTGCACGTTTAAACAGTTACTCACTTCTAGGCCTCACGAACACCAATGATTTTGTTTCGTTTATATTGAAGCGTTGAAGCGGTAACTAAGAAAATAAATAACACAATCTTAATATTTAATTAATCAGGTCGATTGAACTTCGTTGTAACACATTTGCATACCTGAAATTTGGAGTACCCTCTTAAAAAATCACAACGCTCCTTGAACATTCAGCATAAAGATCGAAAAGTACGAAAAAGAATGAAATCGTAACAAAAATGCTCTTCTGAGCCAAGCCTCTAAATACGTGGCAATGACGTAAACCATAGAAATGCAATAAAAAATAGGATTCTGGTCAACACTAATAATTACCCAAAAAATCTGCGGGACAATCTAATTCCCGCAGCTACATGGCTCCCTAAAAATGTTTACAAGTTTTAACATTAACACATTTTTACAATTTAAATGGCTCCTCGTCGGCGGATCGCACCTTCTATAAAACGACAATTACGAGTTCTTCGTATTATTTATCGAAGATCGGTTTGAAACCAATAGTACTAGTTTACTAACGGACCGTTCTAGGATCGAGAACGCCCGCAGCCTCTTTCCATCATTGTCCATCGCGTCATCTGATACCGCCACATGAACCCGTCGAACTAGACCATCATCGCTCGCACACGCATCTATCACACGTCCCAACTTCCAACGATTTCGGGGAAGTGTGTCGTCGACCAACAATACCACGTCATCTTTTTCAATGTTGGGTTTCTCTTTTTGCCATTTTTTACGTTCCTGAAGAGTTGAAATAAATTCCCTTCTCCATCGCGTCCAAAACTCGTTCGCGAGGTGCTGTACTCTTCTCCAACGAGATCTACAGTACTCGTCTTCACCACAAAATCTACCTGGAGGGGGTAATAAAACTTTGGATTTTAAAGTAAGTAGGTGGCTGGGGGTTAGTGGTTCAGGTGCACCAGCATCGCTTAAAAGATTACATGTTAATGGGCGTGAGTTGACAATGTTTTCTATTTCTACCAAGAGGGTTCGAAACGATTCATCGTCCATTGGTGAGCTCTGCAAAAGAATGGGTTTCATTGCGTCACGTATTGTTCTAATTTGTCGTTCCCAGACACCACCCACGTGACTAGCATGGGGAGGGTTAAACTTAAAATCAATCCAATCACAATTGGATTTTAAAAGAAAGCTGGTGATTTGCGTATGGTCCATTTCCTGAACATTCTTGGCCAGCTCCCTTGCTGCTCCCATCATGTTAGTACCTCGGTCTGAGCGAAGCTGTCGTATTGGTCCTCGGCGACCTAGAAACCTTCGAAGAGAATTAATGAACGAGCTTGTATCCATAGAATTGGCACTTTCTAAATGAATTGCTCTGGATGCCATACACGTAAACACCACTCCATATCGTTTTACAAGTGACCTCTTTTCCTTGATGTAGAAGGGACCAAAATAATCTACCCCAGAATAAGTAAAAGGGGGAACTTCTTTCATTCTGTCTTCAGGCAAGTCGGCCATTTTTTGTACTTCGTGTAAACGGCGAGTTTTTCTGCAGATAACACAATTTGAAATTATGCGCGATATAGAAGAAGACCCTCCAATAATCCACCAACCGTTTTGGCGTATTTGATTATGTGTTATACCTCGCCCCATATGATTACAGTCGACATGATGATGTCGGATTATCAAACTTGTGATGTGCCCTTTTCCCGGTATAATCTCTCGGGTGTTTCACGCAGTCTTCGAATTGAGCGCGACCGAGTCTCCCTCCTACTCGTAGTAGACCATCCTCATCTACGAATGGATCTAAGCGGTACAAAGAGCTGGTTACCTTTAAATAATACTTTTTCGATCGTTCTTCTTCACGATCACGAGATGTTTCAAGGGTAAACCTTGCCAAAGTTTCCATCTCTTTTCCGAAATGCTGTCGTTGGTAATTCAAAACTATTAAGTTTTCTGCCTTTTGCATCAGACTCGAATTTAGATTCCTGGATGCCGCAGAGTCGGTATTACTATATCGCTGACGTAATAACATACAATTGGCCAATGCTCGTTTAGCGCGACACCAATTCGAGAAGTAATCCAAACGGTGAACATCAAAATAGTTATAACATCCAGGACTTATTACCGTTGTGGTAAAGGCGGTTGCCTTTTTCATTTCAGATTTCAATATCTGAACCACATCCTCGCTATCCTCGGCTTGATCTTTAGAATACGAAATTTCGGATTTCCAAAGAAATTGGGGACCACGTAACCACATCGAGTCGGGCGTTAATTGGTTAGACGTCATTCCTCTGCTTGCATAGTCGGCAGGATTTTGATTACCTGCAATGTGATGCCAGGAGTCCGGAATGGTGACGTCTCTAATCTGCTGGATTCTATTAGCTACAAAAACGTTAAAACGTCTGGCATCATTATTGATGTAGCCCAGAACTATTTTACTGTCAACCCAAAAATAATTTGAATACGTGCCGTAATCCAAGTTATCGCGAAGAAATGCACTAATCTTGGCAGAAACAACTGCGGCAGTTAGCTCGAGTCGTGGGATCGTGACCGGTTTTAATGGAACGACTCTTGATTTTCCGATCAACAATGAACAATGTACCCTGGATTGCTCATTTAACAACCTTAAGTAAGAACACTGACCGTATCCGACTAGACTTGCGTCAGAAAAATGATGCACTTCAACCTTTGAGATTGCTCCGAAGTTGTCAGGTTTGTAGCAACGCTTCATATCAAGGTGTTCAATCTTTACTAAATCCGTTCGCCACTTGTCCCATCTCATGTGGAGGTTACTCGGTGCAGGATCATCCCAATCAGTCTTTAAACTACACATTTCTTGCAAAATTCGTTTTCCCTCAAGGACAAGTGGGCCTAGAAAACTAAGAGGATCATAAATTGAACATACAGTGGATAACATGTTCCTTCTCGTTAGGGGACGGTCTCGTAGTTCAATTTTAAACCTAAAGGAATCATTCTCCACGCACCAAATCATACCGAGTACTCGCTCGGTGGGTAACGGATCACGATGGAGATTGATATTTTCCAATTTATCTGCCAAATCCATTTTCGAGAAGCTTGAGATTACTTCACGCCGGTTACTGGTTATCTTGTGAAGTAGTAGACCTGCATTAGCGCATAGTGCTTGACTGCTTTGCAGTAAAGAGATCGCTTCCTTGCAGGTTGGAACCGATATCAAGCCGTCGTCTACGTAAAAATTGTTTCTTACAAAGTTTGCGGCATCTGATCCGTATCTTTCTTCGCCATCATCAGCAGCTCTTTTTAATCCAAAGTTCGCCACACCTGGCGAACTCGCTGCCCCGAACAGGTGTACCTTCATTCGGTATTCAACTAAATTACCATTGTAGTCTTGGTTTTCCCACCATAGAAATCGCAAAAAATCTCTGTCACATTTTTTCACGAAAAACTGATGGAACATAGCTTTAATATCTGTCATGATCGCTACATGTTCCTTGCGAAAACGCAGTAAGACTCCGACCATGCCGTTAGTTAAGTCCGGACCTTGCAGCAAGTTGTTGTTTAAGGAATAACCTTCATATTCCGCTGAACAATCGAAAACAACTCTGATCTTATTTGGTTTCTTGGGGTGATACACACCGGTGTGAGGAACATAATTTACCTTGCCCGTTTGTCCTTGCAGGTTTTCTTCAGGTACGATATCGGCACAATCACTGAGCACACTTTTCATAAATCGCTGATAATCTGAAAAGAAACGAGGGTTTCTCTGGAACCTCCTTTTTAATTAATATAATCGTTTCATCGCCATCGGCCGATTATTTGGCATTTGTACGACTCTGTTACGAATAGGTAACGGCATCTCGTAGTGCAGGTCTGGTCTTTTAACGATCTCGTTCTGTAATATTTCAACAAATTTAAGGTCTTCTATGGAAAAATCGTTCTTTATATTATGTTCAATAAAATCAGAATGTAGAATGTTGATGACTGCTGTAGGATTGATAATTTCTTTCGTGTGTGATCGAAAGCAAAACTTTGGACTCTTAAATCGGTTCGTATCATTTGTTGAATCGTCACAACGATGGTTCTGACAAACGATTCCAATGATTCCCCAACCTAGTATTGATTTCTGTCCGTATGGCTCATTCTCGCCACCAGAAATGATTTCTCTTGGCTTAAGTGCTCTTGGACAGTCGCTTCCAATAAGAATACCTACTTCAATACCGGATATGAAGGGTGCCAATTTGTCGGATATCTTTCTCAGGTGTTTCCATTGTCTTGCTGTTTCAGGTCTTGGTACCTGGCTCAAGTTTCTCGAAATTTCGGGACAAGTGTATGAGGTGGAAATGCAAACACTTTCCGTTCTATCATAACTTAAGACTTCGAGGTCTCGAACACGACTGCTTGGCGTTGGCATACAGCTCTGGCTTATGGTGGAAAGGTTCAAGTGGGTTTTTATCCCAGTTATACCGAGTTCATTCTTTAAATTATCCGATATAAACGTTTTGTTGGATTGGTCGTCTAGAATACAGTAACACAAAACTGGTTTGTCAGAGTTACCCTTTTTCTTCACCCACACAGGAACGATCATTGCGTTATCACATCCGTGCTCTTCACCAATTACGTCACACACGTTACTGCATCGGCTGTTTGTTTGATCTTGTTTGTCTCGATTTATATGCAATGTAGTAAGATGCTTTCTTTTGCATATTCTACACTCGACCCGTTGATTGCAAAATCGCGCAATGTGGAATTTGGATGATCCGCAGCTATAACATATTCGATGTTCGCGCAGAAAATCAAGCTTGGATTGTCGGGGAAGAGAATTGAAACTCTCGCATCTATCAATATGGTGTACTTGTGTACAGTACAGGCAGTTTTCTCCGTGTATGTTAAGCGTGTTTGACGGATCTTTGCTAGACGCAAGATATGATCTTGTTGTGGAGATGTACGACCTTTTATAAGCACGAGTTTTGGCTTCCGGAAATAGACCTTGCAACTCTGGGATATTTTGCATTTCAGATCTTTCCTCTATAAATTTGACCAATATTTCAAATGGAGGGTAATCAAATTGGTTTTCACCGCATTTCCAGTTCAATACAACCTCGCGCCATTTAGATACAATACTTTGGGGTAAACGAGAAAGTATTTTTGCGGATTCTTGTGGAAAATCCAAAATTTCCAGATTTCTTATTTTTCTTTTAGCGGCGGACACCTGATGGATAAAGTCCGAATACCTGCGCAGACCGATAGGATCGCCTTCCATTATTTGGGGCCAATGATGTAGTTTATCAATAAAAGTTTGGGCGATTACGCTGTCGTTACCGTAACGTCTTTTTAGTCGATATTTTGCCTCCCGATACGCATCTTCAGTCTGCAACAGCAGAAAACCTTGTACGAGTTGTTTAGGTTCCCCAGCCAGAAATTGACCAAGTAAATTTAGTTTGTGAGCAACAAATGTCGATCTCTGCTCCACCAACGCATCAAATGCACTTTCCCACGCTGGGTATTCTAGGACGTTGCCATCAAATATATTTATCTTTACTTTTGGAAGTTGGTAATAATGAGAATTGGGTGGTATGGCGGTATGCGTAGGACGAATTTCACCATTAATGTTATTGCGACTTGTCATTCTATCGTTTTCGCCTTTTGTAGTTGCCGTAGTTAAAACATTGTGACCCAGGTCATCGTCATGTATAACAAACGGGTTCTCTCTTTTGGCAGCATCGAGACAGGCTTGAGCTCGAGCTCTGTGCGTCGCGATTTGTTTATTAATACCCAATACATCCGACTCTATTTCATTATTTATTTGCATTATTTTAAGTCGTTTCATTTCTTTAGCAAATTCTAATTGACTTTGGAGGACGGCTATTTCGTTTTCCGATTCGTATCTTTGTTTGTTCAGTTGAGATTCCAAATTAGGATTATTAGATACCAACGCGTGCGAGCTGCGACTCGATTTTACAGAGATTGCCTCTAGACTGATTTGCTCAATTGCAGTACGCGCCTTTTCAGCAACAACTGAAACTGCCTTAAAGCAACAATCGAGGGCGCTGCGTATTTGTTCATTATCAGATTGGCTGGAGCAGTCCAGTAAATTATTGCCAATCTCTTCCAATTGTTTTTTCAGTCCAAACAAATTGACCATTTCCTTTTGTATCGTTTCTCTTTCATTACACGTGATCAACAGCTCTTCCACATTGGAAATACAACTACGCAACAATTTGTCGCAAGTAAAGAATTCAAGTTCCCTTTCTTTAAATACTTGTATATCTTTCTTGCGCGTTGTTACGTTAGTTTCGCTTTCACCAATGGGGTAGTCACGCTCATTATCTTTTAGTGACATCGTCGCTTGATCAGCAAATAAAAGAATTCGATCACTTACTGTAGTTCCGGATTGCGTTGTACACGATTTCAGTTACTGTTACGGCCCCTTTGCTTATGTCCGTAGATCAGCTTGCACGTTTAAACAGTTACTCACTTCTAGGCCTCACGAACACCAATGATTTTTTTTCGTTTATATTGAAGCGTTGAAGCGGTAACTAAGAAAATAAATAACACAATCTTAATATTTAATTAATCAGGTCGATTGAACTTCGTTGTAACACATTTGCATACCTGAAATTTGGAGTGCCCTCTTAAAAAATCACAACGCTCCTTGAACATTCAGCATAAAGATCGAAAAGTACGAAAAAGAATGAAATCGTAACAAAAATGCTCTTCTGAGCCAAGCCTCTAAATACGTGGCAATGACGTAAACCATAGAAATGCAATAAAAAATAGGATTCTGGTCAACACTAATAATTACCCAAAAAATCTGCGGGACAATCTAATTCCCGCAGCTACACATTATATTCTTTATTTAGTATTAGAAGATTCCCTCCCATATTTCCCCCCTTTTAGTTCCCACTTTAAATAGGATAAGATAATTATTATATTCCTGGACAAGTTTCGAATCCACTATGCCACCTTGAAGACAAGTCACTATAAAACATTTGTATTAAGAGCAAACTTATTTATTTATTTAAAAATTTATTTATTTAGCAATTTTACACCTCCTTACTTGCATAGATACAGATAATTGTACGTGGTACATTCTTAGTTATGCTTATCCCCCCATACCCTTATAAGGAATCTGAGCGAAATACTGGCAAAGAAAACGTCTCTGGCTGCCTGGGCCTCGTCCAACTGCGCTGTAGCAGAGAGATCCAAGGCAATCCAAGAATTGCAGAAATTCATCAAAATCGACATCTTCGGAAAATGCGGATCCGAACCTCTATGCCCACCTCCATGTCAATATGACGTCATGTCAAGGTTTGTGACGATTTTCTTTCCATTTGCTGCAGTGTATGTTGACATATGGGTTTAAGTGATTATGTTTCTGTATTTACAAATTGCATAGAGGTTAAGCATTAATTGCTATAAGCACAAATTTCTACAACATTTTAACTTAAGTTTGCTAGTGTGGAATTAACTAACGTTTGTGGATATGCGGGTTGAAAACAGATTGTAATTTACTTGGCTTTATAAAGTAAAGGTTAATGATTTTTTTAACCATATTCTACTTTATTTATAGAATTAAATGTTTTATTATTGTTTTCATTTGATTTTTTTATTCGACGTATTTTCGATCTCATAATGTGCACGTTGCTAATATCGTTTTTATATAGATTTCAATATATTTATCGGTCCAGGTAACCTTAAATGTTTAACTGTACGGTCGTGTGGCCAATGGTTAACGCGATCGATACATGTACCAACTTCTATACAAAAACGGTCCTGGTGACGAGTCCATCATGGGTTTGAAACTTGGCTTGGTTAGAAAAAAAAATCACTGATTGTTTTATTAAATAAAATCTCCTCTGTGTTCTCAGATATAAATTTTACTTCGCGTTCGAGAACTCAAGATGTAAGGACTACATCACTGAGAAGTTCTGGCTGAATGGCTTGCTCAGTGGAGCGGTGCCAGTGGTCATCGGACCGAAACGAGAGGAATACGAGCTCGTGGCGCCCCCGAAATCATTTATCTTTGTCGATGATTTTGAGTCGCTAGAGGAGCTAGCGAACTATTTGCTCGAACTTGACGGCAGCGACGAGCTGTATGGGAATACCTTAGATGGAAAGTCGG
>CH002137.1:198183-208698 GCA_000149265.1 Ciona savignyi | reverse complement strand
TCCCGGGTTGGCAGCAGGAAATCCCCACGTCACGGCCTTATGACGAAATAAAGGCGTTAGTGGACAGTAGAAAAACGGGCACGATAGGAATTTGCGCGGCTTGTGAGAAGTTAAAATCGAACCCAGAACCTTCAGTCGTAGATCGGTTGGATTTATTTTGGTTCGGTTCCGGGTATTCCCCGGATTCGGAACACTTTTCGGTTTGTTCGCCAAAATCAGGGCCGAGTGGGACTCCGTTAAAGTATTCGATCCGCGTGTTCTATGTATTAGCACTGTTTCTATTCTGCACATATATCGCGTTTAAACGGTTACGCCATCCGCAATATACACCTCGAAGTTTCGGTGTCTAAATGGGGTGCCTCTAAATACTACAGGACCGCTTGGACCGCTTGGATCGCTTGGATCACTTAGATTGCTATGGAAAATAATTCTAACCCTGTCCCAAACACTAATCTCAACCCCAGAACTAACTTTAAACCCAACCCTAACATTAATATCATGGCTTTTGTAATTACGAAGTATAGTAAGCGATCCAAGCGCTCCATGCGATTTAAGCGGTCCAGGTGGTCCTGTATTATTTAGAGGTACCGCGGTCTAAATGTGCTACACGTTTCGTTGCAATGACACCAAAACGAACAACACGAAATTTATATCTTTTCCAAATTTACATTGTTATTCGGATGCTGCCTCTGATTTTTGGCTCGTAAAATTTTGAAAACTATCCTTTGTAGCCTAAAATTATTTTCTAATCAAATTATAAATCAATGTTGACTTATTCAAAACAAAAATGAAATTAAAACATTTTTATCGAATAAAACGACTCAGTGTTTTGGCAAAAAAATTAAAAATGAATTGTATACGGTAGATATATGTAAGTATAGAAAATTATATTATGTAAACTTGCCCGAATTTGATAACATTATTTATTTTTTAAACCTCTGAATTCAATATAATATTTTATAAGTTGTAACTTTTATAACTTAATTGGTACTGTTAAGTTTATTTGAATGTGTTTATTGTAAGTTAAACATTTTACGAATCATAAAGTTCAAATAAATGATTCTCCAATGTCGTCCACTGTTTTCCCACATTTTAGGCATTTTGTTGTCGTAAATGACAGTAAAAAAACACAACAATTAAAATATAAAAAAAAGCCGCAACAATATAAAAAATTTTTTTTTTCTATTGTAGTTTTTTTAGTTCATCATGGTTAATACTTTACTTGAGTTTTAAGTTTGGATTGGTAAACCATTAGTTTCTGCTTGCAGAAAAAAGTTATACCCTATGTATATGATATACCATGGGTAATTAGGTAACCAGACCACCGGTTCGTTTTATTCAGAAAATATAGATATCAAGTTTGGATTGGTAACTCGTTTAGCCTACTTTTATATTACTTTTTACGTCATAGACGTGTTCATATGGACACAAAACTGACATTTCACATGAATTACGCAGTTCAATATGTACTTTTCAATAAAATCTATTTGGAACAAGAAAGCTCATTAAGAAACAAATCTATTTCTTGTGGTCAGACGATATTTCGTTTAACACGGGTCGAAAATCACTGGGTTACGGCATTTTGATTTATAACTTAAGTAAACACGCAAGACCATGTGTTTTCTGTGTACCGGCACCAAAAACAGTTCAAACGGGTTGTTTAGAATAGGTGTTTAAAATATTGTAATGATATACTTAGCTTGTGAAAGGTTCGACGGTTTCTGTAAAAATGAACCATGTGTTATGGAATCATAGGGTAACCGAAGCAGGTTATTGAATATGACCGAGAAGTTAGAATACCTTTATTATTGAATGTGTGGGAAAACAGAGAGTGGTATTACCCGAGCAACCATTATATTGGTTGTCATATTACATGAGCTGTTGCAATATGTTGTGTTTGATTAATGACTTATTCGTTCTATCTGTTTCAGCAAGCCATCTGTTTATTGCGTTCAGGCTATATCCGTGCCTTGCCGAAGGACACAACTTACCAGCTTGCGGCTGCCTTCGAACGGCCCAGCACTTTAGGATAGAATAGGATATTCATGTTTTTCCCTTTAAATTGAAAAACCAAGGAGGTTAACACTCGGGCAATCGTCAGATCACCTCGCGCCCACCGTCGCGTTACCGGAGCTATTTTAGTGTGTTGTAGGCCTATATGATAGAGACGTTCATGCAATTTGGTAGAACCCATTAATCTGCTTGGTTCAGGCAATGTCCGTAAAGTGCCTTGCCCAAGGACACAACCGACTAGCTAGCGACCAGTTTCGCACCTGCAACCTTTCGATTGAAAAGTGCGGGGCACTTAACCGCTAGACTAGACCAAACCGGCTTTTCAATCCACCGAAATGAACCTGAATATCCTAGCGACACTTACATTAAACTAACCCAGTTCAATACCATAGATATAAACAATACAAAATTTATGTTGCCAACGTATTGTTGCTTTTGTATATCACCGGTCTCAACTACTAGTTGACATTAATTGAATTTCATTAATTTAAACTAAACTAAAACCAGTTGGGATAAAAATGAGTTTATTTCGTTGTTCAAATTGAAAAACAACATGTGTTTAAATAGAAAAACGACCTGTGGTCGAATAGTTAACGCAACGGATGATATAAAAATTCTATACCAAAACGTAATTGGTGACGATCATTTAATGGTTTTCAAAACTAGCCTAGTAAAAATTAAAACATTCCGAATTATTTGAGTCCGCATGGTAGCGATAGCGTTCTTTCTTCTTGCATCGAAGGGGTTTCCCCTTTTACGTTTGTTATTATTTTGACGTCAAATACATGACGTCACGAATTCTTGGCAAGAGCCAGACTTGCAGAGTTATTCATTCGACAACTATTGAGCCTAACCGACACGGAGATAGATCACGTTTCAAGCCATTTATTTACAGAAGAAGTAAACAGATAAACAGTAATTTAAAAGATTGCACAAACTCGCTTCACGGGTCAGTGTTTCGTTCAGTTTTACAAATACTGTTTAGTTAAAGGTTTTGTGTTTTTAAATTTAAGTTACGCTATTTGTTTAATGTGCGTAGGATACTACCACTTATGAATCTGGTATAATTTTGTTGAGTTGTTATTTATTCAGACGCCTTTTGTCTATTTTTAAAAAACAAGACAACATAAAGTTTTTTGTTTTCTGTACTATTAAAACGTAGCCTACAATAGTGAAATTTCATTAAACTATTTAAACGTTAATATTAAAAGAGACTCAGGAAAAAAATAAAAGTCGGTTGTCGGTAAAAAAATTAAGAAGTTTGTCACTATCCTAGATATGACTTTGTAAAACACAGTCAATAAAATTTAAGGAAAATAAATTAAAAGAAAAATTAACATAGGACTTTGTGTAAAATAAGATATTCATGTGTTTTTTTGGTTATTGAGTGATCACACTAACAAGCATAAGCCTCTACAATTTGGATTCAGAGTTATTGCAGTGTGTTGTATAGGATTGATTCAAATTATTGTGTTCTAATCCATTGTTGTTATATTTTTGACCAAATAAATAAATGATTCTTGATTGAGATAATGAGACTACTTTTTTAGTGGAACTCATTAATTTACTGGGTTTGTTTGCCATGCCCGCCAAATGTCATCCACATCACCGACTAAACTCGCTGCTGGTTTTGATCACACTACCTTTCGGCTGACACATTTTACATTTACTGACTATACTGTGCAGTGAGATATGTTTGACAGATTAGTATGGTGGTTTAGTGCAATGCCTTTAACCAAAAGATTGCAAGTCCGAAACTGGTTACTAGTTAGTCGGTTGTGTCCTTGGAAAGGCACGTCAGCTGAAAGGTTGTGGGATTGAAACCACCCGCTAGCTAGTTGGTTGTGTCCTTGTGAAGCCACTTACATTACCATACTAAGATAAAAGTTGCTTTCAAGTGAGCATTTTGTCCGATTTAATTGTAAATAATTTATAATGGTTGGTGATAGATTTTTTTATTCCATGAACACGCTATAAGCCAATAATAAAGCTGTTAAACAAAACTCAAGTTTTTATGTATCACTTTCATAATGTAACAATATTTAAAATTTTACGTCACAGCTACCTTGAGTTAGCTTGTTTGTAAAGAATGTTGATTTAAAAAAGAAGCATGGGCAAGGCTCTGTCGTTGCTAGTACTAAGTGGGACTAAGATTGAAGGACACAGTGCAGATCAAGTCTACCGTGAGTGATTGGGTTGTTTATTACTGGTGTTTGCGATATTTTCATTATCTTATCTGAATTGGAATGACAATTGAAAGGTTGTGGGATCGAAACTAGCTGCTAGCTAGTTAGTTGTGCCATTGTGAAGGCACCGTCAGCTAAAGGTTGTGGGATCAAAACCAGCCACTAGCTAGTCGGTTGTGTCATTAAATGTTGTATCATTCAACAACTGAAATGTTGTGGGATCAAAACCAATTTTATGCTGCTATGTATCCAAAAAGATGGTACTTAACAGACATGGATTTTATCCCAATAAATTAATTTGTTATCTATAGCACATTTTTAAACATATACAACACACTACAATATTTATGGTAACCTGACAGTAAGCACAAGGTAATCTGACAAACTTTGGACAAAACTTTATTAATTTTATTGAGTCTATAATTAGTTTACCCACTTAACCACTGGGCCTAGTCACCCCATGATAAATGCCAAAGCCGCGTGTATGTGGTTAAATATAAACACACGAACCCAACCCAATATCCTGAAATTAAACCAAGATAAGCTAATATTAAATTTTAATTCGATTCAACGCGGCGATTAGACCGTCAGCAATATAAATAGACAAGAAATAATTTTATGCCTGCAGCCAAAAATTGAGAAAGTTCTGATCTGAGCAAAATTGAGCAATTTATTGTAAAACTGACTGGTAACCAGTACTGAAAAAAAACTGTAGATATTTGTAACATGGACAAAAAGGACAAAAATGAAAATGTCTTTAAAATTCATGTGTATTCAACTGAAATTCAATTTTAAACTGATATATTTAATGTGAAAGAGTGGTCTTGGACCGAATACCCTACTCGCAATGTAAAAAAAACTTCCACTTTCAGGCTGTACCCGTATAATCACAACAGCTAAGCTTATAAACAAATGCATTAATAAAAAATGTGTGGACGGTTATTGTTATGCTGGCGAGTTTTTCCTGAACTGCTTTAATTAAAACCATAAAAATCCTGAACCAAATTAGCCGTTTACTCTGTCCTACGTTTGACCACGGAAGTCTATGATTCATACACAAACTGTAAAGGTTGTGATGTCATACAGCTTTATTGTACTCAGAATCAAACACGGACTTTGTGAAAGTGTTCTTGAAGCGATATGAGGCGGCTTACATGTGGTTCTACATGCAAAAGGTCAACCGAGAGCTTGAGGGAAAGGAAGATTTACCCAAATGGAAGTTAAACCAGAGAAAAGTAAGAATTTTTATTCTTGTTTTTTTGTACACACTGTTTATAAATTCTTAATTTGGTCATGTTTGTACACAAATCAACCTTGATAAGCACACCACCTATCCATCTGTGCCACATTTCCAAAGCCCCTACCATACACATTTCCACACAAGTCAAACTTGATAAGCACGCCACCTGTCCATCTGTGCCACATTTCCAAAGTCCCTACCATACACATTTTCACTCAAATCAACCTTGATAAGCACACCACCCATCCATCTGTGCCACATTTCCAAACTCCCTACCATACACATTTCCACACAAATCAACCTAGATAAGCACACCACCTGTCCATCTGTACCACATTTCCAAAGTCCCTACCATACAAATTTTCACATTTATAAACGCCCTACCATAAATATCTCTACACAAATGTTATCATTGCAGTGGAAAAGTTTCAATCGTCCTATAAAACAAGGCATTCTTCACCTTTTATCGAAGCAAACTCGTAAAAAATGGAAGAAGGTTTACTGCGTCATACAATCGGACTACTCTTTAGAAGTTTATAAAACCAAACAGGTGAATAAAAAAGGTTTTGGACAGATTGCTTGGGTAAATGTGTTAACAGAATTTTTATATAGCAATACATTAATATATATTGTATTCTCTGCTTTATCTTTCTATTTAAAACAACAAAAACTTTAGCTGTCAGTAACGTCATTTTGGTAAGTTTCTTTCTCGATCGGATGTTATAATGGTCCAACTTTCACACCATAATTTAGAAATTGGATTCCCTGATTATAAATATTTCTTGGAGTACAAACAATGGGAAAGTGGGCAGACGGTCGTGTAACTACAGGCTTGCACTTGTACTTCTTGGAAATAAAATTAATTTAGTAGTAAAGATTAAAGTAAAATTAATGGGTAATCAATTTGTAATCGGACTAATTATTGAGTTTAAATTGAAAGTCACAGCTGTAGGATCAAAACCAGCCACTAGCTAGTCGGTTGTGTCCTTGTGAAGGCACCGTCAGCTGAAAGGTTGTGGGATCGAAATCAGCCGCTAGCTAGTCGGTTGTGTCCTTGTGAAGGCACCGTCAGCTGAAAGGTTGTGGGATCGAAACCAGTCGCTAGTTAGTCGGTTGTGTCCTGTTTCAAAGTACTTAGCAGAAGTCTTCTGAACTCAATTGATTAATTAACATAAATAAAACAACAGAAACATATCAATCATGCACAACACATTGCAATAATTCCTGTAACTTAATGGTGATCGCAAGGTAATCTAACGTTTGCCATCACAGTATAAACATGTACATCCTATTTGCATATGCTTTAATAGTGTTAGGGAATGTATTATGAACAAATTTAAATGCTTATTAACAAATTACGTTTATTTGCAAATGTTTAATTTCAATTAAATCTATTTGTATTTTTTAACGTCAGTAATCTCAACTATGGACATTACAGGATAATTGGGTAGAACAGGGCACTACAATAATTGTTGTGCTTTTTAAGGTTTTTATCTATATTTATTTCAAATTTCAAACCTTTTAACTTGAAACAGATTACTCAAACAGACATTGTACAGAAAGTTGGTTTAATAGCAAAAACTAACATATTACAAACAGAAACAATAAAAAACTCTCTGTCTGTTTCCAATAAATTAATTTCATTACAAATACAAAAATTGCTTGCGGTCCTTGGCATAATACCTAAAATGAAATGTGGTCCTTGAAAATCTTGGGAACACTTAAAGGGAAGGAGGGAAACTCCTTACCAAAATTTCATCAATTTTCACTAAAGCATATATATAGGATTGGTAAATTCGGGCTTAACTTTTTTTATTTAGTTTAGTTAAGGTGTCAGTATTGTTCTACATTTTGCAATTCAGATTGTAAAGAGTATAAAGAAAGGAAGGTAACATTTAAACTCATAAGGAATACTTGCATAGGATGGGATAGGATATTCATATTTATCCACTTGAATTGAAAAACCAAGGGGGTTAACACACGGGCAATCTTCAGATCACCTCGCGACCGTCGTCGGGTTGCCAGAGCTATTGCAGTGTGTTGTGTATGATACATACATTCCTTCAATTTAGTAGAACCCATTAATTTGCTAGGTTCAGGCAATATCCTTAAAGTGCCTTGCCCAAGGACACAACCGACTAGTTAGCGACCAGTTTCCATAAAAATAAATTGTAAAAATACCATTATAATGTGTGCAGAGTTCTAGTAAGCACATAAGTTAAGTAAAAATGTTCATGTTTATTCCCGTGAAAGAGAAAACCCAAAAACAGTTTAAAAGACCGGCAATTACAAGATTAC
Organism: Ciona savignyi; assembly: GCA_000149265.1. Taxonomy (NCBI): domain Eukaryota; kingdom Metazoa; phylum Chordata; class Ascidiacea; order Phlebobranchia; family Cionidae; genus Ciona; species Ciona savignyi. Next base: position 200,961 of record CH002137.1, on the reverse strand, counting down.
CTTGCGCCCACCGTCTATTAAACATATGTGGTATTTGCATAAAACATATCAAGTAATGTAAGTAAATGTAAAATAAATAAAATATCATTTAATTGTGATATTAATGGGCAATTGGTTTGTATTGTTAATAAACCATACACATTTTGATTTGATATTGCAAAATCTAATTTATATTTAAAATATTAAATTTTGTATTTGATTGAAATTTTTAAATTTATTTCGTTTTTCTTTAAGTTTCGAAAATCTGATTTTTTTGCTGTTTCACTAAATTTTAAAAAGTGCTTAACATGACATACTTACTGTATATGACCTCCTATCAGTTTAAGCCCTCAGGCTGTTACTTTGCTTAGTTATATCTGTCTCAGACCACCAAGTTAAAACCACAACAAAATCTTTTAAAAAATCTCCACTTATTTGGGTTGAATTTGTTCAAATTTTAAAACATAATTTTTAGTCATTCAATAATTAATTTTCTATAGAATAATAGTGAAATAACTTAATTAGGACTGGAATTTACTAAAAATACCAGTGAATATGCGAGTGCTTACAGCCTGAGAATAATTAATGGTTTCCGTTAAACCTATCGTTCACACACTGTAATTGCCTTTGCAATTTTACTCTGGACATCAGCTACCCTGCAATTCCACTTACTAATGGCTGGTTTCCTATCCCTAAGGTTAAAAGAGGTAATTACCATCATATCTTTAGCAACTTGATAGTGGGTATTAAGTTTTAGTAAAAAAAACTATGGAAAATGCCTTGCTTCTACCACTAACAAGGATTTTAATGAACCAATAATCCACACAGTGTAATAACTTTAGCAACTTGACTGTGGACATGCGGTGTCTTTACGATACCCTTAGATAAAGCCTGGCTTACCACCTATAAAGATATAAATGAACCAGCCATCCACATATTGTAATAGCTTCAGCAATTTGACTGTGGGCCCAAGGTGTCTTACGATACTCCTGGATAAAGCCTGACTTCTCACCCACAAGGATATAAATGAACCAACCATTTACACCCTGTAAAAGCTCCTGCAACTTGACTGTTGGCATGAGGTATCTTACAATACCAGTAGATAAAACCTAGCTTCCCACTAAAGACGATATAAATAATCGAAACACCCATTCACAATAGCTCCAGCAACTCCACTGTCGGTACGAGGTGAATTGTAATGCCCATTTACTTAGTTGGACATCTAACCCACGAGGATATAAATTAACCATTTACAAATACAGTATAAAAAGTAAGTTTTACTTTTTTACTGTACAGGTACATCTAATTAAGTTCAACAGCTTGCAATATCAGAAAATAAACTAAAAAAACTTTCAGGAATTCGAAAATGCTGAAAATATGCTCTTCAGTAATAAATTCAGCGGGCATAAAATCATATCAGACGTAGACACCTTTTTGCATAAGAAACTGGAGATATCTTGTTCTGAGTTTGGTAAGCTATTTCTTAATGTTTAGTTTTCTTAGGAGCTGACTGTAACTAAAATTCTCAAGATACATAACTTTTAGGTGTGAGTTTGAATTGTAAAAAAATATTTAAAAATGTTTGACACACTTTTATGTGCCGGATTCGGGCAGCTATGGCCCAACAGACGTCCATGTCCCCCCCCTTCCCCCCTCGCAATTTTGATCTTAAAATTCTTCGATCCTAGGCTACGTGAACCAGGATCTTGCCGCTCTATCGCGCAAAGTCACCATGATCGGGCGATCTGGCAAAAGGCCGACTCAGCATGTATTTTCGGCGACTCATACTTGGAGAAAGTCGACGACGTACTTTGCGGCGGAGACGGCAATCGAGAAGGAAAATTGGGTCAGAGCATTGAAGGACTGCATTCGACATTTGGAAGGTAATTACCCCTAAATTTTGGGCTTGAATGGTTTTCCCCTTAAACCAGTACATGTAAGGTAATTACTGCCATATTTGGGGTTTCGAAAGGTTTCCCCCTTAATCTGTTGAATAGAAGGTAATTACCCCTAAATCTAATGTCCAAAAGTTTTTTTCATAAACCAAATTACTCCTTAATTTGGGATTGAATGGATTTCTCTCCTAAATCTGACACCTGAAAGGTTTTTTTTCTTGGAATACAACAAATTTTCTGAACATAGGCATCGATATCAAGGGTGTCAGGGGTGGAATGTCCCCTTTCTAAAAGCAGGCAGAGCATCATACATATTAAACAATTTCTACCACTCCACTTTTTAACATGTTACAGGGCTTATTACAGATTTAAATAACAACAGAATTAATTTGTTATTATAGCCTATTTTACCAAAGATTTTTGCCGCTAAATATTGACAATTTAAAACTGTTTGCGATTACGAAATGTCGGTCTATATTATTTTTTTATTTGCAAAGTGAAATAAATGACTCATATTCTGCCGTTTATCAGAACTACACATCCCACCATTAGGTTACCATATCTATTGTAGTGTCTTGTATATCAGATTTTACTGTTTTTTAAACCCTCTTTTTTTAATTTACCAACTAGCTAGCAGCTGGTTTCGTTGCTGCAATCTTATGGTCAACATGCTTTAAAACGCATTTTAAACTAAAATTATCCATTATTCAAAGTGTATTTTAATCACTGTGACAAATATGAACTCGATTGTCAAAATTGAAAAATATGTAAAAAAAACTTCTAATTTTAGGTGGGAAACCTAAGAATTTTTCCAGTTTGCCAGTAAAAACTTATTTTTCTTCTGTTTACAATTCAGCTTCCATATTTACTTAGGGCAAATATTTAACATTTTCCTGGATTTAGG
>CH002137.1:159684-179503 GCA_000149265.1 Ciona savignyi | reverse complement strand
CCCCTGTTTAAAGCACAGAATGTTGGATACAAATTCCACCCCATGTTTAAAGCACAGAATGTAGGATGTAAATTCCACCCCATGTTTAAATCACAGAATGTTGGATGTAATTTCCACCCCATGTTTAAAGCACAGAATGTAGGATACAAATTCCATCCCATGTTTAAAGCACAGAATGTAGGATACAAATTTCACCACATGCTTAAAGTCACAGAATGAAGGATGTAAACTCTACCTTATGTTTTAACACAGAATGTTGGTTATAAATTCCACCCCATGTTTCCTTTTTTACCAAAACAATAAAATCACCTTTTCTCGGTGCCTTTTTCTCAACTCTCTTCTCTCTCCTAGGTGCTCTGGCTCTCTGTTCCTTTTTCGGTTTGTAGTTTTCATTAAAAGGTTTGGAACTTGGTTCTGTGGAATCCTACGATATAACAACCTTGTTATCAATAAAGTAAAGTTCAGAAGAGTAATTCCAGCCGGTTAGCCTGGTGGTTAAGTGCGTCGCCTTTCAATCGAAAGGTTGCAGGTGCGAAACTGGTCGCTAGCTAGTCGGCTGTGTCCTTGGGCAAGACACTTTACGGACATTGCTGAGCCCAGTGGATTAATGGGTTCTACCAAATTAAAGGAACGTGTCTATCATATACAACACAGTGCAATAGCTCCGGTAACCCAACGGTGGGCGCAAGGTGATCTGACGATTGCCCGTGTGTTAACCCCCTTGGTTTTCCCATTCACAGGGATAAACATGAATATCCTCCTCCTAAAAAGTTCTTTCAGAAATATTCTCGCCATTTTTTTTAATTGTAATTATAAATCTATGACTTATAAAGAAAAAAAATGTCAAGATTTTGAACACTAAATAATGAATTGCAGCAATACCACTAGTCAACTACTGAGCTAATTAAGGTAAAAAATTCGAATTGTTGTGTCTAGAGCTAAGCGTAATTTATCAAAGTTGTATTATGGAATTACGCCAGCTCAGTTAGGTAATTCCGTAATTTTTATGACGTTATCTTATTTAAACAAACAACCAAAAATTATCGTGTTTTTGGATGCATTTTGATGGTAGACAAAGAGAGTAACACTTAACTTCAGACACTTAAAAGTCTATACTAAACTGTTCAGTCTTACCAAGTATCTGAACAACATAATCCAACAGATTAGTCTGGGTTTAGTGAATGATTTAAAATTATTTTCAGATCTTATGGTTGAGAATTAAGGGTTAAACACACAATCCCCAAGCCTTCTATTCCACTTACCAGTTTCGAAGTCTTGGGTTCAGGAATCTCGTCTGTGTCCGTTCCAGTGTCGCTACCCGTGCTAAACGATTGAAATGTCGGTCGCTTACCCGTCTCTGGGTGCTGGGGGGTATATGGGTGATGTATAAGGGTAAACAGGGGAATTCCCTGTTCATCTTAACCTTATTTGGAGTTCTAATCAGTACCTTTCAATTTGTCAATTGTGAAAAGTTTCTTCTGTACACATTTCCACACAAATCGACTTTGATAAGCAAACCACCTGTCCATCTGTGCCACATTTCCAAAGTCCCTACCATGCACATTTCCACACAAATCAAAAACATCCATGGACATCCACATCCAAGCAGTCACTCCCAAAACATCTCTAAACTCACAGCGGAAAGTTTTCGTTTGAGATTCGAAGATCGTTTGAACGAGGTTTTCTTCTCCAGTTTGACTTCAATTGCTCCTGCTTTCAGAAGTTTCTTTGCAGCCTCTGTATTCGCAGCAGCGTCAAACGATTTTATCGGTTTCGCTGCCAATTTTTTCTTGGCTGTCAGGAATTCTTGGGACTTTGAAGCACCACCCTGTGGGAATAATTGGCGTCATCAGTCTATAGGCATCACTCAACCAAGTGCTGTTTTAGTGAAGTGCATGATTATAAAATGTGGGGGTTATGGGTGGTCACAAAATTTGGGGACAGAGCAATGCAAAGACTTATGTGCTGAGGTTAGTAATAAAATTTGTGGTGGGGTTGGTCCTAAAATAATTTTTGAATTGGATAATATTTACAGGTACCATTACACTATTAATATGCTGATACAAACGCAATTTCCTCACCGCTCTATAATGCTTAAACAAATAAACACAATTCTTTGTATTTTTAATAATTAAACCACCGACTAAGCTGAAAATAAGCATGCCTAGCATCTGGAGTTATTGGTAAAAAAGAGGACTGATATACAGACAAAACCCTTACATTAAAAAAATAAAAGTAGTCCTTTTATAAACATTTATTAGGGCCATAAAATTTTGATTTGTAGACTTTAAATTGAGATGACTGTTTTAGAGAATTTCTTTAACCTCGCAGATGAAATGACATATTTTCAAACATTTCCTTGGATACTTACCGGAATATGAGACTTATTTTTCTGGTTTGCGGTTGGGGTATTTCCCGATTTCTCATCTTGTTCTCGTTTCCTTTTCAGGGAAGGTTCACCAAGAATAACCTTTTTTTCAAGGGACCTTATCCGCTTTTTCTGGAAAAATACACATTTTGATTTGAGTTATCCCAATTTAATTTGGAACTCCCTATTCTTACTTTTAGCCCTAGCCCAGTAGGTTGCCTATAATTACTACAGGAAAACCGGGCAACACTAAAGGAGGAAAGGAGAAAAACATCTCAATAAAACTATGAAAACTTATTCTACACCTTCCCAAAACATTAATCTTAACGCCAGAACTATCCATAACTTCAACCCCTATGTTTAAAACTAACTCAAATGCCCTTATCTTCATTTTAAAAAGCAGTTTCACTCATTCCCTCCTTTTAGTTTTCCCCATCCTTACCCTACAAGCAATCCAAATAAGGTACCGGCCCAGTATGCGCCCCTCTCAGAGAAAAAATGAGATTAATAACGTTTATTGTTAGTATTTGACAAAACAAAAAACCAATAAAATGTACATGACAATTTAATGGCAAATTGTTGCTATGGTATCTAGTAAAATATGACAAAATACAAATAAAACAACCCACCAAATTCCGCAAAACTTCATATTGTTTTTTCAGTAGCTGCTCTTCTTCAGTTAATCTTGATGAGAAGACCATTTTTAAGGTTTTATAAATAACAACCTATATACCTTAATTATGAACAAACAAATTTTTGGAAATAAGTTCTTTAACCCAGGTTGTAGAAGTAGAAATGAATATACTTGGAAGAAAAAGTTGATTTGGTTTAACTTATATTTCAAGGATTGCAAAATTTTCTTTAACATATTCACTATTCCGTACGGCAATTTAAAACAATTATCTATCTATTACTTATAATTATGTTCTACCGAAATTTAAGGTTAAATGCAATTTTGTAACAAAAAAAGAAACCAGCCTGACATTTACATATTCTATCTCCGCAACTTTGGTTAAAGTTACCTATTTGAATTGCCCAGGTGGTTACCCCAACATGTTACACAGATAAACTCGCGAAAACATATCAAGGCGTTCTCGTACTACTAAACGTTCGATTACATCGCAACCGACTATCGTCTTTTCAAAACTGCGGGTGTGTTGTATGTACTTGAGACGTCGCTTTTTTTGGTTTATTGGTTTTTTTTACAATAATTAAAGGAACACTATAAAAAAAACAGAATAAATGACAAAACAAGTGTCTTTATATAAAGGCATGAAAAAATAAAATTGTAATTTTGGGTATAATTCATTAACCCATTGGATCCAGCCCAGGCAATATAAGTGTGCCAATAAGTGCCTCACTTTAGAACACGACAGTCTAACCAGCGAGGAGGTTTTAAATCATAGACCTTTCGGTTGCGTACACCGCACTAACCTACCGAAGGAGCGACCAGAAGGGTATACTGTTTGACGCCGAATCAAACTAACACTAGCCCACGATAATTAACTTCACGGACAATTCCTTTTAATCTAGGTTACTTGCGACCTTGACAAAACACGCAAATGATGATTAGTTTAATATATATAGGCTATGCGGGCACGACTCAAAAAACACAAAAATTGGCCTGGGAACACCGCGCCCGGCTTCTCTTAGCTGTTTGCTGCAAGACCCATAATTCTTAACTTGTATTTTTTTTGAAATCATGCTCAAAAAAAGGACAACATGGTAGTATGTGGGTAAAAGTTCAGGGAACGTTAAAGCCTGCAGTCATGTTAAAGAGGATTTACAACCGTGTTAGGGAGAGTTATATGGAACCAGTGATAACAACAACATGCGGTACATAATGATCAATGACGAATCGCGGATTTTTTACCTATTTTGCACTGCCAACACAGTCTCAAATTAACATCAGTTACCTGTTTTTTTGCCTCTGGGCAGAAAAAGAGATTGCAGTCATAATAGACATCTTCCAAATAAACATTCTGTCGATTGAATTTTAAGCTCGAATAAATACTTGGGTATGCATGCGGATTAGACAAAAATGAGGTTTAATTGCACCGGGGATTATTCTTTAATAAAACAGCTTATGTGTTTAAAATTTTAAACATTAGTGTGTAATGAAATCCGTACAACAACAGCGTTTATAGAAACTTATCTCATAGGGAAAAAGTTCGGGTATTTTGTACGCAGTAAGTCTATTCGGGTCACAGAAGATAGAGCAAAGATGGCGGATGCGGTAAGTTAATGTCCGGAAGATTAGTCTGGCGGTTTAGTGTGTCGCCTCTTAGCCGAAGGGTTGCATATTTGAAACTGGTTGTCAGCTGGTCGGTTGTGTCCTTGGGCAAGGCACTTAACAGACATTGCCCGAACCCAGCAGATTAGCTTCTACTAAGTTAAAGGAACATATGAATCATACATAACACACTGCAATAGCTCCGGTAACCCGACGGTGGGCGCGATGTGATCTGACGATTGCCCGTGTGTTAACCCCCTTGGTTTTCCCATTCACGGGGATAAACATGAACATCCTATCCTTAGTTAAGGCATTTTGTTACTTTTAAATTATACTGTTACCAAAAATTATTACGATTGTGTTTTTTTAATATTGTTTTGTTTTACACCCAATGAGATGGAATAGGATGGAATGTTCATGTTTATCCCCGAGGATGGGAAAACGCAAGGGGTGTTATCATAAGGATAACCGTCAAATTACCTCACGCCGTTGGGCAAGGCACTTAGCGGACAATACTTTAACCCAGTTGACTAAAGGGAACTACCAGAATTAAAGGTACATCTCAATATTATACAACACAGTGCAATATCACCGGTGAGGAAGTGAGATAATCTGATGGTTATCCTTCTGAAAACGCTCCCTTACGTAATCTCTAGGTACTCTAAACATTGCCCGTATGCAAATGCTTATTACGTTTTCGCATTCACGGAGATAAACATGAACATTCTATCCTAATTAAATGATCATTTTTACTAGAAAAACTCAAGATTCGGGATATTCTGTTTGGCGATAAGCGTTCCGGCCACCTCCACGCAAATAGGTTTCGGTATTATGTTGGTAAACCCAATTCTTTCGTCACTCCAAGTAACATTCAACGAAACTTATAAGGTAGGCGGTAGTAATTCACTAAATGGTCTAGGTGGTGATCGTATCGTGGTAATTAGAGTTGTCCATTGTATTGACCGCTTTGAACCGGCAGCTTTATTCTGCTTTATAAAGAATGGAAAGTAGAGGCACAGTCGTGTGGCCGAATGGTTTACGCGACCGATGCATATACCTACAAAAAATGGTCCTTGTGAATAGCCAGCACATCATGGATTCGAAACTTGGCACGGTAAAAAAAGATGGAAAGTTGTGTTTTATTCTGCAATAATTAAGCACACGAAGAAACTTCTTAATGTCCAAGTATAATTAATTCGTGCATTAACTATCATTGGAATTAAGCTGCGCGTTACGTTTTAGCAATTTTAATTGCTAGAGGCGGTTAATCAAGGTGGCAAATCTTTTAAAGTTTGTTTAGCTAAAGATTAAATACGAACAAGATATATTGCCCCAGGGTTTGAATAAACATCATCCAATAATATCCAACCGACCATAAGGGAGCTGATGTCATGTTGCACTTGTAATTATTCATAGCAGATTTAATCTATCCAAATATCTAGTTTCAATGCGTCCGAAGAAATTCTTCCAAAATAACATGTGATTGTGGACCAACATTAATTAGATTAACATATGTCAATCTTATCCATACCAACAATATCCTAATTAAATTAGCCTTTATCACCTTTTAAACATATTGTTTCAATGGGCTAAATTTCGTCGGCCGTTCTTTAATTATGTAATAATGTAAATAAAATTAGTTTCATTATTTTTTCATATTTAAGCTTTAAAACAAGCTCTTTTTACCAGACTTAATTTCGAATGCAGCCAGTTACCGTGCAGGTTACGTTTATAAATGTTGTATGCTGTATGTGCATATGCTGTTGTCGCGCTTACCATTGGGTCACACAAGTCACACCACTTGCCAAGGAATGTGTTTAGCATCAACACTTATGTACCCTGGTGAACTAAGCTGCCTGAAAAAAAAACTAAAACAGATCGGTAAATTGTTTCTCAATTTTTAGCGTTATTTTCATATTTTCACAACGCAGAAACGCTATGAGGCGCCGATGGACGAACATACGGAGCTGCTGGTTTCTACCTTGGTTGTGTCACTGGTTATAGTTGGTGAGCTTGTTGGAACTCTTGCGAGCAATTGCTTAATCAAAGCAATGGGTCGAAAGCAACTTCTCCGCTTGTTTCATGTCATGACACTCTTGAGCGTCGTGATTACCGCCCTGATAGCTGGACTCACGAAATCATATGAAGCGTTCATGGTTGGGAGATTTATCTTCGGCGTCGGTTCTGGCGTAGTATTCAGTTCAGTATATGGCTGAACTTTTAAAACTTTAATTAAGTTTTGCCGTATTGAAGAGAAGCTCAAGGGACGTTGCTAAAATCTACTGGGTGATTGGACTGATCAACCTGACTGTGAGCAGTCCGACTGATTAGCTTGTCTGACTTGCGTCGCTATTTATTCGAAGGGTTCACTATCTAGTTTGGTATGTTCTTGGACACTTAACGGACATTGCCCGAATCTAATAAGTTTTTGGGTTCCACTGAATTGAAGGAACGTCTCAATCATACACAACGCAATGCCAGTAAAATAACCAAGGTGGACGCGGGGTATTCTGACGATTATTCCTGTGATAATGTCCTTTGTGTTTTTCTATTTTACGGGGAAGATATAAATATTCCGTCAAATATCTTGATTGCGTTATAACCCGGTGCATCTATTAATCAAAGAAAGAAGTCGTCTTTATTTGGAAACGAGAAACTATTCAGTCTGCTGTTAAAACTGTTTAATAGTGTCCATTTTATTTCAGATCTGCTACCAATTATAGCTACAGAAATGTGCTGCCCTAAACAACAGATTTTTTGGCAAAGTTCAGTTGGTATTGGAATAGCTGCTGGGCCTCTACTAGCGCCCATTATTGGCCATCCAATGGTAAGCAATGTTTAAATGCACAGTATCGTGTAAAAAAACAGGGTTTACTACGAGAAATAGCCACTATACGGCTGACTGGAGCGTTATCCGTCATATTTGACACTTTATTGTTTTAGACGTGTTCTAACGACTGTCGTTTTGCCGTTTTTTACCGTACTACAATTTTTTATTAAAGGTCCCGTTTATGTTTTTATCGTGGATACAAAAAAATAAACTAAACCAAAAAAACTAAACTAATATTGCGGTGAATGCGAAAAAAACTAAAGTAAAAACTACAGCAATATGTAACAGGATAGGATAGGTTATTCATAAACACACAAGTTTGGTTTGCATATCTTAGCTTATACCAGTGCTCTGTAACTGTTTTCAGCCTAGGCACATTTAGAAACGTACTAAATTTAACGGCATACTAAAATTGTACAATGGGAATCTTCAGACAAGCTAATTCATAACAGAGAATTGTCTAAACGCTGTAATATTCCAACTTGCAAAACCAAACTTTGTTTTATTTGGTAAAAATACTGTGTTTAACTTTAAAAATATATTCAAAGCTCAGAATTATTTTCCCGCGACACACTCATCATTGTCTAGCATAGTTGTGTGGCGCGGCACACTGGTTGCGGAGCACTGATGGTCTACACGATTGTCGATATCCGTAAACGGAAAACAACATGCGTTAGTGCACAGAAACTCGCTACCAGTTTTAAAATGACAAAAGGTTTAAAATGGAAACAAATGGCACTAAAACCTACCACTGAGCAGATATAGTCAGCCGTGTCACTCGGAAAAGAATATAGAGGAATATGAAATCAATTGAAACCAGTTAAACACAAGATAGGCAAATAGGTAGTAATGCCACAAGTGTTATCTTATACAATATCAGTGATAAAACCTTTAACACCTAGGATTTCCTTTCGGAGTTACCTAATAATAATCGGCATGTAATATATCTATGATTTAAACTCTTTAATGTACAATTCTCCAGTCTTTACCACAGACATATTCAAAAACCATTCTCACCAGCAGTTCTCACACGTATGTCTAACATATTTATGAACTTTAGTCTCTTGGAAATGCGACGCTATGGCCAGTGTTGGTGGTGGTAGGCGGAGTCCCTTCTCTGTTGTACCTGATATCTAGTTGGTGGATCCCTGAGTCTCCGTATTATTTACTCCGGAAGGGGAGAGATGAAGATGCCGATAACGCTATGAGGAAACTCAGGATCGATGAAAAGGTAAGATAACTAGTTTATTTTTCTGGTGAAAGGGGCGTTATTACATAAGCAACCATAAAATTACATCGCGCCCACCATCAGGTTACCGCATCTAATGCAGTGTGTTGGTAATGATTTAAGCATTTCTTTCAGTTTTAGTACAACCCTTTATTATATTTGGTTAAGATCATGTTTGCTTGGTCAGGACTCAACGGTCTTGCTTGCGACCATTTTCTACCTGAAACCTTTGGCTGAAAGGCAACTAGCGTGTTACCGGAGATATTGCAATGTGTTGGGTATGATTTGTGAGGTTTCTTCAATTTGGTAGAATTCTACTAGGTTCTGACAATCTCCGCTAAGAGCCTTACCCAAGGACACAACCGACCTGCACGCAACCAATTTCGAATCTGCAACCCTCCAGTTGAAAGGCAACGCACTAAACCAGCGAGTTAATTGATCGGAGTTAAGGTTAAACTACGTGCTTGTGTCCACTGGCAAGGCATATCGCTCCATCAACAATGTAAAACCGAGCTAAAATTCATTATATTACAAAAAAATTAATCTGATTATTCGTCTAAAACTCTAAAGTCTTTGGACCTATGCCTGCACGGTAGGTTTATAAATCACATTAGTATGTTTTATCTTTTTAGAATTTAATAAAACAAGAACTTGACCTCATACGTGTCAAAATGAAGAACATTGCAATACTTGGCATTAAAGAAATTGTATCTACGCCTCAGTACAGGTTAGATTCGACCGGTTAGTGTGGTGGTTTAGAGCCACGCCTTTCAACCACAATGTTTTCCTAAGCCGTGGCACTAAACAATTGGATCACACATCACATTTTGGTTATCCTTGTTAACACATGCTAACGTTTCAAACCAGTTCAATAAGGTATCCACATTATATTAAACTACCAATATACTTTGACAATATTCTATCTAAACAATATATATAACACGATAAATAATAGAACCGATAAAACAATATCTGTCCATTTTTTTAAAACAAACAATATAACTGTTCCGCCATTATTGAGGTTGAGCTTGCAGAAACAACAAATTAAATGGCTTCTGCGAGCTTACGTCAAACAAAGTGTTGCACCTATTGTTACAGAAAACAACTTTTGGCTGTTTTATTGTTAAACTCCAATTTTATGCTGGTCGGCATTAATCATATCAGTATATACTCCGATCTTGTGTTTGCGAATGCGGGAATTCCCCTGCATCTTGTGACGTTTGCAACTATCGGAGTGTTCGGAGCAGCCTTTGTTGCGGCGATTTTCGGAGTAAGTTTAAGATTGTCATTGTGCACACTTTTGTAACATTGTGATCACTTTTTTTGCCTTTTTACACAATTAGTTAACATTGTTAATACTTGCACATGTTAAAGGTTTAAACAAATTTGCCTTAGGTACTTTAATAAAATAAAATTGATTATAAATATATGATACTCTAGTTTAATAGAATAGCTAACCGCTGGTTTCGATTCTACCACATTTTGGCAAAAGCTCAAACGTATTGAGCTATAATCGGGCAGTAATATGTCTTAATCATTATTGATATACAACTGAAGGTGCTGACCCAATTTGAATTTAAAGCGATAATTACCGATGTTTTGCAGTCAAAAGTGGTCGGTAAGTTCGGACCATTAAAGGTTACCCTTGTGAGCAACGCTGTCATCATATTCTCCATTGCTCTGTTTACTGTAAGTCGAGCAACTAGTTACTTGGCACCGGCAGTCCTTCCTTATATCACAATCGTCGCCGTTGGAGTATATCTCGTTGTGTGAGTGGAGTTATGCATGTATAATTAGAAATCGTCTGGCCGTTGAGCTAATTCGGTAAAATCTTATGTGGTTTCAAAACTAACCGATTATAAGAGATTGTTTTTTTTTGGCGGATATCTCTTAAACCCCGTAGATTGGTAGGTTACAAAGTTATAATCATATTTCGTAAACGGCAAACAGCAAGAGCCTCGATAACTCCACAAAGGGGCGCAAGGAAATCTGACGTTGAAGGCAATTCTCCCGTGCCTTTCCATTAAAAGGGAAAATTCTGAATATGTTATCTCGTTTCCTTTTCGATGAAATTTCAATAAATCTCTTGCTGCACAGATGGAAAGGCGGTTTAAACGTGGCTTTATTCCCGCTTCTTGTAAGCTTTACAGTCGAAGCAACAAGAGCCACAATATTGGCTTGTGGATCTGTCGTGTTATGGAGCATGTCTTGGATGGTGGCATTCGTTGGTCCATACTTGCAGGTAACGCTGGTGTCGTCAGAACGGTTAGGATTGGTCCGACCGATTCACATGGTTGGTCAGTACGTCGACTTTTAGCCAAAGAGTTTCAGCTTAGAAACTGGTCACCAGCTAGTCGCCAGTGTCCGTAGGCCATGCGCTCAAGGGAGAAAATGAGGGATCGTTTGAATCATACTAAACACACTGCAACAGCCTCGGTAACCCGACGAGGGTGCGAGATACTACAGGGGTTCTGTGTGATAAGAATCCCTTCGTGTATTTAGTCAGGGAGATAAACATGAATACCATATATATCCTTTAATGAATGTATTAACAATATATAGTTGCGGAACTGGATATTACCTTTACCATTCATGAGGTTAACTTTAAGTGAATATTACAGTTAGTGCACCAACTACTTCTCTTACATTTGCCAATAATGATTTATTTTAGTTCCACCTGAGCCCTTATTTTTAGGTGACTATTACATTTGTTTTACCAAGTTGTTCTCTTTCCTGAAAACAATTCGTTTTAGTTCCACCTGGGCGCTTATGAGATGATGATATGGCTGGGATGTGCGGTGGTGGGTTTGATTCTTATGGGAGTATTTCTACCTGAAACAAAAGGAAAAAACTCCGACCTGATCCAAGAATATTTTAAAGGAAAACTTGCCGCCGAATCAAGCGAAACGCACAGCGAATCATAAAACAGCAACTTTATATGTGACGAGGGAGGGCGTGCCACCCTGTAGTCCAGTGAAAGTATATATGGTTAACAACACGCTACTTAGTATCCAATATATATGAGAACCCGGAAGCCCTTAGAGAGGCCGGGAGTTACCGCACTTGAAGTGCTGGTAAACTTTATCGCATCGTTTTTTTACCGCTGTGGTGGTGCGTGGTTGATGCGAATAAAAGTACACATATATTTCCTTTATTATACAACCTTATTTATACAGTCACAAATGTTCTCAAATATACAAACAAAAAATATAACAGTGTGTATTTTTTGAATGTGATACAGACTGTTTTGCCAAGCAAACTTTTAACCTTATTCAAATGGAATCTTTTTTATTAACATTGAAAATTTAAAACATATCCTATAACGGATGATAAACTTGGTTACTTTTTTAAAATATCTCATGCACAGCGTTCTTGTGGTTAATTAACTCTGGTAAACCCTGTTTTATGACACAATAGAAACTCCGCCAAAATAAGTAGAAAATATAAATTGCTTATTTTTTAAATTAATTTACAGTGTTTTAGCGCTCATTTGTCGCCGTCAGATTTCTACATCATATTTAACTTTTTTGAAGTTGAATTTTGATCTAAGCGGATAGAATAGTCGTGTTTAGCACTATTTGTGGGAAATCGCGGAAGGGACATTTAAACAAGTTTTGTTTTTCTAGAATACCATTGGGGTATGGCCGATACATATTACAGATCTTGGTATACTTTAACTTAAGGTTTTATTTAACCTGTGGCACCTCTAATATAATATACATTTGTTTTAATTTATGTCTAAAATATTTTATACTTTAAACGTCGTTGTTTTGCGTTTGATGTTTTTCTCACGTGTTTTATTACTTTTTACGTAATTATCACCTTGTACGGGCCTTTGTAATTTTGCCGATTAAATCATTAACATAGTTTTTTTACCCAATTCCCCACAGTTAGTCAAACGTGCAGATGTGAAACGTCTGGCACGTAAACTTTTCGCACCTTGTAAATTCCCTATATATTCTGAAAATTTAAATAACCTAACAGGATAACCTACAATAACGTACTTGAGATAACTTGCGTCATGCTGTATAACGTACCTTAGACTATACAATTGGCGTCATTCTGAATGACGTACCAAGTAACTTGAGTCGCAAATAAACCGTATATCGAATGATACGCAGAATATAACAAAAGTGAATCAAGAGTTTTAGACTACCAGTTTAAGATCAAGACTTTACAAATCGTTACTGCTGTAGGCATTCTGTATAGACAGAGCAAGCAATGCCAAGTTCAAAGTAACCAGAATAAAGATCTCTATGGAAAAGCGACGAGCAGAAGCAATCAGCATTTAAAAAGCGCGAGCCCACATTGTTGAGCCCGACGTGATGATGGACACGCAACTTCCCGAAACGAACAATTTCCGACGTCAACTTCAACTAGAAGTTTCAACTACATTGGCAACGACGAGTGGTCCAACGCAAGTTATTTAAGAAGCAATTTCAAGCATCAAGTAAGAAACGCCCCATTTCGCTGGACGAAGTTGGTGACTATACAACAAGACAACGCACTTTATTGAAATCAAGTTGATAAGCATCGTCTCCGCCTACGAAAGAAGAGAATTTGCAAGACGACGTTCCCTTTACGAAATATGAAAGGGTTGTATTATTATTTTTGTAGCTTCTAGATTATTTTTTTGTTTTATTATTATTTTTTTATACTATATGTAATTATTAGTCTGCAACGATTGCAAATACTAGTGTTTCCGGTTTGGTTGGATGGTACTAGGCTATTGCAAGAATGCATAATATCGGTGTTTTACTTTACAGATTTCTTACAAACACGAAGAGCAAACGCGCCTTCAACAACTGCTACATACGCACTTCATCTTAAACAAGGTCAGTAACGCTTTCACGATTATGCTATCATGAGCTTGAGTCAATGATGCCATGCTGCGCCAACCCATCCGGTATAATAGGCGCGTTTACACATCGAACGACGTTTGTTTTGTTCGTTCGCGCCAGATTTTCAATGTTACCGCCGACAAGGCGTTAGTTTTCTTTTAATCGCGCCTCACGCAAATTATGCGTCTCGTTCATGCGATTACCATACTCGTTTTTAGCAGCGGCTCGAGGGTTTGTTTCTTTTTCTGCGAAGTCTGATCGCCTCTACCCCGCGCATTTGCGCTCATGCTGTGTAAATAAGTGAGCGTACCCGCTTCACAACGCCACAGTTTATTAAACGATACCAGCGTACTTCCGTATAGCTATGGTAATCGCGCCGCATGTAAATGCGATGTCTAATTGTCTAATCGCCTCTTAGTCAATGTGTCGGATGTTCCGAACCGAATATATTTCGTGTGTAAAACAGGATTTTACAAACACCGCACCAGTAATGACGAGACACGGCTTATGTCCTGCTTACTAAAAGTTTTCTTTTGTTTGTTGATGGAAATACATCCGCGCAAGATTATTTCCCTTATTCGTTACGAGTCGTAAAACCTACATATGACAGGTCGCTCGGTTTTTGTTTTTTTTGCGTTTTTATTAATTGCGCTTTCGTCGCATATAGCGAGATCATCGCTGCATTTATTTCATGCTCACTCGGAAGTGAGTCACCAGGCGTACACGCCTTGGTTTATTAGCTGGCAAAGTATGGAAATATGGCTCATGTGATGCATATTGTGGCGTTGCTACCTTGAATGTGAGATGTCACTTTCACTACATATCATATTACATTTATCACGCATTTACATACATGACACCAGATTGTAATGCATGATTGCATAATTCTAGCTTTGTACTTAATTCTCCCAACCAGGGTATTCTAGTATATTTGCAGGATCAACGTGTGAAATGCTCGATACTTCGTGAAATCGTTTACCCCATCTATTTGATGGTTATTTCGCCTGAACATCCGAAATGCTCAACTATATCGTGTTTCTCAAACTTAACAAATGTGGAAAAAATGAGATGTTGTGGCACCTCTAATATAATATACATTTGTTTTAATTTATGTCTAAAATATTTTATACTTTAAACGTCGTTGTTTTGCGTTTGATGTTTTTCTCACGTGTTTTATTACTTTTTACGTAATTATCACCTTGTACGGGCCTTTGTAATTTTGCCGATTAAATCATTAACATAGTTTTTTTACCCAATTCCCCACAGTTAGTCAAACGTGCAGATGTGAAACGTCTGGCACGTAAACTTTTCGCACCTTGTAAATTCCCTATATATTCTGAAAATTTAAATAACCTAACAGGATAACCTACAATAACGTACTTGAGATAACTTGCGTCATGCTGTATAACGTACCTTAGACTATACAATTGGCGTCATTCTGAATGACGTACCAAGTAACTTGAGTCGCAAATAAACCGTATATCGAATGATACGCAGAATATAACAAAAGTGAATCAAGAGTTATCGACTTCGAGTTTGAGATCTAGACATTACAAATCGTGGCTACAATAATTATTTGTAGGCGATCTGTGGAGAATAAACGTATAGACTCCGCTGCGCAGCTCGCCAGAGACCGTAAGGCAGCCAGCCAACTACAAGCAATCAGCTTTTAAAAAGCGCGAGCCCACAAACCCTTCTAAGTTTAAGGTAAATTCATAGTCAGATTTTTTGTTGTAACATTTAAGGAGATATTACAGTGTGTTGTGCAACATACAAAAGTTACTTTGGGTTGTCCACGGACACACGGAACTTGTAGTTAGAGATTGGTTTCGATCCTGCGATCTCTCGGTTTCATCTCGGTTAAGGTTAATTTTCATCCCGATGCGCTGTTACGACGCTTTGCAAAGTTGTATTGAACAGTCCGTATGATTAGTTTCGTGAGTGAGTGCGTCGCCTTTCAACCGAAAGTTTGTAGGTTAGAAACTGATCACTAGACTTAGAGTATTGACCGTCGTGAAGGTTGAACGTTTTGCCTCCCACAAAAATCATATAATGTCGATCCCGCAACCTCTCGGTCTCATCTTGGTTATTTAAGCCCGAAGGCTAATCTAATACACAATTCGAAGTTGTTTTCAACATTTTCGGGAGCCAGATGCATTTAAACTATTTTTGAAGCGTAAAATTAGCGCTCGACAGACTACTCACATTTCGCCGTTGGGCAGAAAAATGGCAGTAACGGTATTTTATGGAAATTCTGTCAAAATTGTTATTACATTTGGGCAAGCTGATGTGGTAAAAGATTACCTTGTAGCACGGGAAATTCATGTAAGGATTACCTTGTAGCACGGTGGTTTACATGGCACTAAGAGAAATATCGGGTTTTAAGGCAATTGGGATTAACTGTTTTCAAAACTTTAAATTCAGTAGAAAGCCGTTTACGGTAGAAAAGTGTTGACATTTCATTTAAAAGGGTAAGTTTGGTATTAGGACTTGTAAGAAGGTTTCTTGGGTTACGTGATTCTAAACAACAGCAGATAGGGCAAAGATGGCGGAGGCGGTAAGATTTGTTTAACTGTTTTTGTTACTTTATTAGTGTATTGTCACCGAAATTTATCACAAATGCGCGGTTTCAATCTTTATATTATATCCCACTCCGGTTCCATAATAGAGTTTCCAATATCTTGGTCTAAATTGTTGTTTTTTGGTAGAAAAACTCAAGATTCGGGATATTCTGTTTGGCAATAAGCGTTCCGGCCACCTCTACGCAATTAGGTTTTGGTATTATGTTGGTAAACCCAATTCTTTCGTCACTTCAAGTTACCTTTAATGAAACGTACAAGGTAAGCTGTGGAGATAGACTATTGGTTGTGTTATTGGTCCGGCATTTTTATATGGTTTGCGCATGGGTATCACATCGGATACCAGATGGAAATTAGAAGTAAGCTTTATTCTCCAATAACCAAACATAAAAAACTCCAAATGCCATTAACAAGTATTTTGAGATTTACTTATCATTCATCTTACGCTTTACTTATAGTAATTTTAATTACTGAAGGCGGTGAATCCAGGTGGCAAATCTTTTAAAGTTTGTGTTAACTAAGAACTAATACGGACCGCAGGTATAAATGCGAAAGAACAAGATTTATCGCCCCCGGGGTTTAAATCAACAAACTTTCAAGATCCGGTTGATCATGATCAATCTTCCACCTTGCAAATGCGATTAACCATGCCATGTTAAGCGTTACAGCACAATTTATTTATATTAACATCTTGGTTTGCAGAATAACTTAAAACACAAAGTTCAGACCAAAGATTATTGAACATTAGGTAAAGTAATAATAAACGGAACAAGGAAATAGCGGAAAGTCCGCGAGCATCAAATATTCAAAGTCTAATTATTTATCGACATAAAAAAAAAACTTTACAGCATGTTTAGTTTAAGCATCTAGTACAAGAAGCACACAGAGAATTGCAATTTATATCTTTTATAAAATTATATAATGCAAATATAATTATGTACACGAATAAAATAATCTAAATAAACATTTATATATTAGTCCTATCACCAACTTCTTACTAGGCACAGTTTCTTACCCGTGTCTGGACGGTTAACACGTGGGCTACGTTTCTGACGGTGGGCACGAGGTGATCAGACGATTGCCTTTGTGGTGGCCCCCTTGGTTTTCCCATTCCTATCCTGTTCTGTCCTATCCTAATTCAGTCGCGCTAACCACTAGGCCATATGCAAGTTGTGCAAAACTAGTTAGTTGTGCCTGACAGAACTGTCACTTTTTTATTGGACAAAACGGACTTAGTTACGAGCCCAATATCATTTCAAAACTTAGTCCGATAAAAAATAAAGTCGTGATAACGAATGCTTAGCAACATGACGGACTTAAAATTTAGCTTTGTACACGTTCTTAAAAAAAAACAAAATTTTCTGCACATTGACTGTACATGCTTTTTAGATTAAGGATAGGAGGGGATAATCTTGAATATCCAAAAAAGGATAATAGGATAAATCATGTTAGTCCCGGTAAATGGGAAAACGTAAGCGTTATAACGCGGAAAATCTTAAGATTTACCTAGCGAATATGTAAAGGAGCGTTATCACATGGGTAATCGTTGTCGCCCACCTTTGGCCTACTAGAGTTATTGCAGAGTCTTGTGTATGATTGAGACATTCCCTTAATTTGGCAGAACCGATTTACCCACTGTAATCGCGCAATGACGGGCTAAATGCCTTGGCCAAGGACACAACTGACGAGTTAGTTACCAGTTTCGAATCTGCAACATCCATGCTAAATGGCGTCGCACTAAACAAGATTTTACAATTATCACGCAGAATCGTTATGGAGTGCCGATGGATAGACAAACTGGGCTTTTGGTCTCAACGTTAGTTGCTTCACTGTTTGTGGTTGGCGGGTTTGTTGGAACTCTTGCGAGCAATTACCTGATCAAGGCGATGGGCCGAAAGCAACTTCTCCGCTTGTATCATGTCATAACACTCTTGAGCGTCGTGATTACCGCCCTGATAGCTGGACTCACGAAGTCATATGAAGCGTTCATGGTTGGGAGATTTATCTGCGGATTTGGAGCTGGAGTTGTTCTTAGTTGAGTAACCAAGTTAACATATCTACTGTATCTATCGACAAGGAACTTTATGGACGTTGCTTGAATAGGTTAGGATAGAAGGATATTCATGTTTTTTTCCCGTGAAAGAAAATACTCAATGAGCGTTTAGACACTGGTAATCATCAAACTACCTCACGCCCACCGTCGGGTTGCCAGAGCAATGGCAGTGCGTTGTGTATAATTAAGACGATCCTTCAATTTAATAGAACCTATTATTTTACTGTGTTTAGGCAATGTCCGTTATGTATCTTGCCCAAGAACAAAACCACTAGCTAGCGACCCGTTTCGTACCTTTGGATGAAAATAAAGAGGATGAATACGCTTCCAGTCTGTGGGCGTATGACACAGTTTTCCGACTATTAACTCGACAGTAGTCATGAAATATCATGTCATCCATTAGCGGTATATATCTATGCACCCTTTCATCCAAGGTAGCCCTTTATTAATAACCGCATTACACTTCAGATCTGCTATCAATTATGGCGACAGAAATGTGCTGCCCAAATCAACAGATTTTTTGGCAAAGCTCAGTTGGTGTTGGGTTTGCTGGTGGAACATTGCTAGTGCCCATTATTGGCCATCCAAAAGTAAGAAATGCTACAATATATTTTGTTCGGTTACACAAAGAGTTTACTGTAAGCGTAAGGTAAAAGCAGCTGGGGGTATAAGAAAAACTAAAGCAATCTCTGTATTTAACACACTGTTTTGGTTTACATATACAGTGGAGCCCCGCTTACCTGACCACCTATGGGACCGTCATTAAGCGGTCGCGTTAGCGGGGTGGTCGTGTTAGTGAATTTTGATTTGGAGCAAGTTGTCGTCACATGCAGTCAAAACGTCTGCCTTTTTACTAAATTTCCACAAAATGCCATTATTTTTTGTCAGATACTGCAGAATTGATTTAAACAACTGTTAGCACTGACGTTTATTTTTATAAGATTCAGTTATGTTTGCCACAATTTTTTTCGTTTGTGTGTAAGCGCACATTTAATCTTATTTTTTGATCATAAAAGAAATTTAACCTTATTATTTTGGTGAAAAGGCAAATTATTTAGCACGTGTGGTCAATTAAGCGGAGTTAAATTTGAAATTTTGGACCAAAATATGGCGGTCGTGGTCTGGAAACCGGGGTGGTCGCGTTATTGAAACAGAATGCAATGCATTACCATAGTAAATTATTTGGGACCGCACTGAAGTGGTCTTGATAGTGAGGTGGTCGTGTTATCGAGGTGGTCTCCAAGCGGGGTTCCACTGTATTATCAAGTCTACACGAGTTAGACATGCGTCAGCGAAAAGAAAACGTCAAACGGTAACGCATTGAAATTAAATAATGATTTGCACATTTTTTTAAAAGACCAAGTTTTAAAATCATGACGGGCTTGTCATTAAGTCTTTTTTGTTTATTATTTGGTATATGTATCGGTGCTTATTCGGTTAGGTGATATTGCGATTTCTATATTTAAGACAGGGCAATCTCCAGATGAACATTGGCAAACGTTAGCTTTAACAGTGATAAATCATTTACTATTCGGATATTTTCTATAGAGTTATCCCACGATCATAACTCGTATATAAGAAATCTACGATATAAATCATCTAATACATGGTTATCCACCAGTGAAATGATACACAGATCCATTTTTAGCAGTTCTCACACGTATGTCTAACATATTTATGAACTTTA
>CH002137.1:142787-159584 GCA_000149265.1 Ciona savignyi | reverse complement strand
AAATGCGACGCTATGGCCAGTGTTGGTGGTGGTAGGCGGAGTCCCTTCTCTGTTGTACCTGATATCTAGTTGGTGGATCCCTGAGTCTCCGTATTATTTACTCCGAAAGGGAAGAGATGGAGATGCCGATAACGCTATGAGGAAACTCAGGATCGATGAAAAGGTAAGATAACTAGTTTATTTTTCTGGTGAAAGGGGCGTTATTACACAAGCAACCATCAGATTACATCGCGCACACCATTAGGTTACCGCATCTAATGCAGTGTGTTGGTAATGATTTAAGCATTTCTTTCAGTTTTAGTACAACCCTTTATTATACTTGGTTAAGATCATGTTTGCTTGGTGAGGACTCAAGAATCCTGATAGCGACCAGTTTCTACATAACACCTTTGGTTGAAAGGCGACTAGCGTGTTACCGGAGATATTGCAATGTGTTGGGTATGATTTGAGAGGTTTCTTCAATTTGGTAGAATTCTACTAGGTTCTGGCAATCTCCGCTAAGAGCCTTACCCAACGACATAACCGATTGGCACGCAACTAATTTAAACCTGCACCCCTTCAGCTGAAAGTCAACGCACTAAACCAGCGAGTTAATTGATCGGAGTTAAGGTTAAACTACGTGCTTGTGTCCACTGGTAGGGCATATTGCTCAACAATGTAAAACCGAGCTAAAATTCATTATATTACAAAAAAAATTATCTGATTATTCGTCCAAAGTATTTGGACTTATGCCTGCACGGTAGGTTTAGAAATCACATTAGTATGTTTTATCTTTTTAGAATTTAATAAAACAAGAACTTGACCTCATACGTGGTAAAATGAAGAACATTGCAATACTTGGCATTAAAGAAATTGTATCTACGCCTCAGTACAGGTTAGATTCGACCGGTTAGTGTGTGGTGGTTTAGAGCCACGCCTTTCAACCACAAGGTTTTCCTAAGCCGTAGCACTAAACAATTGGATCACACATCACATTTTGGTTATCCTTGTTAACACATGCTAACGTTGCAAACCAGTTCAATAAGATATCCACATTATATTAAACTACCAATATACTTTGACAATATTCTATCTAAACAATATATATATAACACAATAAATAATAGAACCTATAAAACAATATCTGTCCATTTTTTTTAAAACAAACAATATAACTGTTCCGCCATTATTGAGGTTAAGCTTGCAGAAACAACAAATTAAATGGCTTCTGCGAGCTTACGTCAAACAAAGTGTTGCACCTATTGTTACAGAAAACAACTTTTGGCTGTTTTATTGTTAAACTCCAATTTTATGCTGGTCGGCATTAATCATGTCAGCATATACTCCGATCTTGTGTTTGCGAATGCGGGAATTCCCCTGCATCTTGTGACGTTTGCAACTATCGGAGTGTTTGGAGCATCCTTTGTTGCGGCGATTTTCGGAGTAAGTTTAAGATTGTCATTGTGCACACTTTTGTAACATTGTGATCACTTTTTTTTGTCTTTTTACACAATTACTTAACATTGTTAATACTTTCACATGTTTAAGGTTTAAACAAATTTGCCCTGAGTACTTTAATAAAATAAAATTGATTATAAAAATATGATACTCTAGTTGATATACAACTGAAGGTGCTGACCCAATTTGAATTTAAAGCGATAATTACCGATGTTTTGCAGTCAAAGGTGGTCGGTAAGTTCGGACCATTAAAGGTTAACCTTGTGAGCAACGCTGTCATCATATTCTCCACTGCTCTGTTTACTGTAAGTCGAGCAACTAGTCACTTGGCACCGACAGTCCTTCCTTATATCACAATCGTCGCCGTTGGAGTATTTCTCGTTGTGTAAGTAGAGTTATACATATATAATTAGAAATCGTGCACAAAGAATCCAAGTCTGTCTGAAACCTCCAAAAGTATATTGTGCCTGGTCGGTGAGGTAAATCGGTAGAATATTGGTAGGTTACTACGTTCAAAACATATTTCGTACGCAACATACTGCAGTGGCTCGGTAACTCTACGAAGGGAAGCGAAGTCATCTTGCTTTGGAGATAAGGAATAAAGTCTGAATATCCTATCTCATTTCATTTTTGATCAATCTTTAATAAATATCTTTCTCAACAGATGGAAAGGCGGTTTAAACGTGGCTTTATTCCCGCTTCTTGTAAGCTTTACAGTTGAAGCGACAAGAGCGACAGTATTGGCTTATGGATCTGTCGTGTTATGGAGCATGTCTTGGATGGTAGCATTCGTTGGTCCATACTTACAGGTAATGCTGGTGTAATCGTCAGAACGGTTAGGAGTTGTCCGACCGATTAGCTTGATGGGTTAGTAGGTCGACTTTTAGCCGAAGGGTTGTAGATTCAAAACTAGTCGCTAGCTTATCGGCGGTGTCCTTATAGTGAAAAAGCGCTTCATATCATATACAACACACTACAATATAGCTCCGGTAACTTGACGGTGGGTGCGAGGTAATCTAATGATTGCACGGGCAATAATACCCCTTGCGTTTTTTTATTCACGAGGATTAACATTAACATCATATCATGTAAAGAATTTGTGAATATTTTACAATAAAGTTTTTCACAGCCGTATATTAGCATTTACAAGGTAAATTTTGAAGTGACTATTACAGTTGTTTTACCAAGTTGGTCTCTATCCTGAAAACAATTCGTTTTAGTTCCACCTGGGCGCTTATGAGATGATGATATGGCTGGGATGTGCGGTGGTGGGTTTGATCCTTATGGGAGTATTTCTACCTGAAACAAAAGGAAAAAACTCTGACCAGATCCAAGCATATTTCAAAGGAAAAGCTGCCAAAGCAAGCAAAATGAATAACGAACTATAAAAAAACAACAATCTTATAATCTGTCTGTTATCTGTAATTATGGGTCCCATTTGAAAAAATGGGACACATATTGTTTTTGTCCGTTTTTTTTCTTTTTTTTTCTTTTTTTTTCGTCAAACGCTTGACAGGCATGGCTTGTGGCTCCGACATCTACCAGAAGGAATAATGGCATCGCAATGAAACTTAGTCATTTGTTAGACCACGTGGCCTAGATGAGCAAAAACCAAAATTTTGGGTAACATACCTAGGGGAATTCCCCTGGAAGGTGAAAAACCAAAACGATATTTTTTTCAAAAATTTTAGCTTTTTTGGGCATAGCGCATGAACGGCTGCTCCAATTTTGATCAAATTTTGTAAAATAGTAGTGTGTTAGCCACTGCGTTAACAATTAGAAGAAACAAAATATTTACCTAAGGAAATACCCTAAAAAATGAAGATATGTTTCTAAATCAAGATTGTTACAGGCATGGATTGTGGCTCCGACATCTAACAGAAAGGATAATGAAACCCAAATGAAACTTCGTCATTTGTTAGACCACATGGTCTAGATATGCACAAACTAAAATTTTGGGTAATAAATCCAGGGGAATTCCCTTGATACGTTAAAAACCTAAACGGTATTTTTTTCTAATTTTTTAGCTTTTTCGGGCATAGCGCTTGAACGGCTGCTCCAATTTTAATCAGATTTGTTGAAATGTAAGTAATTAATCACTTATTTAACACCTAAAGAAAATAAAAAACATCCCTTGGGAAATACCAAAAAAAAATAGGATTTTGTTCTCAAATCAGGATTGTGACAAGCATGCCATTTCACCCCGACATTTACCAAAAGGAGTAATGGAATCGCAAATAAATTTGACATTTGTTAGACAACATGGTCTAAATATGCAGAAATCAAAATTGTGGGTGATAAATTTAGGGAAATTCCCCTGAGACCTTAAAAACCAAAACGGTATTTTTTCTAAAAAAATAGATTTTTACGGGATATCGCTTAAACAGATTCTCCAATTTAATCCGATTTGGTAGAATGTAAGTGCATTAGTCACTAATTTAACACTTAAAACAAAAACAAAAAAGATTACCTAATGAAATACCCTAAAAAATAAGATTTTTTCCTCAAATAATGATAGCAACATGAATGGCATGGCGCCCCGACATATACCAGAAAGAGTAATGGAATCGCAATAAAAATTTGACATTTGTAAGGGAACATGGTTTAGATATGCAGAAACTATAATTTTGGGTAATGAATCCAGGGGAATTCCCCTGAGACGTTAAAAACCAATACGTTTTTTTCTAAAAAAAATAGCTTTTTACGGGATAACGCTTGAACAGATTCTTCAATTTTAATCAGATTTGGTAGAATGTAAGTGCATTAGTCACTGATTTAACACTTAAAACAAAAAAGATTACTTAATGAAATACCCTAAAAAATAAGATTTTTTCCTCAAATAATGATAGCAACATGAATGGCATGGCGCCCCGACATATACCAGAAAGAGTAATGGAATCGCAATAAAAATTTGACATTTGTAAGGGAACATGGTTTAGATATGCAGAAACTATAATGTTGGGTAATGAATTTAGGGGAATTCCCCTGAGACGTTAAACACCAAAACGTTTTTTTTTCTAATAAATTATCTTTTTGGGGCATAGCGCTTGAACGGCTGCTCTAATTTTGATCAGATTTGGTGAAATGTAACTCTGAGTCAATTATTTAAAACAAAGAAAATATTTCCTTAGGGTAATTCCCTTAAAAATGAAAATATGTTCTTGAATTATGATTCTAACAGGCAGGCCATATCGCACTGACATATCCAACAAGGAGTTGAAAAAAACTAAATAAAACTTTAAGAATTGTTACATAACATGACCCACATATGTAAAACAGAAACTTATCTACTAAACCCAGGGGAATTCCCTGAAACCATGAAATCGGGCTATTTTGGAAATATAGCTTTATTTTACCACCACGCTTGAAAACAAGCTTTAATTTAAAACATTTGTGGTGAAATGTTCGTAAATTTAAGACGTTTATTCTTTTCTCAACTACACATGGAAAAGAAGTTTGGTCTGATAACTATGGGACCCATGCGTTTATGCTTGCAGAAACAAACTACGTACTCAGTGTATAAAATACAAATTGTGGTTAGGGACCCTGTAGCATAAATATATGGCATACAACATGTGTTTTACAAATAGTGATGGTTAAACACGTGGTTGGCACTCTCTAGTTAGATTTTGATTTTCCCAAAAACAATTAAGAAATTGAACACTTGATGGTGATTTTTAATAACGATAAAATATTTCAACGATATGAAATTAATTTGAAAATGGTTTAGTTTGTGTTCCAATAAAGTTCTCACCCTATTCAAATAAAGAAATTGTATAAACATTGAAATGATAAAACTATCCTGCAAAATATCTTGTATAAAACATTGAAATTTAAAACTATCTTGTATAATCATTGAAATTGATAAAACTATCCTGCAAAGGGTTGGAAACCTAGTTCATTCGTTTACAATCTCGTTCCTGGTCGGATTTTTTAATCTACATCAATGTATTGTATAGCATTAAATCCTTTCTTTTTGTTTAATTCACTAAGAGCAATGTTTATTGATTAATTGTTTTACCATCTTCGGCTTACCGGAGCTATTGCAATATGTAAATAATATGATCATGCACTTTTGGTCGTAGCCATTTTTCCACTGGATTCGGACAAAGTGCGATAAATGCATTGCCCTAAAACACGCTGTTCAAGCCAAAACTGGTTTTTGATCGCACAATCAAAGAGTGTTGTATATGATTAATTCCTTCCTTTAGTTTTAGCAGAACCCATTAATGTACTTGGTTCTGGCAATGTCCGCGTAGTTTCTTGAGCGAAGGTATTTTAACAATTCCCCGTGTTATAAGGCTTCGCGTTTCCCTATACTTGGTATAAACATGAATCAATGATTTTCCATCGAAACTTAATGTCCCATCTGTTTTCATGTAAGCTACTGTGGGTCGTATACTTTCTTAAGTTTGGGCTCGCAAATGGCCGCTGTTTGTCTCAAACGTTAGCTCAGGCTTGCTTTCACAGGATGCCGTGCGGTTTCTTGCGAGCTGCGTAAATAACGATTATTCGCCTGTTCACCGAACGCATACTATTTGTTAGATAGTAGCCACTAATTTTTCGATTTGTAATTTCTAAGTTCTCAAATTGAAGATATGATTCTTTGTTCAGTTAACTTGCAATTTACGTTTCCAAATATAATGAAGTTTCGTTCGCACAGCCGTGATGCGGAATCACTTAATTATTACTCAATAATTCCTGTGTATATAGGGACTTTTATGAGATCCCCAAAGGTCTAAGTTTTATATCTATTTGTTTTAATCATAATCATCATGAGAAAAATACCTTAATGGTTTAACCAGCTGTAAAACGATACCAGTTTACATAATGATAAAAGCATTAGAAAGGCGGTGTGTAATCAAACAAGTATTAACAAACTGAGCTGTTGCCTCAAGCTTTGACCTAATTAAAACATGAATTACATATCGACCATATATTGCCTGACTGATTAGTCTGGTGGATTAGTGCGTTTGCCTTTTAACTGAAGTGTTGCAGATTCGAAACTGGTCGTTGGCTCGTCTTGGACAAGGCACTTAACAGACATTGCTTGAAACCAGCGTCCCAGCGGATAAATGGGTTCTACCAAATTGAAGGAATGTCTGAATCATAACTCCAACACAATGTTTAAAACCAACTATTACGTCCTAATTTTTCATTTTAGTGAGCATTTTATCTCTTTCTCCTTCCGTCTTTCCATTCTTCTAGTTTTCCCAGTAAAATAAACCAGTACTTCAATTCTTAAGAAAAATGATATAGGTGGGAGTTTCCCGTTGCCGAAAAGAAACGTCTCAAGCGTACACAACACATTGCATCGGGTAACCAGTCCTATCTAATTGGATATTTACAGTTAAGCTGGAGGGTAAATATTCTGTTAAGGTGGGGGCGAAATAAATCATTCTCACGGAGTACCGTATATGGGAAAACCCCTATCGTCCACCTTTTTCGCATCTTTTGTGTACGGAGCATTCTTCAACGGTCTTTACCACGTGACCGACAAATACTATGCAGACCCTGGACCACGCACAGTTAGAAAACATATCGATCAAAGATTTCTTTAACTCTGGAGTTGTAAGTTCGGTGACAAACTCGATAAAATGGCTACGACAGTTCGGTCTGCTGTCCAGTTCCCGTGCATGTCCCACTTGCGGCAAAATGATGACTGAAATGCCGCAAAAAAGCACAAAGGACGGCGTCGCATGGAGGTGCAAAGGAAGGGTAAGTCTATTTTATTTTATTTTGGTAAATATTTCCAAAAATATCGAAAATAGCACGCTGAGATTCTTTTACATTGTCTACTGTATATTGTACGGAAGATTCCAACACACGGACAATCGTCAGATCACCTCGCACCCACCGTCGGGTTACCGGAGCTATTGCAGTGTGTTGTGTATGATTCAGACGCTCCTTCAATTTGGTAGAACCTAATAATCCACTGGGTTCAGGCAATGTCCGTTAACAACAACACTGGCGACGAGCTAGTGACCAGTTTCAAACCTGCAACCCTTAACATATACCTTTAATGCAGATTGCCCTGCAGATATTTTATATCAATCATCTTATTTTATGCATTTACCCCATTATAATTTTGAACATACATTTAAACCCTTTAACATAAATTTTTTACACCGGCAAGTTAGAAATGATATGTCTGTCTATCTGTTTCTCACTATTTACTTTCCACAGTCATGCAGAACCACATCGAGTATTCGAAAAGATTCATTTTTTGCCAAAAGCAATTTGGCACTTACCGATTGCATCACTCTAATCTTCTTTTGGGCCAAGGATTACATGAGCGTTGCACAAATAGCAACCGAACTTAATCTTACAATCCGTACAGCACTAGACTGGTGTGGATTTGTGCGTGAGGTGGGTAAGAAATGAGTTAGAAACATCCGACAAGTTACTAATTGGCCAAGGTACCAAAGGGACATTACCTGAGCCCAGCAGAATAATGGGTTTTACTTAATAAAAGGAACGTGTGAATCATACACAACACATTGCAATAGCTCCGGTAACCCGACAGCGAGCGCAAGGTGATCTGACGATTGCCCGTGTGTTGACCCCTTTGGTTTTCCCATTTACGGAGATAAACATACATATATCCTATCATATCCTTGTTTAATCTGGCTGGTTGGCTTATTGAAAGCATTTTGTACAAAATATTTCGCGAAATATTTTTAAATCGAAACTAGTTTGCAGGGATATTTTATTGTTTTCTTTGGTAATGCGTTAAGCTGACGTTGCTTGAACCCAGTGGTTATCTGGTAATTTAACATTAAACATGGGAGAAACATACCTGTGTTTTATTGTTTGCTGCGTCAATTCATTCCGAGTATGACTGTGTGGATTTTACGTCACTTTTCAGCAGAAGGTTTAAAAGGTTGAAATTGGTTGCTAGGCCTAACTAGTCGATTGTGTCCACGGGCATGGCAATCATAGAAAATAAGCACTTTGAGGACATTGCTCGAACCCAGGAGATTAATGGGTTCTACAAAAACATGTGTAAAAAATATTCCACATACTGCACTAGCTTCAGTAACTCGATGGTGTGCTTAAGAAAATCTGACGATTTGGCATGTAATAATTCCCCTGTTTTTTTCCCATTTAAGGGGATAAAAATAACTATCCTCTTCTATCCAAATTTACCAAAGATTTATTCATAAAATGTTAAAATATACAATTTTACTTCGGGTATAGAATCAGCATTGAAATAATTTTGCATGGTCTTCAATTGTTCAATATATTTTAGAGTAGTTCGAGATTCCAGATTTGAAATCAATGATTCTAAAATATTTCATGAATTCACACAGTTTTCTAACATCACTAGTATCAAAAGCATTCAGGTCATTTTTTTCTTCTACAATTATTCTAAAATCATTAATCTCGAATCTAGAATTTCGAACTGTTCAATAATAGACTTGCAGAGCGAGAAAAAATCGTTTTTCAAATTAATTTATAAAAGTTTTGAATTGTGTGTATGATTGATGAATTATATTTAATTCTTAATTTTAATCATAATCACTGTTAACTAAAAGCATTTTTTAAATATTTATATTTTTTAATCTAAATTATATAAACAAATCTAATTTTGTTTCACTGTAGGCACTTAATTTCGAAATGCTAGAATAAAAAAATAATTCCAAATCACACTCAAATGTTGGTTCTTGAATGGACTTCTTAACAAAAGGAAATCACTGCAAATGGTTCAACAAAATTATAGCAATATTTTGAATAAAGCAATATTGTTAAGATATAGAAATATCAAAAATAGAGCAAAATTGATAAACAAAAATAAAGCAATATTTTGACCATGTCCAATTACCACTGCAGACACACTTTAGGTTGCATTTTATTTGTGAGAGTTCGACAAAGCTGACATAAATATCTCAATATTGATTCAAACACTCACCCTGTTTTCACAGATTTGTTCTATTGAACTAGTAGGTCGGATGATTGGCGGTCCTGGTCATATAGTCGCCCTTGATTTTGCACTTCGTTCCCCTGGTTATCGTCATTCCATTGCTGCCTGTGAAGAGTGGGTTTTCGGTGGAGTGGACACCACAACTAAGTATGTAAAATGCAATGGTGATGGTATGACTATTTTCTATTAGGATAGGATATTCATGTTTATCCTCGTGATTGGGAAAACTGAGGGGGTTAACACACAGGAAATCGTAAGATTACCTCGCGACCATTGTCGAGTTACCAGAGCTATATCAGTGTGCTGTAAATGATTCAGATGTTACTTCAATATAGCAGAACTCATCATTTCTAAGTTTAATCAAAGTTCATTAAGCACCTTACACAAGGACACAACCGACTATATAGCGACCAGTTTCTAATCTGCAACCTTTCAGCTGAAAGTCGATGCACTAACCCACCAAGCTAATCAGTTGTTGTTTTCGTCTGCAATTTCTCTATTTCCCCACCCATCAACCCCTTCTTTCCACCCCAGTGAATACTTCATGGTAATGGTGGACAACCGTGACGCCGACACCATTCTTCCCATCATCAGCAAGAATATCAAGAGAGGAACGGAAATAGAATGGAGGGATGAAGGAAATATTCCTGGTGAGTTTCAATGAGTTTTTATTCAAGAGTTTTATAATGTATGTGTCACATCAGTTCCTTAAGAATTTATACATGGTTATGTTGGGATAACTCCTAAGGGAAATATGTGTGTGTGGAAGTGATATATTTTGACTGATTAGCTTGGTGGATTAGTATTGCGCCTTTTAGCTGAAATGTTGCAAGTTTGATACTGGTCGGTAAGTAGTGGGTTGTGTCCTTGGGCAAGGCTCTTAACGGACTTTGCCTGAACCCAGCGGATTAATGGGTTTTACTAAATTGACTTGTCCAAGGACAAAACCAATTATCTATTGACCAGTTTCTGAAAAGAGACGGACTAACCCACCAAGCTTATCTGTCCGAATTCTCAATCATACACACATACTTCAATAACTCCAGTAACCCGACGGTGGGCGCGAGGTGATCTGACGATTGCCTGTGTGTTAACCCCCTTGGTTTTCCTGGTCACGAGAATAAACATGAGTATTCTATCCTATCCTGTCCTATAAAAAGACCATACAATCAAACCTCCAGCATCAGCTAATTCCCATCCCGCCACCCTTCGGTCGGCATTCCGACGCCCTACCAACGAGCTAATCGGCATATATCCAGACTTTGGATTAAACAACATCTCTCCGAAATTGAAACGTCCCCGAAAAACCACCACCAGAAAAAACCTCATTGAGAAATACTGGAAACAATGCGAGCTTCAGTTTGCCGAAAAAAACGGCGCAAATCGCGAATTTATCCCCTCATTTCTAGAGGAGTTTATGTGGCGCAAGCAACATCCGAAAAAGAACCATTTCTCCGAGATAATTAGGGCGATTTCCATACTGTACCCCCAGTATTACACCGAGGAAACGGTAGAATCGTCACATTCGGAAGAAATTGCAGCGAATGTAGTTGTCGCTGATCAAGAATCGTCATAAAAGACGCCATTTTTTTAGTTTTTGCGAACGTAGTTTTTTCTTCTGACTTTAACGATAATGGTTTGTGTCGCCATTTTTGCAATTTATCGAGTTTTAAAAAAGGCCATTTCGTTGTTCTCTTTTGTTGCATTATTTAGTTTGATATTTAGATTCATCATTTGATTTATCGTCGTTTTTTTTGTGTATTTTTATCTAGTGCGTCATTCGTTATCGTTGAACCGCGAAGAAAGAAACCGAATTTTAGCAGGAGTCACGAGTTCCGTAAGAAAAGTTGGGATATGATACTTTGGATATCCTCATTAGTGGTAAAATACAGGGGTCTTATTTATATATTGAATTATAATACCTAATTAGAATAGGATATTTATGTTTATTCTCATGGATGGAAAAACCAAGGGGTTAACCCATAGGCAATCACCAGATCACCTCACGCGCGTCACGGAGCTATTGCAGTGTGTTGTACATTATCCACACGTTCGTTCAAGTAAAACCCATTAATCATTGCCAAGAACACCACTGACTAGCTAGCGATCAGTTTCCAAACTATCCCTACGGCCGAAGGGCGACCCACCAGACTAAATATATTATTACCTTGTGTCCGAACTCCGGTTTACTGCAACCTTTCGATTGAAAGGCGACGCACTTAAACGTTAAACCAAACCGGCCGGAAAGGGTAGAGATCGATTAATCACATCATGAAAAGACCGCTTAAGAAACACGCGTCCCTAAAAGCTAGAGCTAAAACGTTTGGGAAAATCTTTTTTTTATGCGAAAACCATTGCCCGATTAAGGCTCTGCCGACCATAAGTTATATTTTTGTACTTATATAGTATTTAATGATCCTGGTAGGGATATAGCACAGATGGACAGGTGGTGTGCTTATCAAGGTTGGTTTGTGTGGAAATGTATAGGCCTATGCTTGGGACATTCCTTAAGCATTAAATCGAGTGCCAAAATCATCACCCACTAAACCTTTAAGTTAACAGTAACAGAAACTTTTCCAAGTAATAACATTTATTACAATTAAAAAAACAAGGCTAACTGTTTTAAATGAAAATCTTTGAAAATTTAAATGGCATAGTTTGTCTATGATAAGCTGCATGTGTGGACATCCAAGCCACCACAAGATGTTTGAAACACAGGTCATAAAAAAGTAAAAGTACATATTACAATTTAAATAGCAAAGCTAATTCTCATATTTGAAAATGGTAAAAGTTCATAATTTGAAAGTTACCACAAGACAGCCCTTCAAAAGTACGTTGGAAAAGTAATAACATTTAGTACAATTTAAAAAAACAAAAATAATTCTCGTGATTGAAAATCTTAAAAATTCATAATTTGAAAAGTTATCCCAGGACAAAAATTCTTAATTTGAAAGTCATCACAAGACAAAAATTCATAATTCGAAAGTTACCACAAAACAGCCATTCAAAAGTATGTCGGAAAAGTATTAACATTGACAAGACTAACACTTCGATGAAAATGTGCTGTTAGTTCAAGCACAAAATTACATTTATACACACAGTACTATGATCGATATACAGTGCATGGGTGTTTGAAGTACATTTGGTAACGGAAATGTATTAGAAATAATATTCGGGAAATATGTTTTGATGGTTAACGGAAAAAAAGGGAAATTAACTTTATAAAATAGCAGTTTTTGTTTTACAACTTCATTGCTGCAGTACTACTGAAATGTAAGTATTATTATATAACTTAATTCGACTTAGATATTAAAAAAACGGGTTTAAATTTTTTTTCTTTAAAAAGATATTTTTTAATCTTGAAACATTTTAGTTCAAAATGTGGTGGAATAATTTTGGAAAACTTTACCCAAAATAAAACAGAATATTTCCTTAAAAAACAAAGAATAATCTGACATATGGCACATACAATGTATTAGAATTGCAACACTTATCAATATATGACATGGACATTACAGGAAAATTAACTTAAAAAAATTTGATTTTTCACAGTCTAAATTTTTTATATCAGTTCGTTTGATTTAAAAAAGTACGCTTGCCCAAGATAATTTCATTTTTAAGAAACTATTGGCAAGAGTAAGGTTGAAAAAATATTTAGAAAAATATGGCTTTTATCCATTGATACATATAAACCAGTTAAGTTTAATGTTTATTGGGTTTGTATTTTAATTTGTATGTTATAGAATCCGATACCTAAAGTCACTGGAGCTATTGCAGTGCTATAAAGGAATCGAATATAAACATATAAATTCTATCTTGATGGATAGTAAAATTATATTTATATATTTATCTAAAAATTTTATTTGTCTTTGTTTTTCGGGGGATAACTCTCATGCCCAAAGTTGAGTTATTAAGTTTAGTTTTGTATGACCTATTTTACCCCAGAGTTTAAGTTCGTGCTCTCTTCAATGCCCTGCTAAGGATATTTACAGAAAAAGGTTGATACACATATTGTGTTCAGGAAATGTAGACCATGTTCGCAGAGAAGCATAATGGACTAAGGAATGGCTTATTAAACACAAAAAAGGTTCAGAAATGTTTGTAAAAATAAAATAAATGAAAAATGCGAGTTTCGAAAATGAACTTTAAGATGAAACTTAAAATATATCGGGTTTCTTATAGGTTGGAAAAAAAGACGTTTTGAATTCAAGTAAAAGTAAAATATCAACTCAATAAATGATTCACACATGAAACTTGATTTGATGGAGGGCAAAAAGTAAAAACATTTCACAACAAAGAAAAAAAATTATTAAATGTTTTTGTTGGGGCAAGATTTCTGGAGTCAGGGTTGGAATTGGTGTCATGATCGCGACTATTTAATTACGGTAAAGTATTGCGCAATTTATGGGTTTTTGGGTTGGGTCATGATCGGAACATTTATTTACGATAAAAAAATGCGCAATTCTTAGGTGCGCCGAACACAATTTCGCAGGGTCAACGTTATTAGGTTAACATTGGGGGTTTCGGGCAAGATTTTCGGGGTTTAGGTTGCAATAAAGAGATAATTGAGAAGATTTAGCTAAAAACTAATTTCCGACTGGCCCTAGAAACATGGAAATATTATAAAACCCGATATTTTGTAACATGCCGACGTCGCCATAGTTGTATCATTATGGAATGGAAAGCGTCGTTAGGCTGGGCTGGGTTGCTCCAAACGAAGTGAGAATAAACACTTTTGATGTATTCCTGCATCCCATATAGTTGGTTGGCAGGGATACTTTGTAACACTGATTTCAATTTGGATATCTGGGGGGGTATAATGAAAAATGACGCTTGTATAGAAAGCAAAAAAGAAATGTCAAAATTGTACTTTTCATATTGAGACATTTCGAAATGTAACTCAATTCCATTATCAATTACAGCATAATGCATGGAGTTGTAGGATAGTACAAGCAAAAAAAAAGTACAATTTTGACTTTATGCATTTTGTGTAAACTAATCAAGACTAATGAGATTGTACACAGAATGGATTGTTGCGCTCTGACTGAGAGATAATTCATTAACCCAATGACATCACTTAACACACTTTTGCTAATGAGGCATTAGAAATCTACTGTGTGTGACTAACAATGTACATAATGACATCACAAAGACTTAATCTCTCTCTTTGAGTGTCATTGACTTTAAGTGCTTGGAGTGTTTGAAAAAATAACCATTTCAATTAATCTATTGTATTTATTTTGTTCAATTACTTTATAGCTTAAGACTATGTTTAGTTAGATTAACATATATTTCGTCATTATATATGCTATGTATTTTTAGAGTTAATAAGGAGTGAAACACTTTTTGTGATATAACTCCCATAGATTCGACTGATGGGTGTGTCGCCTTTCAACCATAAGGTTTAAGGTTAAAAACTGGTCGCTAGCTATTCGGTTGTGTCCTTGGGCAAGTCACTTAACGGACATTGCATGAACCCAGTGGATTAATGGGTTCTACTTTGGGCTTAGGGAAAGTGTGGTCTGGGTTTGGACAATGGTTATCTGGGGATTGAAGGGGTTATTTGTGTGAAGGGTTGCCTGAGGCTTAGAAAGTAATGTTTGGAGCTTAAAAAGTGGGTTATCTGAAACTTAAATCTTTTATTTAGTAGTTCATCTTTTAGTAGACTTAAAATAGAGCTTGGAATGGGGGGGGGGGCTACCTGGGGCATAAGTTTATTAAATCATTCCTAACAAAACCCACCTGGGACTCGGGGAGAATAACGGACATCTTGCCCCAATCCACCAGCCCTTGCAGGGGTAGATGGTAATGGTCGGATATGATCACGGGAACGCAACCCATGAATATCGCCTCCATGAGTCTTGGACTCCACGACTGTGGATGGAAATGTTGTTTACTTTGCAGTGCAATGCATGGGGATAGAGTAGTTTTAAATGAATTAATGGATGATGGTTGAATATACATCCAGGCTGTAGTTGCCCTGGCAAGCCACTTTACATTGCTCCAACCCAGTGGTATCTAATAAGTCGTCCAAATTAAAAGTCATGTCTGATTATCCATACACTGTAATAGCTCCAGCAACTCGACTGTGGACATTGAGGTGTATTACTGTGCACCTGAGCAAGCCACTTTACATTGCTCCAACCCAGTGGTATCTAATAAATCGTCCAAATTAAAAGTCCTGTCTGATTATCCACACACTGTAACAGCTCCAGCAACTTGACTGTGGGCATGAGATGTATTACTGTGCTTGACTGTGGGAATAAGGTGTTAATGTGCTCTACTGTGGGCATGAGGTGTATGACTGTGCACCTATGCAAGCCACTTTACATTGCTCCAACCCAGTGGTATCTAATGAGTCGTCCAAATTAAAAGTCATGCCCGATTTTCCACACACTGTAATAACTCCAGCAACTCGACTGAGGGCATGAGGTGTATTACTGTGCACCTGAGCAAGCCACTTTACATTGCTCCAACCCAGTGGTATCTAATGAGTCGTCCAAATTAAGAGTCATGTCTGACGAAGTTGAATTAACATCGAGAACCAAGCCTTCAGCAACTCGACTTTGGCCATGACGAAATAATAAGTTCGGCGAAAATATTTACACCAACGACCCACCACAATACATTAATTATCGCGCCATGTAGATTAAACCAAACATTAAAATTAAAACCAAACAGAACTTGGAGATATTACCTCATTACATCGATTATGTTGACCAAGTTCAAGATTAAATGATAAGGGCTGGTATTTTGACGACAAATTAATAATTAAAACCACCACAAACTTGACACTAATGAACAGTGTAAGCCGAAAAAAAGATAAGAAAGTCGTGTGGTTTTTATTCGGGTTGGTTTTGTGCAAATGTACGGTCTAGACTTTGGATACGTGATTGGCAAGAAATATTGTCTGCGTTGCAATTTTTGTCACGTCTGCGTCGCCAAAAAAAAAAACGCTCCGAAAGATATTTTTTTATTTTTCTAATGGATATCCTACAAATGATTTTTTTTCATTTTCATTAACGTGGTGGTTTTTTACACAACTGTTTAGTCGGTTAACGGAGATTTATGCCCATTAAAATCTCTAAACTTTTGCTATTTTTTAAATAGATATTATATTTTGCTATTTTTTACATTTTGCCATTTTTTATATTTTTATATTTTTACATTTTTATTTTTTTTATATAAATAGGCTATTTTCTATATTTTCCCACAATTTATTTTTTATTTTTTTAGATTTGAATACTTTTTAAGACTTTGCTACTTGAGTAACTGTTATTCTGTTACCTTCTTTTTCCAACAGAACTGGTTTATTTGTGTGGAAATGTGTACGGTACGGACTTACAGACATAAAATACTTGGAAAAAAAATTAGAGTGTTCAAAGCAGGCTCTCGAGCCTGGATAATGGTGCATGGAATAATGGAATAGGACCTAG
>CH002137.1:117246-139332 GCA_000149265.1 Ciona savignyi | reverse complement strand
GAAAAAAAATATAATAAAAAGGTTCGGTTGTGTTGCCTAATGGTGAACGCGTCAGATAAATGTACTGAATTCTACACATAAATCGGTCTTAGCAATCTGCTGAACATGGGTTCGAAACTTAGTTAAAAATATATATAAATCTGTGGACACAGATTTCGTTTATTTCTTTACAATTTTGTTGGATTTTAATTAAATATGATGTCCATTCATGGGGTGGACTTATAAAACAGATGATACTTGGTACACTATGTTTTACTTCTTATACTGCCACTGCAATTTTAATTAGTAGAAGGACATATCTGTAGTACTGAAATCTAGCTTATCTTGGTGAAGTTTCTCATTTTGCTTATGCAAAATTGGATAGAATTTCAAATCATTTAAAATCATACGTCATACGAGTCATACCACTAAACCTAGGGCCAAAAATCCACGAGAGTAAGAATTTACTCTTGCAACTAAAAATTAATTAATGATTACCGCGACCGCTTTCTATTCAACTTGCGTATGGGAAAATAAATAACAAATTCTAACCATTGCGACTGTTTTTATTATACACATTGAATGTCTTTTTATAACAGGTTTCATTTTATTTTGTTAAAAAATTTACCGTAACTCGCGTTACTCGCGTGAGCTTCCACACACGAGCAAATTCTAACTTACCCGAAATTTGATGGATTTTTGGAACTGCACACCGTTTTTCATAAACAATGAAATTGAGGCCACCGATTTCCTATTAACTTACCTTTAAACTTGCAGACATTTCAGCATGATCAACTGCATAATCTGACTTGGCAATCTATAGATGAATGGATGATGGGCATTAATATACAATTAAATTGTTTATACCATGGATTAGTAAAATTAACTAATTTGGTTATGCGATTTACATGAAGTAACTACGTGTGTTACATACAGCTTAAAGTTAGAATTCTTTTCTACTTCAAAAATAAACACATTGTACCAACATCAAAAACAAAAACGAAATTTGTCCCAATTTTTTCTGGGTTTTTAGCAAAATCTACATCCAAGTTCTATTATTATTCATAATACCTTGGTATTTTTATAATCAAGTTGCTTGATATATAGATCTGCTTGTCCAGGCTGGTAGTTGGAAACTGATGATTTTAACCATCCATTGCTGTTAAATCCTGCGGATTTTAAACGTTTCAAGTAGGGCTGCGAATTAACGGTTAATTTAAAAAACGGTTAACTGATGTAAAAATAATCGGTTAACCGTTAACCGATTTTCTTTAAACTACCATCAAATCGGCACCGTTTTCGGCAAAAAAAGTTCAGACAGTCGTAAAGGGCAGCAAAGAAATAACGCGCGTGATTACCGGCATTACCGGGTCTTATTTATGTGTTACTTTATAGTTTTTAAACGTCACCTTAAGACACGTAAAGTAACATGGGCGGTAAAGTAAAGTTAAAAAACGGTTAAACGGTTAAAATTTGACGTGACGGTTAACCATAAAAACGGTTCAAAATTCAATTAGGAAATGTGATTTACAGAATTCAAAAGATAATGAAAGTAGAAAATTTGTAATTGCAATTTGAGTATTTTCAAAATTTTAGATTTAAAATTATTGAAT
Organism: Ciona savignyi; assembly: GCA_000149265.1. Lineage (NCBI taxonomy): Eukaryota > Metazoa > Chordata > Ascidiacea > Phlebobranchia > Cionidae > Ciona > Ciona savignyi. Next base: position 137,740 of record CH002137.1, on the reverse strand, counting down.
ATAGAATATCTCTTCATTCCTACATCAGTGGTGGGCAACCTTTTAATATTCTTTAAGATCTTAATAGGCCTTACTAATTTTACGAAATATTCGTAAAATTTACTTCTTTTGTTAAAATTGGTGAATTAGGGGCATAATTATTAGATTATTCCTATTAGATTATCTCCTCAATTGAGTATTAGTAATGTATAGAATAATCCTAGAAACAGTTCATAATGAGGCTATTAGCAGAAAATGGATGATCACAGTGGGATTAATGGGTTCCACTAAACCGGAAAAAATGTTTTAATCATACTCAACACACTGCAATATTAGGTGATCTGACAGTTTCCTTTGATAACTCCCTTGCGTTTTCCCATTATTAGGGATAAAAAATAACTATTGTTATATAATGTTAAGAGTTAAAAAAGGTTTAATTCTGTATTTATTCCTAAAAATGAATGATTTGAATCGTAATTCGAATCTACTGTCAATCAGTCATACAATAAGACATAGCGTGGCGTGTTATACAACAATGGTATAAATACAGATAACACAAGTGCGTTTAATTACTAACCTACATTAGCATATCGGTTTACTAAACTATTTCAGCCAGAACTGTATTATGTTTCAACACTCTATTAGTTCCTTATTCCCACACTTTACATTAACCTTAAAATACCATACAATAATATTAACTATAGAATTAATATAACATTTGATTAACTGGGAATATCATCTAAAACTATTAACTTGAAATCAATATAACAATAGATTATAACTAGAAAATCCATAGGAAAATGGAAGTAGCAAACCTGTACATTCATCGAACGTATCACAAACTTGCTTCACCGTCTCAATACTACTACTCTGCACATGCATCAGGTCCTATAAAGAAATTGGGGGTGTTTTATTAAGAACAATATATCTGGCTTGGAAGAATACATCAATACTAATATATCTGCCTTGATAGAATATTCTACATGAGAACTTATATATCCGGCTTAATAGAATACATCAAGAACAATATATCTGGCTTGATAGAATACATCAAGAACATATATATCTTGCTTGATAAAATACATTAAGACTAATATATCTGCCTTGATAGAATACATCAAGACTAATATATCTGCCTTGATAGAATATTCTACATGAGAACTTATATATCTGGCTTGATAGAATACATCAAGAACGTATATATCTGGCTTGATAGAATACATTAAGACTAATATATCTGCCTTGATAGAATACATCAAGACTAATATATCTGCATTGATAGAATACATCAAGAACAATATATCTGCCTTGATAGAATACATCAAGAACATATATATCTGGCTTGATAGAATACATCAAAAACAATATATCTGGCTTGATAGAATACATCAAGAACAATATATCTGGCTTGATAGAATACATCAAAAACAATATATCTGGCTTGATAGAATACAAAACAATCTAATACCTATAAGTATTGGTTTTTAGTATGTTAAACCACTGGGGCACCTTTTTATACCAGTAGCAGCAGTAGGTGCAAAATGTGACAACAAAATTTGGTAGGATTTTCCAGTTCAAATAGTGATTTACCGTAAGAAGATGATGAAAAAACCCTGTCTTTACCAGGCCATGAAACATAAGGTTGTGGGATTGAAACCAGTTTCTTGCTATCCACTTGTGTTAACTTATGCCTGTGAGTAATGTACTTTTAACACTAGTTGTTTGAGTATGCTAAATAGATTAACGAGTTAAATAAAACTTAAGCAAAAATGTAGCATTGAAAACTAGACTAACATTCCTATGGGCATGTAACATGACAGCACTGCACAATTGCCTGGCTGAATTTTTCCCAATATTCCTTTTCCCATTTAACCATTATGTTATTCAAATCAGTTGTAATAAAGCACAATGTAAAATGTGCTAAGTCATATTTCCTTACATTTCCCTCCACGTCACTGTGATGAATAACCGCGTAGTCATGCTGATTCACAATTTTTCCGAAGTTTTCATGATCCTTGCAGTTTGGTTGCCATTTCTGGGTGTAAGCGGGCTTGTTAATGTGGGGTAAGACACATCATGTCCACAGTCGAGTTGGTGGAGCTATTACAGTGTGTGGATGGTAGATTTATTTATATCCTCGTCAGTACAAAGCCAGGCTTTATCCACAGGTATTATAAGACACCTTATGCCCATGGTCGAGTTGCTGGAGCTATTACAGTGTGTGGATGGTTGATTCATTTATATCCTCATGAGTGGAAAGCCAGGCTTTATCCACAGGTATCATAATACACATTATGCCCATGGTCGAGTTGCTGGAGCTATTACAGTGTGTGGATGGTTGATTCATTTATATCCTCATGAGTGGAAAGCCAGGCTTTATCCACAGGTATCATAATACACATTATGCCCATGGTCGAGTTGCTGGAGCTATTACAGTGTGTGAATGGTTGATTCATTTATATCCTCGTGGGTGGGAAGCCAGGCTTTATCCACAGGTATCATAATACACATTATGCCCATGGTCGAGTTGCTGGAGCTATTACAGTGTGTGAATGATTGGTTAATATATATTTATGTATGTTGGTAGCCAGACTTTATCCACAGCTATCGTAAGACGCCTTATACTCACAGTTAAGTTGACAATATTGTAAGACATCTTGTGCAAAATGTTGAGGCATTGACAGAGCACTTTTAATTCTTATAACAAATGAGACAGCGACACACACAAACGCATGGGCATACACACACCACAAAACCCTACTGCATTATTTATTAATGACATAAAACTAACACAACACTATTTTCAAAGTCCATTTTTCACGCTCACATGATTTTGCACCCTACTTACCCTATACATTAGCAGGGCAACCAGGAAAACAGAAATCCATAAACAAGTTGTGAAATAACTGCATTGAAGGCATGGTGACTTCACTTTATACATCCTGTTATTTGAAGCCATCTCAGGCCCATTATCCATTTGGAGTCGACACACTTCACAGCATTAACATTGATTGGTTTGAGCTAATTGCATAAATTAAAAAAAAATGAATGTAGTTTAAGAGCATAATGCAGTAAGATAATTTAAAATTACATCAGGGCAAAAAAACGCGCGAGTAACGTAAGTTACACTTGTGTGTTTACACATGACATGCGAGTAAGAATTTACTCAGTTCAATAAAACACTATTTAACGTTTACTGCAACCGTTTTTTATTCAACTGGCGTATAGGGGATTAAAAACAAATCCTTATTCTTGCAACCGATTTATACACATGACGCGTCCCAATACCGGAGTCTATAATACTCCCGTAACTCGAGTGACTCGCATTGTTTTTACTCGCGCCCTAAATTTGATACGATTTTTGGCTCTGATACATTAAGATGTTTTAAAACAATAAATATAATATAAACCAATACATTGAAATATAATCGTTAATTGTTTTATTCTACTTATGTTCAGAGTTGAGAATCATGTGTTTTTGTGGGCGATGCTAAACGGCATGTGAAGCCATCACATCAAACCTAATACAGAAAGTCGACAGAAAGTTACAGACAATAGTCAGGTTACAGAGCTTGTAGTTTATTTTGTTTCGTTTTAAACACAAATCATTCAATCTTTTATTAATTATATTTAGGTTAACTCAGTGCCCAGCATCCTTTTTCACTCGAGGCACATTTAGAAACTTTAGAAACAATTTGACAGCACATTGCAGTCAAAAATATTAAAAAAATAAAGTAATAACAGTATCTGGGAGGTCTTCTGACAAGCTATATACATTTGATGTTATATTAGCAAAGGGTCTGACAGCAGACATATTCAAATTTGAAAAACAAATTATTTTTATTTGATAAAAACATATGTTAAAAATATTATTATTTTCCTGTAGCACACCTAGCCGTGTCTTGCGACACACTGGTTGAGGAACAATGGGTTAATGGCCACAAGTCGGGTAAACAGTTACTGGTAATACTGATGTATGTGTGGATGACCATTTAAGCCTCAAGATTGGAATTGAATAGAAAATGATTGGGAATAATTTTTTGATTCTACCAATTTGAAATTAGCTTATGTTGAACAAAATTTTATTTTAATATAATAGCCTAAGTAAAAAGCGCTTAAATGTTTATTTTTCTATGTAAAGAATAATAGTGAATGTATAAAAACTGTCTATTATTTTATCACAAACAATGATACAATAGACAAAATGAAACTTCTATAATGAAACTGGAGTCCAAACTGAATGGTGAGGGCACTCGTATGCTAGCACCATTACAGGGCAATTAGGCCAGAAATGTCAATTGCAGAGCAATATTTGAACACATAAAGAAGTTACACAACAAAGTAAATATTACTTGAATACAGAAGTTTGTTTAATGGACTAACTGAAACGATTGGAAAGCCACACAAAATCGGGTAAAAACGAAAGTTAAATTTTGTGTGTAAAACGAAAGTTAAAATGCTGCTGTTTTTATAATCATCCTTATATTAAATTTGTATGATTCTGAAAATTACCGCTAATCTAAACTTTCTCAAAATTGGAGTACAGTAAATATGTATTTAGGCCTATTGTTTGTGTACGTTAGTTTAGTTAGTAATAACTTAAGGATCCTTAACAGTAGAGCACCGTTTCAAAAGGTGGTCCAAGTACTATTAATTTAAATTAATCAACTTATTGGAAAAAAAACATTTATTCAAAACAATGTGACTATAAAACTTTAATATAAGAAATATGACTAATTTGAAGCAAAAGTACAACTAGAAAACCCTTATAAAAAACAACAAACTTTATTTCTTATTAAAAAAAAAAACATTTAAAAACAAAACATGGCACTAAATTGAATCTTTTGGCAGCTTGACCTATATAGGCAATTAGCTAAATGAACACGACTACACTTCGTGTGTTTACTCACTCATGAGAATAAATATATAAACGTATCCTATGGCGTCTATCATATAAGCAATACATAACTTATCATACATCGGCGAAAATACATTAGTTTAGTCGTTAAAACGTTTTCTTTGGCCTGAAGGCAATTAAACAACCAAAATTTCAATTTATGGCAACTCTGCTGCAATGAACTACGTTAACCGCAAGTTTAGACTGAGTACGGAATGCGAAAAATGTCATCTATGTCTCTACTATGTAAATGTTGTCGGTAACAGTTTTTAAACCTAACTCCTTTCGGAAAGTCCAGCGTTTTAAATGTACATAGTTATCTGTATAAATGCGTTATTTCGAAGGCACAGACAGCAAAACACTTCTTGCCCGTCAAGCGACTACTAACGAATAAATTTACAACTTTACTGCATATGAACAACGTCGCGTTATCTTTTTTGTTTTCTTTTCCTTATTCCACGGCTCTCTCCTGTCAGCTGTCGGACGTGATATCATCACTGTGATTTCAACAATGTCATATGGACTTAGGTGATAGAATATTCATGTTTATCCCTGTGAAAGAAAAAATAAGGGGGTTAACACGCGGGCAATCTTTACATTACCTCGCGGCCATCGTCGGGTTATCGGGGCCATTTTGTAGTGGGTTGAATATTATCGAAACTTTCCTTCAACCGACTGATTGACTTGGTGGATTAGTGCGTCACCTTTTAACCTAAGGGGTGCAGGCTCGAAACTGCTCGCCAGCTAGTCGGTTGTGTCTTAAGCCAAGGCACTTAACGGACGTTGAACCGTTTTCATTTTTTTATTGTCGATATTCTTAGTTTTTCTATATTTCAAATGTCCTAAGTGGATTTTGAGTGAAAGCGTGATCACACGTAGTTGACACTCTCCAGTTAAGGTTGAATTTTATGACTTTAATATGCGGTAACAAAAATGATTTCTTCACATCTCTTTGTGATGGAAATAGAAACAAAACATTACTTGTTGGGTTTTTTAAGACCCGGATAACTTCTTGTTGACATTTATTCCACTTTTAGAGTTCAGTCCAACAGATTAGTCTGGAGGTTTAGTGCGTCGCCTTTCAACCGAAAGGTTGCGGGTTCGAAACTGGTCGCTAGCGAGTCTGTTGTGTCCTTGAACAAGGCACTTAACGGTCATTTCCTAAACCCAACGGAATAACAGGTTCTACTAAATTGAAGATACATGTAAATCATATACAACACACTGCAACAGCTCCGGTAATCCAACGGTTGGCGCGAGGTGATCTGACGGTTGCCCTTGTGTTAACCCCCTTGGTTTTCCCATTCACGTGAATAAAGACGAATATCTTCAAATCGCCACAGCCCAATTCCACCTATTACATTAGACCTGTGAAGAATCAGGTGATTTTAATGGTTGGCGGGCGTGTCTATATCTTGCACTGAATCTGATCGGAGTTCTCCAGCTATTTAGACTCCGTCTCGGAAGGTTTCTATATTAGAACCTTATAAACTAATACAGTGAAACTGATGGACTATACATGCCGGGAGCCGCGCTCCAAGCAGGCGATCTATTTTGGCCCATATTCCGAAACGCGTTCCTACTATTCTGACTTTACACTCGGAACGAAACCAAACAGTCCGACACGTGTTGCGTAATGTGGGAAGGATTATATAGGAAGTATGCCTATCAGGAGAAACAGCAGTGCACGCATTTAACGCCAATTTCAGGAAATTTAAAATAACTGAATATAATGTGCAAAAAATATCACACAACCCGCGAATCCACTACAGATCTTACGCTGATCACACCCAAATCGACAAAAAAGTTTTTGTCCGACCGACGTTATTCAAATAGAACGCATTGTGCTCTAATGGCTGATTCACTGAAGTCCGATTTTGACGTAAACCACAAGTTTTCTGTCGTATGACCCTAAACCAGCTGTTTCAGGAATAGCGCAAGCGCTATGTTCTTACGGCATGCTTAATATCTCTATTCTGACGGCTTTTCATTTTCTAACAATTATCAAACCGTACAGGTCGTTATATTATAATGAAACAAATAAAACAAGAAATTTTGATGCACGAGTATATAGTACCTTCGTCACTATTCGAAGTTCATTAAAAGGACGAGATTTTGACATAATAAAAGGGGTTATCACGCAAAGCACGAATAATATATGAAAAGCGACTTGAATATAAAAATACAATTTGATAGAATACTGCACCGGGAAAAATAAAGTGCAAACAGTAATATTAGAATATGATGCTTGTGGATAAAGCTTACCAAAAGGGGGTATATGAAACAAGACTGATAACTAGTGGTGATATGTGGATAAAGCCTGGCTTCCCACCCACGAGGATATAAATGAATCAACCATCCACACACTGTAGTAGCCCCAGCAACTAGACTGTGGACATGAGGTGTTTTACGATACCTGTAGATAAAGTCTGGCTTCCCACCAACAGGGATATATATGAACCAACCATCCACACACTGTTATAGCTCCAGCAACTGGACACAAGATGTCTTGTGATACTCTTGGATAAAGCCTCAAACTCGTATATATATTTAATGGTAAAGTCTGATTGTCCACACACAATAATAGCTGCAGCAACTCGACTGTGAGCATACGGTAGCTTATAACGATAAAGCCACGTTTCCCAACCACAAAAAAATAAAAAAAAACTCAACGGAGAAATTCATAAAAAGTTCTTGTTCTGGGACGGTTGGAACCGGGAAAGATACGCGGCGCAACTTTGGCAATACTTGTCTCTAGTCTGCACATATACAAGACCACACAAGCTACATAGTACAGGGTGGCAAAATGGGGAGTTGGGATTGGATTTGTTCAGGTTCATTTGCTCAACTGTTGGGATGGAAATTATAAGAAAACTGTTTTAACATGTTTAACCGATTAGCTTGGTGAGTTAGTGCGTTGCCTTTTAGCCAAAGGATTGCAGGTTCGAAACTGATCGCTGAGCTAGTTTGTTGTGTCCTTTGACCCCACACTTTAATAGACATTGCCTGAACACAGTGGATTAATGGGTTCTACCAAATTGAAGGGAAGTGTGACTCATACACAACACACTGCAACAGCTCCAGTAACCTGACGATGGGCGCGAGGTGATCTGACGATTGCCCGTGTGTTAACGTCCCTTGCGTTTTTCAATTTACGGAGATAAACCTGAATATCTTATCCAAATATAATAACTTGTTTTACTGAGTTAACATTCAAGTTAACCCTGTCGTTAAAGCTCATACTGACAAGTAGATATATAAAATATAAACTCTGCACTTTGTTAAGGTGTCGATAAAGGGGAATACCCCACAGGGATATTAAGCAGAGTTGTGCTTTATAGAGGAGAATACCCCAAACAAGGATATGAAACATAGTTGTGCTTTATAGAGGGAAATACCCCAAACAAGGATATGAAACATAGTTGTGCTTTATGAAGGGAAATGGCCCAAACAAGGATATGAAACAGAGTTGTGCTTTATAGAGGGAAATACCCCAAATAAGGATATGAAACAGAGCGTTGCTTTATAGGGGGGAATACCCCAAACAAGGATATGAAATATAGGTACATAAGGATGAAGACTCACCGGACTTATAAACTGAACCATCAACTATAGAAGATGGCGGGCTTGATGATTGGCTGGGCTGGAGAGAAAAGTTTGAAGTTACATCAGAATAGGCGTAAACTCAGGGGTGCCAGGGGTGCAACATACAGCATTCAACTGATCATGCAATACCACTGTGGGCACATGGTATTCTGACCTTTAACTTAAACTTTTGATGAGAGATGCACAATTTTATAATAGTGTTAAAGTTGATGGGCAGACTATCATGTGCCCACAGTGGTGTTGCATGATCAGTTTAATGTATATGGTGGTGATTTATCCATCCACTGGGTTTAGACAAGATCCGCTAATTACCTTAGGTAAAGGACATAACCAACTAATTTTAATCCCATAACTTTTTATCTAACAGTGCCTCAACAAGAACACAACCGACTAGCTAGTGGCTGGTTTCGATCCCACAACCTTTCAGCTGACAATCAGAATATGCCATATTGCGACCACCCTAACAAATTTAGCTCATAAAACAGTGCAGTAAATAGGTTTGCAATAATACATAAACAACCACCCATATAATATCCTCAGCCCACCTTACGAAAGGAAGCTCTTGGATCATTTATTCTGCTGGTAAGCCCTGGTTGATCTGCATAGCTGTTCCTGGCTGTAAGGTGAATTTTATTATTATTTTATCGGGTACTATCATACAGGATAGAGTTTAAGGCATTAGTGGTGAATTAAAGTTAGGGTACCTTAGAGTTTAGGATGATTAGACTACTTAATAATGAGGGTTAGAAAAGTTTATTCTTGTGGATGGAAAAACGCAGATGGCATTAAAACACTGGGTTGGAGCAATGTAAAGTGGCTTGCTCAGGTGCACAGTAATAAACCTCATGCCCACAGTCGAGTTGCTGAGCTATTACAGTGTGTTGGTAATTAAACATGACTTTTAATTTGGACGACTCATTAGATACCACTGGGTTGGAGCAATGTAAAGTGGCTTGCTTAGGTGCACAGTAGTACACCTCATGCCCACAGTCGAGCACAGCAATAGACCTCATGCCCACAGTTGAGTTACTGGAGCTATTACAGTGTGTGGATAATCAGACATGACTTTCAATTTGAACGATTCATTAGATACAATTGGGTTGGAGCAATGTAAAGTGGCTTGCTAAGGTGCACAGTAATACACCTTATGCCCACAGTCGAGTTGCTGGAGCTATTACAGTGTGTGGATAATCAGACATGACTTTCAATTTGGACGACTTATTAGATACCACTGGGTTGGAGCAATGTAAAGTGGCTTGCTCAGGTGCACAGTAATACACCTCATGCCTAGCCCTATAGCTAAATATATTACCATACACACAATCATCATCATACAGCAATTTACTTACCACTTCCTACTGTCACATCATTACTTGAGTTCGAGGCAACTCTGTAAAGAATAATAAGAAATGTAAATTCCATATTTGTTCATTTGGTTAGCCCAGTGGTTGTTAAACTTGTTGAAGGTACCGAACCCCGCAAGTTTTATGCGGGCATTCACCGAACCCTTCGTTGAAATTCAAAATATATCTGTTAAAAAACTTGAGCCTAAAGTGAAGTTATCCTAATCTCTGCTGAAAACCTGATACTGACTTATCGAACCCCTGGGGAGAACCACTGGGTTAGCCCGAATACAAGTGCAATAGAAGCTGACTAATAAAAAGAAGACAAATGAAGTAATTGCAGCAGAATGGATAATTAACTTCTTTAGGTTCGTACCTTGTAAAGTGGCTTGAAACTGGAGTAGGTTTGTTTCGGTTGTAAATACTTGAATTGTCTTGTTTGGGGCGCGGTGGGTGAATTGATCTCGTTCCATTTAACCCAGGATTCACCTGGATGGGTATAAGGATTTATTGGATAGGAGGATAGGATTATATAGGTTTATCCCCGTGAATGGGAAAACCAAGAAGGTTAACACACGGGCAATCGTCAGATCACCTCGCGACCATCGTCAGGTTACTGGAGCTATTGCAGTGTGTTGTGTAGGATTCACACGTTCCTTCAATTTAGTAGAACCCATAATCTGTTGGGTTTACGCAATGTCCGTTAAGTGCCTTCCCAAAGGACATAAGCTAGGGTATCATAAGCTACCTCGTGCACAGAGTCGAGTTACTGGAGCTATAACAGTGCGGATGGTTGGCCATTTATATCCTTATTAGTAAGAAGCCAGGCTTTATTCACGGGTATTGTAAGACACTTCATGCTCACAGCCGAGTTGCTAGAGCTACTATAATATGTGAAAGGTTGGTTTATTTATAGCCTCGTGGGTAGGAAGCCAGGCATTATCATTAGGTATCGTAAGACACCTCATGCACAAAGTAGAGTTGCTGTAGTTATTACAATGCGTAGATGGTTGGTTCAATTATATCCTCTTGGATGGGAGCAAGGCTTTATCCTTAGATATCGTTAAACACCTTAGCTCACAGTCAAGTGGCTTATCCAAGGGAATCAATGGATATCTTGTGTCTAGTCGATTTCATTTTGGATTTTATTCAGGCTTTATCCATGGGATCACATGATGATGCATGGATGATTGGTTCATTTATATCCTCATTGGTAGGAAGCCAGGCTTTATCATTAGATGTCATAAGACACCTCATACCCAAAGTTGAGTGGGTTATCCAAGGGTATCTAAGGATATCTTGTGTCTGGTCGATTTTATTTTCATTTAACCACAGTTTTCACTTCGGCTTTCATTCAGGCTTTATCCACGGGTATCGCAGGACACCTCATAACCACAGTCGAGTGGGTTAACCAAGGGTATCAAAGAACACCTTGTGTCTAGTCGATTCCAACTTACCACAGGGTTCGGTACCTTGGGCTTCCCGTTCGCACGAGTTCGTTCCATAGACGCGTAATACTGCAGGATATCGTAGTGGCGGGTGGGGCTTGTTGTGGACCCCGGGTCCGCTTTGTGTGGGTGCTTATTGCGGGGTGGGGCGAGGGGGAAGTAGTTTTGTTCACCCCTCGTTAGAGAGTCCGATTTTTTGCTTCTCGGGGTCGGGGTTTTCGAACGACGTCGTTGAGAATGATTGGGTTCTTTTTGGGGTAATGTCGGGGTTTTTGAGCGAAAATTCGGAATGGGGTTTTGCGCTGGAGTCTCGGGTAAAACTGGGGTTTTTGCGGGGATTTTTTCACCCTCTTTTTCAGGGCCTCTCCAGACGAAGATTTTTGTCCGATCGTTTGGTTGATTTTCCGAATGATTTTCAACTTCTGTGTTGATATTGTTGTTGGTGTTGTTGTTTGTGTTGGTAAACGCAGGTTTAGAACCCCTTACTTTCTGAGATTGGAAGAGCTGATCAACCTGAAGAAAAACAAGTTTGTTTTTTAAGTCAAAAAAACTGAACAACAACTGAAAAGTTCGTGTCGCAAAACTAATGTTTTCGCAATAAAAAGAAAACAACACTGTTTGAGATAAAGATGCGAGTGTTGTTCTGTTTGTCTTATTTATGCATGGGTTATAAACTTATTAAGCGTTCGCTACAGTAGCAAATAAAATTAATAAAGATCCGCATCAGAAGGATAAAAGAAATGCATGCAGCTCTGGAGCCGCAGGTTGCCGACCCCTTGACTAGACAATCATCGAAACAAATAAAAATAGGATATTCATGTTTATCCCGAAGAATAGGTAAGGCAAGTGGGTTAACATACAGGTAATCGTCAGATCACCTTGCGCCCACAGTCGTTATTTTTAGAAAGAATAAGCAAGATTAACTTTTGATGAAATATTTTTACCTGATGTTGAAAATTTGTGATTCCTCTTTTTTCCAAATCAATTAAATTCCCTTTTTTATCATTTTGCACCGAGTCCATTAAAACCTCACGATTTTGTGGTTTATTTGATTGATTTCTGTGATTTCGAGTTTCTTTCACAAAAGTCCCATGATTGTGGGGTCTATTCACATGATCTGTGTTCATGATACTCCCATTGGTTGGAGGCTCATTCACAAAGTTCCCGTGATGCATTTGATGAGCGGAAATATCTTGATCAGCTTCAGTCATGCTTTGTCTTGTACCCCCACTTGTGCTCGTCTTCTGTAAGTTTTTCCGCCGTTGCAGGATGACCCCTGTGTTGTTCTCATGTTAGTGGGTCCAGCTCATTGTTAGGACGGCAACCAAAAGAGGAAAGGTTATGTATGAAAGACCAAGCAACTTTGCATTTTATCAGAAGCAGTCCGGCCGGTTAGTCTGGCGGTTAAGTGCGTCGCCTTTCAATCAAAAGGTTGCTAGCTAATCGGTTGTGTCCTTGGGCAATGCGCTTTACGGACATTGCCTAAACCCAGCGGATTAATGGGTTCTACTAAATTGTAAGAACCCTCAATCATACACAACACACTGCAATAGCTCGGGTAACCGGACGGTGGGCGCGAGGTGATCTGAAGATTGCCCGTGTGTTAACCCCCTTGGTTTTCCCCATCACAGGGATAAACATGAGTATCCTATCTATATCCTGTATCCTATCCTAAGCAGGAAGGTATGGGATCGAAAACCAACAGCTTTCTTTTTTGGTGCCAGTTGTAATTGTGTTGGAGCAACAGATTGCTTTTTAAAGGGATTGGTTTTGGGACAATTAAAAAGGAATTTTCAGACAATGCCTAAACCAAGTGGTTTATTTGATTAAATAAAAGAAAAGTAGTTTCCAAACTTGATTGTTGGCATGAGGTGTATTACGTTATCCATAGATAACCTAGCTTCCCATCCACAAAAATAAATAAAACAAAACATCCACACAATGTAATAGCCCCAGCATTTCGACTGTGGGCATGAGGTGTCTTATGCCTTCTAATGTTAAAGCCTGGCTTTGTACCAATGAGGATATAAATGAACCAATCATCCATGCATTGTAATAGCTCTAGCAACTCGACTGTGGTTATGAGGTGTCTTGCGATACCCGTGGATAAAGCCTGGCTCCCCATCCACGAGGATATAAATGAACAAACCATCCACACACTGTAATAGCTCCAGCAACTCAACTTCGAGAACAAAGTGCCGCACAACACCCAACGAACAAAGCATAAATTAACCTCATCACATAACACCCAACACAAGACTTCACCTTTATTAATTGCTTTCCCGTGTTTCATTCGAGCTGACATCAAGTACTTGACGGGGACTCCTTCGACCAACATCACTGATTCCAGGATGCGGGTCGCCTCCAGACACAGTTGAAGAGCGGAAGAGTAATCCATGAGTTGGTCGGCAGAGTTGCTCTGGGACATCAATTCGTCGGAGTCACGGAGCAGTGATTGACACTTCTCTGTGGATGTTGGGAGGGGTTGGGGAGTCGTGGTATATAAGACACCTTGTGCTCGTGGTCGAGGTAACAGAGCTATTACAGCATGTGGGTAATCAGACATGACTTTCAATTTAGACGACTCTTAATTTGCCAATAGGTTGGAGCAATGTAAAGTGGCTTGCTCATGTGCACAATAATACACTTCATGCCTACAGTCGAGTTGCTGAAGCTAATACAGTGTGTGGATAATCAGACATGACTTTCAATTTGGACGACTTATTAGATACCACTGGGTTGGAGCAATGTTAAGTGGCTTGCTCAGGTGCACAGTATTACACCTCATCCCCACAGTCGAGTTACTGGAGTTATTACAATGTGTGGATAGTTCGTTTGGTTATATTCTTGTGGATGGGAAGCCAGGCTTTATCTACGAGTATTGTAACTAGTAAGACACCTCATGCCCACAGTCGAGTTGCCGAACATAATATAGAGCAGTTAGAGGGAAATTTTGTAAATTACAATTCAAGACTACCGTAGATAAATGTAAACTTTTATTGAGAAATGTTACCTTCTATCTCTAAATCTACGTCATCAGTTCTAGAGTCTGTATCAGATGATTGTTTATCCGAAGTTGATTCTGAAATATATGGAAGACGGAGTGAGAACAATATGTCAATTTTTTCCTACCATACCTCACTTTGGGGAAGAAATTATTGTATTTTTGGTTGGACAGAAAAAAAAAATAAGTGCTGGCAAATTGACGGTGTGCACCTGAGCAAGCCACTTTACATTGCTTCAACCCAGTGGTATCTAATGAGTTGTCAAATTGAAAGTCATGTCTGATTATCCACACACTGTAACAGCTCCAGCAACTCGACTGTGGGCATGAGGTGTATTACTATTTGTCTACCCAACAAATTTGCAAAAGCGAAATTACAAACCCATAAAAATGCATTAAAAAAGTTACCAAATTCAGTTCTGTTCATTTCTTTCTCTCTTTCACCATCTACATCAACAATGCCGTTCTGTGTGATTTCCTCATTCACTACACGTTTCATGGGAGAAGGCGACGGTTCTTTGATTGACAGGTCGTCTCTGATTGATTCTGTGTCTGTTGCTGTAACAGTAGATTTGGAATAGCGCTTCGAAATTGTAGACGAAATATTCCGGTATCTTTAATTACTACAGGATCATTTGGAACGTTTAAATCAAAGCTCTTCTAGCGGTTCAGACGATAGGCCTATTATAGTAATTAGAGACACCAGGACTTTTAAGCATCAAATAACCCATTAGTAAATTTTAGCATAAAAGATTAAGAGCCAGGTACTTTCATTCATTCATTAGTATGGGAGGGTCCACGGTAACTCCGGGACCAGGAATTTAGGCCATAGAACCCCATTACACAGCCAGGCACTCCTCAAACCCTCTATTTACCAAACCCAGGAGTGGGTAACAGCCAACAGCTTACCTGTGTGTTGATCTTGGGGTAAATTCGTTTGGACTTCTTTTTTCAATTTCTGTCAAACATTATAATTATCACCTGATTGTAATTAGCAAGATCATTTGGTTATACAAAGTGCACTGTATTACACTACTTTCAGTTTGGACGACTTATTAGATACCACTGGGTTGGAGCAATGTAAAATGGCTTGCTTAGGTGCACAGTAATACACCTCATGCATACAGTTTAGTTGCTGGAGCTATTACAGTGTGTGAATAATCAGACATGACTTTTAATTTAAATGATTTATTAGATACCACTAGGCTGGAGCAATGTAAAGTGGCTTACTCAGGTGCAGAGTAAAACACCTCATGCGCACAGTCGAGCACAGTTATACAGCTTATGCCCAAAGTCGAGTTGACGGAGCTATTACAGTGTGTGGATAATCAGAAATGACTTTCAATTTGGACGACTCATTAGATACCACTGGGTTGGAGCAATATAAAGTGGCTTGCTCAGGTGCACAGTAACAAACCTAATATACATAGAGTTAATAACAAGAGTAAATATAACAAAAATCACCTTTTGTGTAACAGGATAAGGAACAGGTTTGCTCCATTGTGCAGGACTGGGTTCTGTGTAATGGCCGACCTTGCGTGCTACTGTGTCCGATGTAGACGACGTCATGTTCCATTGGAACATTGGTTTCCTGGGCTGAGTTGGGGGATTTTCTCTGGTGGTTGGGTCTGAGGGGTGGAAATGTTGGGTTAGGTGGGGGGTTGGGTGAGGGTTAAATGGGGGGTTAGGTTAGAGTGGGTGTTAATTTTGGGCTTAGGTGGTGGGTTGGGTTAGGATTAAAAAGGGGTGAGGCATGGGTGGGTGTAAATTTGAGTGATAGATATCGGGTTGTGTCAGGGTTAAATGGGGGTTGGGTTAAGATGGGTGTAAGTTTGCGAGTTTGATAGGGGGTAGGGTCTGGGTGGGTGTGAATGTTGAGGGTTAGGTGAGTGATGGGGTCATGGTTAAGTGTGGGTGTGGTGTGTGTGGGTGGATGTTAATTGGTGAGTGTTAGGAGGGTGATGGGTTCAGGGGGATTTTTATTTGTTTTGGACAACAAAAATAGTTTGGGTCAGGATACCACAGTGGCTACAGTGAGTTGTATATTACATGATCTACTTTTCAACCAACTCATATTAAAATTCACTGGGTTCAAAAAACTGCCTTTTATTTTAATATTAAGTTTTTCTGATTTGTGTTGTAATTCCCTAATTTTAGTAGAAGTTTGAAGTAAATATTTCTTTCTAATACGAAGATATTGGTGATAATGCCAAAAATGCTGAAAAGGGGACTCTTTGTTTCATTTACCACTATAGTGGGAATTCCTAAGGTATTTTTTAAATCAAAAGTCCAAAAAAACTTTATAGACTTGTCAGCTAGGATTTGTAAGTGTAAACCTGAATCAATAACACATTCTATCCAATAACCTGGCGACCAGACATGTCTGTCACCAGCGTTACACAGAAAAAAGAGTAAAATCAAAATTCCGTTGAAAATCCAAAGAGAACCCATAATTATAATGATAATGTGAATTTGGTCAATTTCACCAAGACCACTGCAACATTATGTCTTGTTAGTAGTTTGTGTCAATTCTCAACAAAACAAATATTACAAACATAGATTTCAAAGACGTATCACATTCTTATACACAGACAGACACATGTTTTGCGAAGTCAGACATATTTAAACAGGTTGGCATCTTTTAAATACTGAATAGGTGACATGACCACTACTTATTTGTAGTAAACAGGTTTTAATAAGACAAAAAAAATAGTGGAATAAGCCAGGGTTCCCAAATTAAAATTTTCTGCCACCTTTTTTCATTTTTAAAATCATAGGCATATTGGAATATACATTTTTGATATTTTTTTGACACAGTTAATTCTTAACTTCTAATAGGCTTAACCGAAAACAAAAAAACTAACACTGATTTCGCTATATTGACAACAGACGAGCACACATGTGACACACACACACACAATTAGCTATTCAAACGACACAATCAACATACATTGTCCAAATCAAAATGCATCAGTGGTATTAACGTAGAGTTAACAAATCAGGTAAGATTTATGTTTTGTTTCAAAAATCTAAAAAAGTACAATAGATATAGTAGTTTGTGTGAAATTGATGTACATTAGCCAATCAACCACATCAATTCTAGTTTTTTACCAGAGTAAATTTCAACCCATTTATTGCGAAGACAGTTTTTGTATAGAAGCGGTAATAAATCAGTCACCCTCAATATTAGGTCACATGATCATTTTCATGATATATTCTCAAATTCAAGCCTAGTTAAGGTAAACTGGTGCCAGTACCTGCTAGTTCAGGGTTTGTCAGGGCAGATGTGGGAAAATGAAGTCCTTGGTGGGCCGGATTATTACATGAACAGTATTTAATATCTTAACCACATATTTTTTGACTTATGCAAGGGCCACATTACAAGGTATGGTTAGAAACAGTCTACGGGCCGGTCAAAATCCCTTTACAGGCAGGACTCGACCCGTGGGCCCTATGTTGCCCATGCCTGTGCTAGAATTATGAGACACTAAAGACACAGGGTCATTAGTTGCATGGTGGACAGGTGCATCTTAATGGACAGACATAACTTACCTGGCAGTTGCACAGTCGACTTTGAAACTTTCTTTTCTCGTTCAGCCTTCTGTTGTGGCTGTGCTTTTTTGGGTGATGTTTTTAAATAAGTGTCAAGTTTTTGATGGATTTTGAACCCAGGGCCAGATTTATGGTCCGATTTTGAAGTGGGGTTGGTTTTAGGGCTCATCTTTAAATCATTGGTGAACTTAGGTTCATTTTTCGAATCCAAAGGTGGGTTTGCTGGTTGCTGGAACAACTCTTCTTCTATTGCTTCTGTAATACACATTTTTGGTTAATATGATTGTTATTAATATGTAGTCAAAATTGTACATTTTTTATTGAGACGTTTCGGAATGTAACTCAATTCCATTATCAATTACAGGATAATGTATGGAGTTGATGGATAGACTAAGCAAAAAGTATAAAGTCAAATTTGTACTTTTCCTAATAAGGTGATCGAGGACACTAACAGTTAAACTGCTTTACAACTCCATGCATTATGCTCTTAAAGTAGGCTAAACCTGTCAACGCATTAACACAATTAAACAATTTCAATCCATCAATTGATTTACCCAATCAATACTTAATACAATAAATGACGCAATAGCCACCAACTCAATTGAGAAATTGTTAAACTTTTCCATGCTAACAGAAGAAACACTGAATAAACAAGACACTTTTAAAGGGCATTTAGACAAAACAGAGTTCCTGTTCCGAATATATTCCTTAAAGAAATATTTAAATATAGACTGAAGTTATCTAAGTAAATATATCTTTATTTCTTGATTTTAAAAATATTACCATGGTGATTAAAGGTGTAATAGCGCAACGTTTTGATAAAAACATGCAAAATTGTTGATAATGATTAATACAGTTCAAATCATTATTTAAAGTTATTTAAGAGGACTGGCCAGCTGAAAAAAGATATACCATAAGAAATACCATTAGTAGTGCTGAGCAGGCTGAAACTATTAAACTATCCCGCAGGTAATCGATTGGTGAAAAACAGCCGCCAAATGACTAAAAAAAGCCGCATAGAAACAAAAGTGATGACAATGGGAGGTAAAAACCATCGCGACGTTAAAGCAATAAAAATACAACATTCTTTTGCGCTTCACTAACGATGCCTAAAAAATGATACAGTAACGTTTTTTATTTCTCCTACAATTTTTTTCCAACTAAGAATTCCTTGTTTTTACAACACAAGACTGTGGTTTAAACATCAGCAAACCTGAACGTCCTGAAGTTCCACCTTTTGAAGTGTAACTAGGAATATCCAGTCCAAAACCAAGATTAGAATCAGAAATGATTTGAAATTATATTTTGCATTTCCAAATTAAGTACTAAATGTGAAATAAAATAAGTTTTATTCATGTAGTTTGATTCAAAATTAACAAAACTGGTGTTTTTTAGTTAAGAGGTATGATATTTTTAACTAAACATTACTACTTTATCAACCACACACATTATTATTTTTCGTAAACAAATTAGTTTAAAAAATGCTTATAGCTTGCTTTACTTTAAAGCTTTTAGAAATACCAGATTCAAAATTCCAGATTGTAGAATAACTAGAAACTAAACTGATTCGAAAGGACATTCCTACAAATAACTAGAGACGTAATAACGCATCTTTACCTAATTATTAAAATGGGATTTGTAAGTCGTTGTAAATATACTTTCTTAACAATTCCTTGTTTTAGTCTTAGCAAATCAAGTTTGTTTGTTCATTTTTGTTCGAGTAAAACAGTTCGAACCACTGGTAGGAATATTTAAAATCGCGGTAAATACATGTGTTTTTGGATTTGCGACAATTTCCTTATCTGGAATCAGCGCGGCAATATAAAAGGTAACGCCGCCGCGATCAGCTTTGATCAAATACAACCAGTTTTATAAATAACAAGCAGAATTTCAAAATTTTAGAATAAAACGAAACTCTTTTAAAACAAAGTCATCAAGTTTGTTTGACAAAACAATATTGACTTTCTAAAGATAAAGTTGTTTTAGCACACAATTAATTTGAAACTTTTTTCAAGTTATATTGGATAGAAACGTGATATTTCAAATGTCTGAATATGAAAAATACAATTTTGACTTTATGCTTTTTTGCTTAGACTATCCTACAACTCCATCGTCTCCATGTATATGCTGTAATTGATAATGGAATTGAGGTTACATTCCAAACAACATCTAAATATGAAAAGTACAATTTTGACTTTATGCTTTTTTGCTTAGACTATCCTACAACTCCATGCATTATGCTGTAATTGATAATGGAATTGAGTTACATTCCAAAACAGCTCAATATGAAAAGTACAATTTTTACTTTATGCTTTACCCACGCTAGGCCTAGTAAAAACACCTCCACAAAATACCTGAGTTGGAAAGGAGTTCCCTGGCACGAGAAGTATACCCAGGAAGCATAGTGGTTATAGTGGGCGCACTGCTGGTGGATATTGAGCTCGAGTTGGGGTTGGAGTACAACAGCAGGAGCGGTTGATGGTGTCCTTTGATGCACTTCGATATCACGTTGCTCCAGCGTTTACCCACCTTGGGTTAAAGGGGTTATTGGTTTGGGGTCTAACTGGAGTTAGGGGGTTACGTTATTAGTTGGAAAGCTTCAACTTTGGTTAAGTTAGTATTTCAGGAGATTGAGCGTTTATCCACCTTGGGTTAAAGGGGTTAT
>CH002137.1:89288-112745 GCA_000149265.1 Ciona savignyi | reverse complement strand
ATTAAAAAAATTAATATGACTCTTACTAAAAATTTAAAAATTAACAATGACTGCCGCTAAAATATAATAAATACAAAAAATGACACCCATGACCCTACTAAAAAAGACAAAAAATATAAAAAAAATAGCCCCGCTAAAAATAACAGAAATAAAAAATGGCCCAATCATTACGTCACAAAAACACTTTAATATTGAGATGCACTGCTATTAAAACAACAAGTTTACACTTAAGTAGGCTGTATAATTAAGTGAGAGACTTAGATTAAATGGCTGCAGGCAATTGATCCAGACTTGTTGTTTTCTCAAATTTGATTGCTTTAATGCTGAAGTCAATTTAAATGAAATTTAATTCACAGAATGCTACAGTCATCAAGTTTTGTACATAATAAATTGAACGTGAGGTGATCTGACGATTGCCTGTGTGATAAGGTCCTTTTCCAATTAATGGGAATAAGCATGAATATCCTATCCTAAAATAACAAAATCCTATCCTTAAACAAAATGGGTTACAACCATCATTACATAGTGTCGTATATGATTGTACATTGACCTATATCCGGATATTTTATATCAAACTATTTATCTAATGGGTGTAAATAACATCAAGTGAGTTTAGTTGAGTCACCATATGAATAACTTACAAAGCATTCAGCCGCATCATCCATAAGTCCAAGCTGGAATCGACTTTGTTGCTGAAAAGTCTCGGCCAAAGCGCTACGCAGCAGCGTTGGTGGCAATGCTTCATCTTTGCTGTACTGGAACTGCTGGAAAATGTCCTTCAGGGCGCAGAAAATGCACGAAGCACCCATGCAGGAATGGCCGTTGAGCTGACGGAAGTTCTTTCGGAAAACGTCGAGATGCCATAACACCTGGAGCGATGGTGGGTTTTAGAACACGACCAATGAGTGGTACTGGGGCAGTTTGAATAATTGGTGCTGTGCACAGGTTAAGAGTTTTCT
This sequence comes from Ciona savignyi, assembly GCA_000149265.1. Taxonomy (NCBI): domain Eukaryota; kingdom Metazoa; phylum Chordata; class Ascidiacea; order Phlebobranchia; family Cionidae; genus Ciona; species Ciona savignyi. The sequence goes on along the minus strand of CH002137.1, from coordinate 111,786 downwards.
TAAAACTTGTTTTCCTTTATATGGATTTGACTCATATTTTTTTCACATTTACAATATTTTTCGCCAAAAATTTAATCTAGGTGTCCCAAGAGAATAATCACATTAAAAAAATTAAAAAGCATCGTGAAAATAACAAAAAAATAACTGATTGACTACAATAACTGATTTGTGGACAGTTAGTTAACTAGTAAAAACATCCAGAAAAAAAAGCTAGATATATGCACAATAATAATACTAAACTGTGGAAATATGGTGCTAGTATTTAAAATCCTGCAAGATAGCTTTATCTGGCTTAGTTAAGAGGCACAGAATACATCAATTTAATATTATTTACTAGGGTTATCTCTCTATATTAATCCTTTTAGTAATGTCATTTGAATTTATATTTTAAGCATTTCAGAGATTTTATTTCGAACTTGTATTATTGTCTAAAGTGTTTAGTTGTTGATGAAGATGCTGTTTAAATAATAAAAACAGGAGAGTGTGTAAAAATGAACACACCGAAATGCTACAATGTACAAGTGTGTGGCCTAGCAATCAAAATCTACAGGTTTAAGATACTTGCACACTTTTACTTAAGGCTTCACTAAAATTAAATTAAATTAATTTTGATTTGAATTTTTCTGTTGTAATTTATTTAATTATTGTAAGGTTTAACAGCCAGATCATTTTTTTCCTTATACTGTCTGTCTGTCTCTATTCATTGACGTGTTTTAACTACTGTAGTTTTGCCATTTTATCTTAGAGAATGGGGCTTTTCAAAATGGGGTTAAATTTTAGGAAAAGAGTTTTAGAGGTCGCCAAGAGAACATCAAATTTACACATACTACATCTATTGTATATATTGTGTTGCAATCTAGGCAGGATTTTAGGTGTAAAGAATGGTTACAGAAAATTTTTATAAATTTAAAGTGGTAGCAATCTTAAAAGTTAGTAAAATCCCAGTTTATAACATTGTATGATAACTAACTAAGCTTTAGATAGTTCAATGCATTTGACCAAGTAGAATATGTTAAAGGTCCATTGGTTTATATTTAACAGAGAAAAAAATTAGTACACAATAAAAGGGCAACAGAGTTTTCTCTATTCACAGTAACTTAATGCTTTTTCATTTAATTTACAGAGTTAAATTGATTTCTTAATTTTGTTAGTGGTTAATCAAGGCCAAAAACTAATTAACTGCAACCATTTTCTATTCAACTGGCGTATAGGGGAATAAAAAACAAACTCTTATCATTGCGACCATGTTTATTATACAAATGGCGCGTCTGATAATTGGAGTCTATATTTGCTCCCGTTACTCGCATAAACTTCCACACCCGAGTGAATTCTTACTCGCCCAAAATTTAATGGATTTTTGGTCCTGGTTAACCAACAAAAAATTGGTTAACCAGTTTATTGGTTCACAGCCCTAATGTTTATTAAACATCCTTTTAAAATGATTGTGAAAATACTTTAAAACACAGTTTCCAAAAAATACTGTCGAGACATGTTATATGCCAAGGTTAACATTACTAAGCTCTAAATTCACAAATAAAATTAAAAGCAATTAAAAAAACGACTGGAATTTAAATAACAAATACACATGGAATTTCTCACACACACAAGATAATGCTTACATGGTTTTTGAACTGGTCTGGCACCCCTTATCTTACGTTTTGGCAATGGACCCTATAATTACAAATACTACAATTAAATACAAAATATTTCACCTGAATTGCACTGTTTAAAAAGCAGTTGTTGTCTCCCGGCTTATTCAGAAGCCCTTTGTTCGCTACCACAGATGAAGATGACGCAAACCGGTTTCTTCCTTTTCGAAACATCCTTCAGAAGGATTAGACGCTTTTTATTTCCACATTTTCGATATTTTTTGCCAATTATTTAATCTGATGATAAAAAATGAGTTGTAGGAGAATAATCACCTTGAAAAATCTTTTAGTAGGGAAGCTCTTTTATTATGACACACCAAAATAGCTGTACAATCTGTAGGGTTTTAAAATAAGCTGTAGCCTATTATGTGCCTATGTCTGGTACTTGATCTGTTCTGACGATTGCCTTGCTAATTGTCCTCCTATATGACTTGCAATTCAAAGAAGGTCCTTCTATTCTTGATTAAATGTGGATAAAAATGCGGATCTCTTGCTAACAAGCCTCCGATTCGACTCGCAATTCAACTTCGTAACGGAAGATCTTTTTATTTATTAAATGCGGATACAATCTTTCTTAACTAATCTAAACATTTCACATTTTTATATAATTTTGATAGATCTTTATAAAACACTATTTTATGGTACTCTAAAACGCTTTACTTTGGTAATTATCATTTACCATGTTTAAAATGAAGAATTTACTAGTTTTAGCAATTTTTGTGGCTGGCTTCTGAACTAAGTCAAGTCAGTCAACAAGGGATGTAATTGGACGACTGTGTTAACTGGTAATGACTTTTGCGAATCCCAATCCTTACAAATCAATATGAATATTTAAGTACATATTTCGTGTTTAGATTATTGGTTATATACAGTCCTCGAAATTCGTTTGCGGAGTCCACGGCAAAAAAATGCCGTGGGAAATCGTATAAACGTAAGGCATTTTACCGTGGATCTATACCCAGTACTAAAAATTTCGCAAAATCCGGAGGTAAGTTTATTCTAATTTGCGCGACACCGCGCTAAGGTGCGTTGGACAAGAGCCAATTGTGCAATATTAGCAGGTAAGCTAAGGCACATGACAAAAGCACTTAATTTGTTATCTCTGTATACATATTATCTGAAAATACAACACATTGCAATAGCTCCAAAAACTACAAATCCTGAATCCAACGTCAATGTTAGAATAGTAGGCCTAGGAAGCATCTATCTGGTTTGGACTGGATAATAATTCCAAAATAATAGAGGACTACAGTTTAAAAGAAAAAAATACAGTAAAAATACCAAATAAGGAAATACATGCGATTGCCAGACACGCGCTCCATATATTTATCTAATTAATTTTGCCGAATTGTCAACTCAGCAAATCGGCAGGCAACGATCAAAGCGACGTAGTCTCTCGGAGATTTGAATGACAGCTGGCTGCTAGCGTAATTGAATTTTAAGTTTGGAGTTTTGTGTTAGAACGTTGTAACTTGATAAAAATTTAATAAAAGTGCCGTCCATGCGCTTTAAAACTATTTTTCTTATATTTTGACAGTTTTTTTGCAATTAGTAAGTGATTTAAAAAAAACAATTAGTAAGTGATCAAAAAAACCCACGGCATTTTTTTTGCCGTGGACTTTAGTTAATTTGGCAAAAGTCCACGGCAAACCTCACGGCAATTGCCTTTTGCCTTGACGAATTTCGAGGACTGATATATACCCTTCATGTACGCACAACTAAATACAATAACTAAATGCACAACTAAAATACAATTTTTTTCAATACAAATTTGATTTTTGTTTCTTTCGCTGCAGCGTTTACCACCAACAATTTGAAAATACATGTCATATATATATATATACCAAAACTAAAAAGCGAAAATAAAAAAAATCGTAACCTATCCAATTTATTGCAAGATTACGCAATATTCCAAGATTCAAGACAATTTATTTGGTTAACAGCCAAAATATAAGTAGTATCAACATAAACCCATCAGCCAGGATGAAAGTAAAATGGGCTAAAAGTGGGTTCACTAATCTGCCCGTATGGAAAGTACGTCACTTTTCGCCGAGATCTCGAGTGTGCACGGATCAAATATTTAAGTGTGCAGTGTGCAAACGTCCAAGAGTGCACACTTTAAGTGTGCACACAATCTCCTTTTTATTACTTTTTTGTAAAAATCTTAAACAGACATATTATTCCATCCTAAATCTATTGTATCCATCAGCTAACATATCTATCTACGTAACAAAAAACGTACTGACAGGTAAATTACCCGAGGTCCAGAGGTAGGTTTACAGGTTTATTGGAAATTATACGATGTTTATACTGCCAGCTCGCGAGCGTGTGTGAAATTACCCAAGTGTGCAAAGACGCATGGGAAAAAAAACTCGAGTGTGCAGCTGCCGTACTTTCCATACTGGCTAATCTGTGGGACAACAGGGCAGGACAACACACTATATCATAAGCGAGACAAAGTAACTGTCAATAACTTAAGGAGGGACGGGTTATATATTGTTATAACCCATCCTGCTAATGATATACCCCATCCCGATGATATACCCCATCCAGCCCATGTTATAACCCCATTCCGGTCATGTTAAAGGTCGCCCCGCTTATCTAATATTCCATCCCGTTCAAGTTAGTGACAAAAACACTTCATCCCGCTAATTTTTGCCATAGCTTCCCACATCTTTTTCCCACTGTCCCACAGAAGCCCAGTAATGTCAGTGTCACTGCGCACATTATTTGAAATATTTTGCTTTTTAATTACAACATTGATATGCCATTATTACTGTTTTATTCTGCGTTTCTTTGCCTTTTGTTTTTCTGTTAGTTTTATTCTTAATGTTTTTGAGATCGTGTTAATCTGCTATTACTTTTTGCTCAACATTAAAGGTAACAAAAGTACACACTAATCCATTATAAATGTGCTCCTAACACTTATAACCACAAAACAAACTAAACTCTAACCCGAACCCTTATACTATCCCTAACCTAAACCTCTATCTTTATTTAATAAGCAGTTTTCCTCCTTAAGCTTTTTCCTAACTTTTCTTTTAGTGTGCGGGTCTACACTTTTAGTTTTATTCCTTGATACGACAAACCGCTGATAAAAACAATACATTTCCAAACAACCGGTTGTTTTACCCTGTAGGCCTAATTACGTACTCGCGTTCTTCGAATTAAAAATTTTAATTGCGACGCGCATCAGTAAACTGGCATCACGTGACCTCCACCTGAAATCGTATATTTCTGGCAGAATGTTCAATCATAGATATTACATTAACGTTAATGTAGTATCTATGGTTCAATAGAAAAATACATCCCATAGAATAACGCAAGTAACAATTCGAACTTTAGAACTGCAATATGGCCCAATGGTTAACGCCACCGATGCATAAACCGACTCATATACAAAAAAGACTTGGCAACCCGCCCATCATGAGTTCAAACCTGACCCCGATTATAAAAAAACGTAGAAACTAAGCTTAATAAATGAAGTTTACTTTTAGGTCGAGTTAAGCACAACTGAAATAAGAAATACACTTAAAACTTCACTTAACGGACATTGACAGGATTGGTTCTGCTGTGAGTCCACATTAAACCACCAGAAGTTTTGCCTTGATTGGACATTTTCTTCCCTATCTCAAATGTAACTGATCACTAGTTTTCGTATGATTTAGAAATTGGGAATTTATACGCAAAATACGATTATATTTATATTTGGTTAGGCATATTATATTTTGAGGTAAATTTTATGTTTAGCAATTTGAAGTAAATTTCTAATCCGGACAAATCGGCGATAAACCTAAAAATGCTTAAAATCGAGTCCCTGTTCACTTTTTCCGTTAGCGGGAACCCCCTTTAAGTTTTTATGTAAAATTAAAGGTCGTTGTAAAAAAAGAGCATGCCGGTTAGGATTTCTTTTACTTTTAACGTGATTGGATAACCCCTTCATGCCAATAATCGGGCGTCATACCTGTCACAAAAACAAGCAAAATCAGTTTGTGTATATGTGTGAAATCTCAATAACATTTTTTGATAAACTCAATACATAACCACAAAACTTAACCCAAATTTGAAAAAGTAATATATTAATAATTTGGCACATTAAACAGTAATTTTTTTATGGGTAAATTCAGTGTGCGATTTATGCTAAGTATATGCGTAGATATAATGATTCGATACAAACGCAAGTTTTTGTATTTTGCGTTAACCAAATACCAACTAAACTACTGACTTTTTTTACCGAGACAAGTTTTAACCCGTGATGGGATCGTTACTCGGACCGTTTTTGTATAGGTCGGTATGTGTCTCGGTCGCGCTAACCATTTGACCACACGACCGCACACTGACATATCTTTTCGACCGATTAACTTGGCGGTTTAATGCGTCGCCTTTCAGCGGAAAGGTTGCAGATTCGAACATGGTCGCTATATGTTAGTCGGTCGTGTCGTTAGTCAAGGAACTTGTCCATTACCAGAACCTAGTAAATTGATGGGTTCTACCAAACTAAAGAACGTGTGAATCATATACAACACACTGTAATATCTCCAGTAACCTGACGGTGGCCGCCAGTTGATGTGACGATTGTCCGTATTTAAAACCACCTGCTTTTCTCTTTCACGGAGATTAACATGAATATCTAATCCTATCCTATTTCTAAACGAGTGATAACCGCTGATTTCGCCGAATAGACTACATCAGCCGACTCCATAACCAAACTTTCACTCAATTTAACAATAAAGAATAAGCCCCAATAGTATACACATAGACCTCAGACAATACTTAATCTTCAATTTATAGGATTTACCCATGTAAATTAATTCCCTTCTCAATTTCCTAGCAACATATTTTGTGGCATTTGCTTTTTAAATTTGCCGTTTGGTCATCAAGATATCTTATTCAGAACGTTGCTATATTGCACGTAAGATTTCATTCAATGTATTCGAAAGCAGCCCGTAAAAACACACAAACGTTTCATTGTGAACATTTAACTGAGCAGTAAGGGCGAAAAGAGAGCTAATGTAACACAATATGAAATTTTGTAAAGTCACAAACTGATGCACGTGTAACGAAATAATCCGAGGATACGATATGGTCCAAGGGCGAATAGCATTAACAACATGGCAATATATTTGGCATATACAGTCTGTAATCTGATTTGATTATGACACCATGAATAAATTAAAAAAATTCGGCTTTGATCCCAATTATCCCAAGTTAATGGCAGTAAAGCACTAAAGGAATGAAATACATAATATAACACAAGTTTGCTAGAATGAACAGAATATCTCTCCCGAACATGAGACAAACATGAACGTCAAATGGTATATATTGGTTATATAAGTGTGATTGAACAAAGATTGCCCAATTTAAACAAATCATCATGCTTTTATATGAGATAGTCTACAAACATAGTTTGCCATAGATTCTGGTTCAAACGGAATCTTAAGAAGAAGCTAGTTTTGTTATCACATATTTGTAATGATTCATCCAAAAGTATCAACGGTTCAATTATCCTTCCAATGGATTCTCTACCTTTCCCAAGAAAACACAACTATCGGACCTCTCGTTGTAAACGCCAAAGAAAAATGGTCTGTTAACTACAAAATTCCGGGCAACACCACCCGAGCGACCACTCAAGATAGCTGCCGTTGCAGCAGCGCCGACAGTGCCTGCGATTGAGAACATATAGAGCTTTTTTTACCAGCTTTAGAATCGATAACCAATCAGCTTTGGAGTTAACCAATCGGCCACACGACCGTCCGACATATATAGTTTTCATTCTTATATATTTTTTTAATTTCGATATCTATGTTTTATATCTATGCTTTCATTTTGATATCTATGTTTTATTTTCGATACATTTAGATATCCATGTTTTATTATCATAGTTATTGCACGGGTAAGTGCCAGATTATTATATTACATTTTTTTTAATTTTTATTTATTTTTTTAATTTAGGTTTAGCGGCCACGTCAAATTAGACCGAATTTTTATAATTTATTTTACACGTGTACTATCGACTGTCGTTTTGCAGTTTTCCCCGGTTTTCCAAATTTGTATCAAAAGCCCCGCTTCATTATGTTCGGACGGGTGATAACCGCTGACTTCGTCGAATAGACCACACCAGCCAACCTCATAACTAAAATTTCAATCAATTGAAGGAAAAGGCCCATAATAACATAGTAATAGAATAGGATATTCATCTTTATCCCCGTGAATGGGAAAACCAAGGGGGTTAACACACGGGCAATCGTCTGATCACCTCGCGCCCATCATAAGGTTACCGGAGCTATTGCAGTGTGTTGTATATGATATAGACACGGTTCTTTAATTTGGTAGAACCCATTAATCCGCTGAGTTAAGGCAATGTCCGTAAAATGCCTTGCTGAAGAATACAACCGACTAGGTAGCGACCAGTTTCGCATCTGCAACCTTTTGATTGAAAGGCGACGCACTTAACCGACAGACTAACCGGCCAGGAATATACACATACACACGACTATACTTTTAAACTTATATAATCTTCTAATATGAAGTAACCCCGTTATTGCTGAATTGAAGGTGCATTATCGATTTCTTATAAAAATAAGAATTTTGTGACTTTGCTTTTTAAATGCGCCTTTTGGTCATTATGATTTCACATTCAAAGGGTTGATATTTCATAGATTTCACGTAAGGCTTCCTTTAATGTATTTGAACGCAGCCAGTAAAAACAGACAAACGTTACATCGTGAACATACAAGTCGCAGTAAGGGCGAAAAGGGAGCTAATGTAACACGATGTGAAATTTTGTAAAGTCACAAACTGATGCACGTGGAACGAAATAGTACAAGGCTACGATATGGTCCAAGGGCGAATAGCATTAACAACATGGCAATATATTTGGCCTATACAGTCTATAATCTGATTACATTATGACACCGTGAATTAATTTAAAAAATTTGGCTTTGATCCCAATTATCCCAAGTTAATGGCAGTAAAGCACTAAGAAATGAAATACATAATATAACAAAAGTTTGCTAGAATGAACTGAATTCCTTTTTCGAACATGAGACATACATGAACGTCAAATGGTATATATTGGTTATATAAGTGTGATTGAACAAAGATTGTCCAATTTAAACAAAGCATCATGCTTTTATATGAGATAGCCTACAAACATAGTTTGCCATAGATTCTGGGTTAAATGGAATCTTAAGAAGAAGAAAGTTTTGTTATCACATCTTTGTAATGATCATTCGAAAAGTATGAACGGTTCAATTATCCTTCCAACGGATTCTCTACCTTTCCCAAGAAAACACAACTATCGGACCTCTCGTTGTAAACGCCAAAGAAAAATGGTCTGTTAACTACAAAATTCCGGGCAACACCACCCGAGCGACCACTCAAGATAGCTGCCGTTGCAGCAGCGCCGACAGTGCCTGCGATTGAGAACATATAGAGCTTTTTTTACCAGCTTTAGAATCGATAACCAATCAGCTTTGGAGATAACCAATCGGCCACACGACCGTCCGACATATCTAGTTTTCATTCTTATATATATTTTAATTTCGATATCTATGTTTTATATCTATGTTTTCATTTTGATATCTATGTTTCATTTCAATATCTATGTTTTATTATTATAGTTATTGCACGGTTAACCGCCAGATTATTATATTACAGTGTGTTGTGTATGCTTAAGAATTTTGTTTAAGTCCAAACTCTTAGTTTGATAGAAACAATACGATGTCCACTAAGTGCAAGGACATTCTATTAGGCAAGCTGCTTGTCCATTTTAGAACCATTCGATCAAGGAGAATTCGATTAACAAGCTATTGCAATGTGTTATATATGATCGAGATGTCACGTCAGTTTTAGTAGATCCAATTTATGACACTGGGTTCAGACGACGTCTGCTTAGTGCGTTGCACAACGACACAACCAATTATCTAGCTACCAGTTTCCAACCTACAACCTTTCGGCTGAAAGGCGACGGACTAACCCACCAAGCTGTCTGGAAGATGGTATTAGTGACGCAACTCTCAGGCTTCCGAAGCGATCGACATTAAGTTACACTTTTGAATTAAATTTGGTTTCGATTGCAATGATTTTTTACCTTCCTCGTTAACTTGTAAAAAAGAATCTTGAGTGAAGTCTGAAACATAGAGATATTCGTCTGAGATGGCCGACAGATTCGCACGTGCCGAAGTAAATAGATCTCTCACACCCATCGACCTGATCACCTGGAACAAACCGATAGGTTCATGATTCGAATCCGATATCAGCAACTAAATTTTCCTGATTGTTTATATGCCAGCATATAATTATTTAAGCAAATGGATTTAAGAATTTAAGTACTCACGATTATTATCTGGTTCGGAAAAATATAAGTTGTAATACGAACGTTTAGTCGATAAAAGTAGGCCTACTGCGTCTATAAGCATGCAGCCGAAAGGTTGTTATATTGAAACCAGGCACTTGGTTGTGTGACCTTGTGCAGGCACCATCATAAAAGTGGTATAATGTGGTCAAAAACAGCCACTAGCTAGTCGGTTGTGTCACTGGAAAAGGCATTTAGTCGCGTTATCGTATGAGTTCAATTCTTTTGCCAAATAAACTAAAAGGTCAGATTTCAGCAAACGGTGGTCTGAAAATCTAAAAGATGGACAAACAACGCAATAGACAAAAGAAGTACCGTATCAAGCCCGATACACATGGGTATATGCATATACTTACATCTTTTACATCTATTTTCTTGGACAAGCGAAAAACAGGCATACTCATTTCTACGAGCTGTTTCGTCCAAACCCCACTATTAAATCTCGGTAAAATTCGGTGCATATTGGACTTGACTTGATTTAAACCTTAATACACGAACGAAATCACTTAAATTATTAAATATGAATAAATACACTAAAAAATGGGTCATGCGAAGTCATAGAATAACAGAAGCGTCGCCAACGGAAAGGGGAATATGTATAAAAACAAGGACATTACATTCTAAATTTAGCTTTTGTTGCCTGATCAGGAATAATACCAGAGCTATTACAGTGTTTTAGGTATGATTTAACATACTTTACAGGGGCAACAGTTAAATTTTAGGATAAAAAGTACAAAACAATAAAGAAAATTTTAGGATAAAAGGTATTTAAAAATTAAGAGGTTGAAAGAATAATTTGTTAAAAATCTTGTGAGCATAATACAATTAACGCATTTTGCTTGTTTTAGGTCGTATACAGGCATACAGCACTTACTATGGCCAGGAAGAGGTAATCCAACCACAAAATAACTGGTAAAATTTAATCCTGATTTGTAAGGCAATTTTACAAATTCGACTATTCTGTTGAAGTTGTAAGTATAAAGCATTTTCCTGAGATGCATGAATGGTACCATCACACTTTCCCCGTTCGCAAGTTGAAATTGCTTTTCCTGAAATGTTGACGTTATAAAATTAAGTTCTTTGAAAATGTAACCAAATCCATTATCAAAAACAGCATAAAGCATGGAGTTGTATAGAATCTAAAGTAAAAATACATAAAGTCAAAATTGTACTTTTAATAATAAGACGTTTCGGAATATAACTCAATTCCATTATCAATTACAGCATAATGCATGGAGTAGTAGGACAGACAACCCAATTTCTTATCTTTTTTATGAATTTTAAGTTAGGTAATGCCTCAAGCCCATTGGTAAGTTCCCGCAGCTATTACAGTGTGGTTAGAATAAGATATTTCTATTGTTATAGTATAACTTGGTAACCCTGTGCTGGTTAAACATGGTTTGTGTACCGGATAGCTCAATTGATATAAGAATGAATATCCTATTTCAACCAATACCTGACTTGTGCAAAATGTCCGAACGTTTAGTCTGGTAGGTTAAAGGGAAGGCTTTCAACCTAAGCCATTTAGGATCGAAACTAGTAGCTATAGTTAGTCGGTTGTGTTCTTGGGCATTTAACGAAGATTGCCTATTTACCGGGATAAACATGAACATGCTATAGATAAACACCGTCTCGGTAGGTTGCAATCAGAATAGTTTGTTTTTGTTATGACTAGCAGTCCAAAACAGTCAGACATTAATACTTTTAAGCATTACAAAATGACACTTACTCCAGCTGCACTGAATTTATGTTTCCAACTTGCTTGAAAATAAATCGCGTTCACCAAGACCAATCGGGTTAATTCTGTAAACGCGCTCGGGTCAACTAAGTCGGTGATGCGGTTTTCTGTGTTACTAGCCACCCATCTGTTAACCCTGTATGGAGATAAACATAGTGAATTGCTTTTGTGCAAATAAAGTCTATCCTTCTGTCGGTTAGCTCAATCAGTAAGAACTTCTTCGGTTTGAAGGCAACGGAAATAGATCGAAACCAGCCGCTGGCTAGGCGGTTGTGTCCTTTGAAAATGACAAACGATATGTGTACCATGCGTATGGTGATAGGAATAGGATAGGATAAACATGTTTATCTATGTGAATGGGAAAACCAAGGGGGTTAACACACGGGCAATCGTCAGATCACCTCGCGCCCACCGAAGCTATTGCAGTGTGTTGTGTTTGATTCTTACGTTTATTTAATTTGATAGAACCATTAATCCGCTGGATTTGGGCAATGTCTGTTATGTGGACATTAAGCCGCTGGGTTGAGGAAATGATTTGCTAGCGACCAGTTTCGAATCTGCAACCTGCCGGTTGAAAGGCGTCGAACTAGACCACCAAACTATCCGTTAGGACCGACCATGGGTTTGGAATCCACGCTCTAGAACAAAAGCCACAATTTTAGAACTTACAGGTTACTTGCCGCCGTGCTATTTCGAACGTCAAATGTCTTCACTGCAGACTTGTAGTACGTCCTCAAAGTGTCGATGTATGGCTGTTTAACCGGGTACTCATCGCGTACAAAAATGGCGTTTGCGAGTCGGATGGTCTGTCCGGTGTGTCGTAATGCAACGTTCGTAAACGATTTTCTTTAAGACATAAAAACATCTGGGTGATTTATACTGTCCTAGTAATATGATATTCATGTTTATCCCTGTGAATGGGCAACGCAATAGATGTTACGACACGGGCAAATGTCAGATTACGTCGAGCCCAACATCGGGTTACCAGAGATTACACAGTGTTGGGTATGATTGAGACGTTCCTTCAATTTGGTAGATTAGTTGCCCGCACAACTTTGACACTGATGGCCAACGACGGTCGGTGTTTTTGTCAGCAAGTTAAGTGCGCGCTGGTAATTTATGAACGCGAACTTAATTTGTGAACGCGTCGACAATTTTACCGCACGACGGCGTAAAGAGACGAATTGTGACACTTTTGGCTAGGTGAAATGTTACCTGATTTTACTGCATTTTGACATCGATGGCCAACTATAGGGTTCATGCAATATCAACCAAGTGAGCAACCACATTGCTCCAAACTAGTGGTATCTAATGAGTCGTCCAAATTGAAAGTCATGTCCGATTATCCACGCACTGAAATAGCTCCAGCAACTCGACTGTGGGCATGAGGTGTACTATACTGTGTACCTAAGAAAGCCACTTTACAGTGCTACGTGGTATTTAAAGATTCAGCAAAATTTAAAATCATATCTGATGATACAGTTATTTTAATAGCCCCAGAAACTCGTTTAATTGTTTAAATATCAACATTGTTAGGTTCATGTAATCTTCCGAAAATAATTATAACGTTTACAGATACACTTTTCCAATATATTATCAAAATACAAATTATTCTTACTTCATTAAATTTGGCAGACGCTCGTCAGGTATGGTGTTCATTCTGAGAGCACGTTTGATTTCAAACCTGGTGTTACCCTCGGCACCTGCCAATACCATTCCAAGTGTTTGTGCAACGCTAGGTGGAAGAAGAAGTCAAATTTAGAATGTGTTGGTGAACTATATTATTAACGAAGGGACGATTGTGTGGCCGAATGGTTAACGCGACCGATACATATACCGACTGCATAAACACGTATTTAGGGACGAGTCTATCACGACTTCGAACCTTGGCTCGGTTAAAAAATACATATATATGATTAGCTTATATATATATATATACATATCCCCAATATATGAACATGGTGATGTCCCCAATATATGAACATGACCGATACATATACTACGTCATAAGCTTTATGATCACTGCAATTGGCATTTGTGCTGAAATGACGCCGAAGCTTGAATCTATGTTAATCGTGGAAAATGATCACATATATTTGCCAGTTAAACTTCATTCGCGTTTAATTGATCGCTATACTCGGATTTTAAGTGCTGGTTTCTACCCCAAACAATTTTCTCAACGCATGTAGTAAGTAGATCTTGTCTATGATAATTACTGGTAGTTCATCGGGGATCGGAAAACATTGCAATCTGCTTATTCACCTTGTAATGGTGACTTAATTATTTAACCTTACTGCAATATGCAATTGATGTTGAAATACCACTGGAGTTTCAGATAACTTTGGGCCAAAGTAGCTAAGTTGAGGGTGTTAACGGGTGCCTCTCATTACTACAGAATCGCTTGGAGCATGTAGAAAGATATCGTTTAAAATTTCGAGATCTAGTGCAACGCGTACTTGGACTCACACAAAGCATTCTGCTAAAGAAGGCACGCAACCTACGAGTTTAAAACTACAAAATAAAAAAGTAGTGCTTAATGACCAGTGTTAGATTAAGAGTTAGTTTTGTGGTGGAAAAAGTATTGTGGGCAATGATAACATTAATTTTGAATATTAGGGATTTCTGGTTAGTTTTGGGAGTAGGGTTAAACTTAAGGTAAGTTTTAGGATTGACATAGTTTTGGAAGAAATTAAATTAGTTATTTTAGTAAGCAGTTTCCCTTCTCACTTTCTCTCCTATGTCCTCCATTTAGCGTTACCCCCATATTCACCTTATCGGAGAGAAAATAACATTTTTTCCTCGTTGAGATTGTCGAATAACTGATTGGTACATTCGTCCTGAAAATTGATTTTGTCTGTTGGTGAACTTTTTCATCCAGAATTGACCGCTGGAGCTTTGGACATAGAAACAAATAATGGCGGGAACTAACAAGCACACAAACTTCATTTTGGCTAAAACTGTTACCTGTGATATCGAGATATCATTAAGGCTGTTAGAAGATTCTAGAATACTTGGGATATTCATGTTTACCTCCGTGGATAGAAAACGCATGGCGGTTATCACTCGGGTAATCGTCAGATTACCTCACCCCCACCGTCGGATAACTGGACCTATCACAGCGTATTGAGGGTGATTCAGAATTACTTTCAACTTGGTAGAACGCATTTACTGGGCTCAGGCAATTACCGCCATGTCCTTTTCCCAAGGTGACATAGGGTTTCAGGTTTAAAACTGGTCGCTAGCTAGACAGTTTTATTATTTGGCTTTTAATGGACATTGCATGACCCAGCGGATTATTGGGTTCTGCTAAATTTGCAATACCTCCGGTAACCCGATGGTGGGCACGAGGTGATCCAAGGATATAGCCCGTGTGTTAACAAGCTGCAACTCTTTGGCATAACGACTAGGGCCTAGGCGATCTAAAATTGGCATGGTTTCGTTAGTTTACTTTATTTTAGGAACTATAAATGAAATATATTAAGTATCAGCACCAACGCAATGGAATTCGTAAGAATATTGTACTTCTACGATATGAAGAATACTTAAAAACTAACAAGGAAAAAAGAGAGAGGGAATACTGGAGACTAAAACTACAAAAACTCTCTAATCCATAAATAGTAATTTCAACCAAGAAAAAAATTCTAGGACCCGAATCTTTATTTTAAAAAGATAAAACAGAATAGAGCTGGCAACTAACGAGAAAATGGATAAAAATAGCCACTGTGAGTAGCTAACCTAAACCTACATCTGGCCCCAACACTAATCTCCATCGCAGAACTAACGTTAACTTGAGCACCTAGCCTGTACAATAACCCTAATGCTTAAATATTTTTATTGTGTGGTTGTTTCCCTTGCCAACTTCTCCTTTTCTATCCCTTAGAGACTGCGTTTTGCCCAAATTCAATTTTATTTAATAATTTCCGGAATTGAACGCCTTTTCCTAAAATCAAGCAGGCTCCACGCCGATAGTGTCAAAAACAAATCCTTCTGTTAATTATAATTTAAAGATTTGTATATAAAAATACTATTAAAAAGCTTATGTAGACGTAAACTTAACGCGGCCAATTATTATACAGATTTCTGCATAAAACGAGCCATCGTTATAAACGGTCATTGGTTCGATACTTAGGCCAGTAAAAACTATTATAGTGTCCAAATAATATCCTATACACAAACTATTTTAGGACTGCGAGCTTGAGGTGATTTAATGAATGCAGGTGTTATAATGCACATCCCTAATCTCCTAACAGACTAACTTCACATTCAATATACGAAATTCACTAGATCCACATATTAATTTGCTACAGGAGGTAAAAACTCTTCTGAAATTTGAACTGCACAACAATTTTGCATCTAGTTGAGGAAACGCGCACTCAATTTCGGGAAGTCATTTGACGAAATTTTCATAGTGAAAGTGGTTTGCGGTTAAAAATAATCAATCTTAAGCATTGAGCATTTCCGCATCGTTTGTTTTGCACGAATATGTTATATTACCCAAATAAAATACCTATAAATTTACCATAATAAAGCCAGATTCCCTATTGAACGGGTCGCTTTACCGCACACTTTTCTTCGAGCATTAGTGCAATAATTTTTTCATAAACATTTTTGGACGTTTGGTGGTTACGTCTAAATATACCGAAAGTAAATAAATGATTGATTTTTAGACTTGTCTTAATGGCTGTCGTTTTGGATTTTTCCGAATTATTATCAAAGGTCCTGCTTATTGTTTTTCTATAGTGGAAACAAAAAATATACTAAACTACTGAAACTGGAAAAAAGTGTTTTCGAATTGTTATGCACAATAGTTAATAATTTTTTTTTTATATTAACAGTTCTAAGTTTCGACCCATTATGAAATCTAAGTTCTTTATACACAGTTAGCAATTAAACGTGTTATTGGCAAAAAGATACTTTGGTAATCGAAACCCAGTGAAATAGAACATTTATTCGACCACACAATAATTATGTTGTTCTGTTTTATCGGGATAAGTATCAAAGCTGTTAACGGTCGTGTGTCGTTAACGTGACCTATACATATACAGCAACTGATGAATTTCGAAAAGTATCGTTTTAAATCTCCGGTAAGCGAAGAAAAAATAAGCATTGTGTTCTGAAACACTGACGTGAAGAGGAAACGAAGATTTTAGCTGATGGGCAAAAACGTTTAGTAAAATTCGGTAACCGAAACAGTAACAGTATAATCAAACATTTTAAAATAATTGCTAATAAGTTATTACTTGGCCCTTAGGAATGTTAGAATACCTTGCGCCGACAGGCGGTTGCATGAAGCTTTTGTAATTAAAATAATGTTCAGTTTGCAAGATCAATAATTTACATACAGGTATTATATATACGGTGGCCCATAAGGGCAATCCTGAAATTTTATTTCAGTCTACAAAACTATTTCATAATCGACAAAAATATTTTCAAATCGACAAAAATATTTTCAAATCGGCAAAAATATTTTCAAATCGGCAAAAATATTTTCAAATCGGCAAAACTCTTTTGCCGATCGGCAAAACTATTTTGATAATCGGCAAAACTTTTTTGTAGCCAATCGGCAAAACTATTTTGACAATCGGCAAAACTTTTTTGCCGATCGGCAAAACTATTTTGTAGCCAATCGGCAAAACTATTTTGCCGATCGGCAAAACTTTTTTGTCGATCGGCAAAACTTTTTTGTAGCCAATCGGCAAAACTTTTTTTGTCGATCCGCAAAACTTTTTTGTAGCCAATCGGCAAAACTTTTTTGCCGATCGGCAAAACTCTTTTGCCAATCGGCAAAACTATTTTGCCAGTCGGCAAAACTTTTTTGTAGCCAATCGGCAAAACTCTTTTGCAAATCGGCAAAACTATTTCGCCGATCCGCAAATCTTTTTTGTAGCCAATCGACAAAACTATTTTGTCAATCGGCAAAACTTTTTTAGGAACCGCAATTCTTTAATTCACTGTCGACAAAAGTATTTTCGAGTCGACAAATGTATTTTTAAGCCGGAAAAAGTAAATTTGACTTAGGTTCAAGAAACTGCCGTTAAAATCTTTACAAGGTTTCCCCAAAGAAACAACCGACTTGTTGCTTACAGCGGCAAGTTTCTATCGGCCACCTTTCGGCTAAGGGTCCTGCGCGCCGCATCACTAAGCCAATCGTTCAGGCGACTAGGCTTTGAATTTATTTAACAATATCGTTTGTTTTTTTGTAAAGTTATTATCATACTAATAATGTACATGTATCATAAAGCTAAGCTACTCAACCGTCCAACTTCTACGAGGTCGAATATCAAATGGGGAGAGAATTAAGCGATAATAGCAAAAAAGAAAGGACATAGTCGTTCTGCATGAAACAATGAGATAGCCTACAGCCAATCAGAACCGCCACAGTTTTTACTCTGTTGAACATGCTTCATATATTTTTGTCAACGACAGGTAGTTGAAGACTAGTAAACGTGTTCGCTTTGCTATTGTTTGACGCCGAAAACACAATAAACAAAAATCAAACTGGTTTATTTTTGAAACATTGGCAAACTACACAACTGATTGCTGAATTGGTTTTATTTTTAACACAAACCAAATCCAATCCCACAGGTAACAGCAGTTAGAAAAGCAGAAAGCATGCTGTCATCAGAATTAATGTGTACAGGAAGCGTAACACTCAATGCACAAGTGCTTACAGACGGCAAACACTGACACTTAGTTCCCCCAATAGAGATTGGACAACCATGTTTGTACTGAACAGAAAGAGGATACGGCAAACCCAGAGGTGTTCTGTTTTGACAACCAGTTAAAAATTTGACCAATTGGTGAAAACTCACTGGACAATCATCTGTAAAATATAACAGAATTAAATATATCAGCAACAAAACAGATCATTTCCAACAGAATATCTGATCCTGTGCTACAATCCCAGGTTGCAAGTGTATTTATATTTGCACTAGAGTTGGCAACATAGATGCAAAATGTATATTTATACAGCAACATTAACTTAGGTTTATTTTAAGACAAGATGGGTAGAACATTAACGGGAAAATGAAGAGAACAAGAAATGAACCAACAAATGATCATGTATCTATTTTATCGAAATAAATTAAAAATATTGTTCTTACCTTCATTGTACCACCTCTCAATGAAGTCAACAAAGCGCCTACTATACCAGACATAGCAGAACGGGACTTCTAGTTACAAAACAACGCGCAATTCCAGCAGCAACAAAACGTTCTTCCAGCTTAAAGTTGTAATCCACTTTTACGTTATATTATTACCAAAATTTAAGGATTTCAAAATATATTATACAGTAGACATTTAACTTGTAAAATTTAATTCTATATATTATGGAAAATAGTATTAAAACACATGGCACAATTCAAATTAACTGCAGAAAATATTACTATAACTTACTTCAAAATACTCCCTTTAAAAAAATATTACATGAAGGAGATATTGCGCAACTCGTGATAACAATGGCATTGTTACAATTCTCATTAATAATATTAATCCTCAAGTGTAAACAAATGACGTAGTGATTTCAATGTAAGCTACGTCGCATGTTCGACCTCGTAGAAGTTGGACGGTTGAGTATATTAGCTTTAGGATGCCTGTGCATTATTAGTGTGATAATATGTTTACAAAAAAAACTATATTGTTAAATAAATCGAAATACAATTGCCCGGCATCATAAAGCTAAGCCTAGTTGCCCGGACGGTTGGCTTACTGATGGCGCGCAGGACCGTTGTTTTGTGTCCTTTGACAAACCTTGTGAAGACATTTAACGGCATTTGCTTAAAACCTAATCCAAATTACTTTTCCGGCTCAAAAATATATTTGTCGACTCGAAAATACTTTTGTTGACAGTGAATAAAAGATTTGCCGTTTCTAAAAAAGTTTTGCCGATTGGCTACAAAAAGTTTGCCGATCGACAAAATAGTTTTGCCGATTGTCAAAATAGTTTTACCGATCGTCAAAATAGTTTTGCCGATTGGCAAAAGAGTTTTGCCGATTGGCTACAAAAAAGTTTTGCCGATCGTCAAAATAGTTTTGCCGATTGTCAAAATAGTTTTGCCGATCGGCAAAAAAGTTTTGCCGATTTGCAAAAGAGTTTTGCCGATTGGCTACAAAAAAGTTTTGCCGATTGGCTACAAAATAGTTTTGCCGATTGTCAAAATAGTTTTGCCGATCGGCAAAAGAGTTTTGCCGATTTGCAAAAGAGTTTTGCCGATTGGCTACAAAAAAGTTTTGCCGATCGTCAAAATAGTTTTGCCGATTGTCAAAATAGTTTTGCCGATTGTCAAAATAGTTTTGCCGATTGTCAAAATAGTTTTGCCGATCGGCAAAAAAGTTTTGCCGATTTGCAAAAGAGTTTTGCCGATTGGCTACAAAAAAGTTTTGCCGATCGTCAAAATAGTTTTGCCGATCGTCAAAATAGTTTTTCCGATCGGCAAAAGAGTTTTGCCGATTTGCAAAAGAGTTTTGCCGATTGGCTACAAAAAAGTTTTGCCGATTGTCAAAATAGTTTTGCCGATTGGCAAAAGAGTTTTGCCGATCGGCAAAAAAGTTTTGCCGATTGGCTACAAAAAAGTTTTGCCGATTATCAAAATAGTTTTGCCGATTGTCAAAAGAGTTTTGCCGATTTGAAAATATTTTTGCCGATTTGAAAATATTTTTGTCGATTTGAAAATATTTTTGTCGATTATGAAATAGTTTTGTAGACTGAAATAAAATTTCAGGATTGCCCTTATGGGCCACCGTATATATAAGACAAATGTATGACTTAATAAACTCACCTTTAAACCTAGACGCCATCGTTTATCCCTAACCCCTAATCTCTTACGTTAAATCATGAACCCTTAACCCCTAACCATAACATTGTAAACAATAACCTTTATCCGTAACCCTGAGCCACCAAACCATAACTGCTTACCGTAAAGACGCATACCCATTATACGTTATTCCTGTTCCACGAACCCTGATTCTTACCCTTTAAACGTAACCCTAAACCTGCTATATGTCTCGTATTTGTTTGACAATGCTGCCCAAACACCCCCTAAAATTCTTAATAGAAAAACAACAAAGCAGTACAAGGTTGTTATGTTTAACCAAAATACTTTCACGGCAAAGTGAAAAATAGAAAACACCGTCACGATCTAATACTCTCTAATGGCCACGGCAATAAGTGTTTACCAGTATTTTATAAATTTAAGAGCCTTCTCTTAACGTCCGAGGGCTGTATTACAGTCATGTCAAACTGACAAAAACAAAGTCACTTTTTAGATTTTAATTAAACTACTATGGGCACTGATCCGTCGAAAATTCCTCTAAATAAAACTACCGACTATAACATAATTAGAAATTAAATCAGTACTGTGAAAGATAAGCAAATATCATTGCACAGTGATTTGCTCTAACCACGGTGGGCATTGCCTTAACTAGAGACCCGCGGGCCGCATGAGGCCCATAGTTGGCTGAATTTGAACATCAATTTATTGCTTATAGTATCATACCAGCCTCTGGCTAGTCGGTTGCGTCCTTATTGGGGAAAGCACTTAGCGGACATGATCTGAACCTTGTGCGTGGTTTAATAGGCTAAGGAAAAACAACAAAATATCTTAATCACATACAAAACAGTACAATAGCACTGGTGATCCAGCGGTAAGCAGGCTACTATATGACAATTGCCCATGTGATAATGCAACCTGTAATTTAATATTAATAAAAACATGAAATCCCTTTTTTTACCGAGCAAAGTTTCGAACCCATGGTGGGCTATTTACCCGGACCGTTTTTGTATAGAAGTAGGTATTTGTATCGGTCGCGTTAACCATTCGGCCACACGACCGTACTACCGTTGGTTACCTTTTTCGCAATCCACAGCTTGTTACCGCCACCTAATGGACATATTTTGTTTAACTCCAAAGACATGTATATTCCTTAGGTTAGCAATAAGTGCTACGATAATAGATTGCTATATCAAGGGAAAAGCATATGCTTTTATACCTCGTGCCCACTGTCGGGTTACAATAACCATTGTATTTTTGTGTATATAGCCTCATCGGTCTTGCTTGCTCTTGTTTTCTGTAATACATTTGCACATTTTTGTTTTTTCGTTAGGTTTGGCGGCCGCGACCGCTATGTTTATTTATTGATATCCTTTTATAAATAAAGTGTATTAACGACTGTTCGTTTGGCCAGTTGTTCCTGTTTTCTGTGCCATTTAATTCGTTTGCTATTATTTAATACTAGGGCAAAAAATAGGACTAAACTAAACTAAATACTAATAACTGCCAGATGGTCCGTACGAATATAAGCAGGTGCGCTATATGAATTATGCTCCCGTTGTTTTGTCGTAGCTGCATAATAATCGCTATAAAGTGTTAAGTCATAACCTTACAAAATATAGTACCTTATAAGCTACAAAATAAAAATTTCCGGTGTAAATACATAACAATCAATGTGCGTCAGCAAAAAAAACGTTTTAATTTGTTTTTTCACTATGTTTGATAAACATATAACATTACATAATATGTTGGTAATTAGTAATAATATTGGAATACTGTTGCCACCATATTTAAAAATATAAAGAAATTGCATGATTGTAAAATTACAACGTCGTTATAATAAGGTCAATCGTTAGATTACTCCGGTCTACTGCGGGGTTACCGGTTCTATTGTAGTATTGTTATCACATTGCTGCAGTTTTTAATCAATGTATTAAAGGCAACGATTGATAAGAAAAATGGTTTAAGGCCGATGCACACTTACGGC
>CH002137.1:62946-73022 GCA_000149265.1 Ciona savignyi | reverse complement strand
GGAGCTATTAGATTGTGTGGATAATCAGATCATGCATTATACATGTATAAAACAAGCCCACCACTCAGTACAACAACGACACACAGCAAAGTGGGCAAATAAAAAAAAATATCGAAAAAATTAATTCTTAAATATAACATCGAAAAATTAAATTATTATAAAAAAAATAATTATAATTTTAAAAACAAATAAAAAAATCAATAATTATAATGTCGAAAAACTAATTAGAAAAAAATTAATTATAAAAAAATTTATTTTAAAAAAATTAGAAAAAAATCATTATTTCCAACAGCACTGCTTATCGAAAGACACGACAGCCACCATCACTTTATGTAGCAGCCAACGTCGGTTTAGTAGCATCCCCCAACCCCAAGGTTCCATCCTTCTTCATTATAACTGGAATCGACTGGAAAACCGATCGACCCGCTACTGCTCCGAGTGTTTCTGCAATCTCCGAAATGTTCTGAAGCATCTGAACCTCATTACACAGATGTCTCCTATCTGCGCGTGGGACTCTAGCAATCACTTTATGCAGCAGACGGTTGTTAATACCATTGGAAGGTGATCTGAATGTTTAGGATCGGATATTTTATGTTGATTGCTGTGGATGGGGAAAACGCAAGGGGTGCTAATGCACAACATTTTATGTGGTGACAATTTATGTAAAAAAATATCTGACAGTTTATGTAAAAAAGTATGACAGTTTATGTAAAAAAAATCTGACAATTTATGTAAAAAAAAAATCTGACAATTTATGTAAAAAAAAAATCTGACAATTTATGTAAAAAAAAAATCTGACAATTTATGTAAAAAAAATCTGACAATTTATGTAAAAAAAAATCTGACAGTTTATGTAAAAAAGCTTTATTCATGCGTATCATTGGACACCTCGTGTCAACAGTCGAGTTGTTGAAAGTATTAAAGTGTGTGGATGGTTGGTTCAGTTATATCCTTATTGGTAAGAAGCCAGGCTTTATCCACAGGCATCGTAAGCCCACTGTATATAGGGGATTATTTATTCCCCATGACACCGCATGCTCACAGTCGAGTTGCTGGAGCTATTACAGTGTGTGAATGGTTGGTTTAGTTATATCTTCGTAGATGGGAAGCTAGACTATGTTCGCAGGTATCTTAAGACATCTCATGCTCACAGTCGAGTTGCTGGAGTCATTACAGTGTGTAAATGGTTGGTTCAGTTATATCATCATGGGTGGGAAGCCAGATTTTATCCATGAGTATCGTAAGCCCACTGTGGGGAACAGTTGAATTATATATCCCCGATGACATCTCATGCCCACAGTCGAGTTACTGGAGCTATTAAAGTGTGTGGATGGTTGGTTCAGTTATATCCTCATTGGTAAGAAGCCAGGCTTTATCCACAGGCATCGTAAGCCCACTGTATATAGGGGATTATTTATCCTCCACGACACCTCATGCTCACAGTCGAGTATTTTGTCCTCCAGCTTGCTCCTGGAGGGAGAGGACAAGGCATGGTCCCGCATCTCCGAGGAGGATCTCTTCGAAGCAAGCAAACCTCCCAAGACATCGATCCGAGAATCGATCACATCCTCCATCCAACTTCCGCTGTATGAATTGAAAAGTGGGTTGGGTTTAGGATAGGATGTTGATTTTTATTTTAGGATAGGATATTCATGTTTATTTTAGGATAGGATATTCATGTTGGTTTTAGGATAGGATATTTATGTTTATCCTCGTGAATGGTAAAGAGGTGGGAGTAAAGGCGTTCCACTTACCCACCAAGCTAATCAGTCGTTTATGATTTTTTTAAGAAATCTTCTTTCCAGTTTTGTCTTGAAGAATTAGTCTATGTCCAGGCAATGTTTGCCTTTTTAACTCACTTTAATAGTAGAAATGGGTAATTGCGTCATCATTTTAGCAGAGTAGCAGTTCGAAACTAGTCTCTAGTTAGTCGGTTGTGTCCTTGGCGAGGCAATAAGCAGACATTGCCAGAACCCAGAGGAATAAAAGGTTCTAACAAATTAAAAAAATGCCTGAATCCCTTCTCTTAACCTGATGGTGGGCGCGAGCTGCGAGGTAATAGCCTAGCCTACTCTATTCCAACTTTCATACAAAAGGAAATTTCTGGCTCATATTTTTTTATCTTTGACTATTAATTAAGCTAACTGGCTTAATCCTATTGTGCTGTCTAAATAACGACGTCATTCCAGACATCTACCCGTGCGGGGCATGTGCTGAAAACATCGGTTCCCATAGCGAGAGTCTTGCTCAGTTTGGTGTGTGGTTACTTGTGCGTATCTGTCCCCCACAGAAGAACATCAACCAGGTTTGTGGGGGGGAGGGGGGAAGGTTGTTTTTTGGTGGGGAAGGGGGTTAAGAAATTGTTTGGTGGGGTGATGAAAAAAAGCGTTTTGATTTTTATTTTCGGCTTTTCTTTCTTATAATGTTCATGCAATTTTCCTTTTTTTTCAAGATTTTTTAACAATTTTACATTTAACCTGGCGAAGTCCTCTATTTAACAATTTAATTCTTCAGAAACTGGTTTGCCAACTTATCTCCAATGTGTTGTGCTGGTATCGGAAAACTACATGTTTGAAAGCTGGTAAGTTGCTGCACAACATAATGCATGGAGTTGTAGGATGATCTAAACAAAAAGCATAAAGTTTAAATTGTACTTTTCATATTGAGACGTTTCGGGATGTAACTCAATTCCATTATCAATTACAGCATAATGCATGGAGTTGTAGGATATTTTTAGGCAAAAAAACACAGAAACAACTTAAATTTTATTTTTGCAATATAATTTTCTGTCAAATAGTTAGGTGGTTTAAGGCATTTCGTGTTACCTAAAAGTTTTCAAGATTAAAACACTATTCAGGTATGTTTTTGGGCAGGGCACCCATTAACAGACACTACCTGTACCTAGTACATTAATTCTATTTGAATACACCCTTAATCATATACAAAGCACAAAGCATCCATTAGGCCATTACCTTACGTTTTCCCATCCACAGCAATAAAATCATACACATACACAACACACTGCAATAGCTCAGGTAACCCGACGGTGGTTGCGAGGGAATCTGACCATTGCCTGTGTGTTTGGTTTTCCAATTCACAGAAATAAACATGGAAATCCTATATTACAGATGAATTGGGAAGTAGATTGGAAAATCTCAAACCACAGGTAAGTTGGTTTAAATTTTAAGTCCTGCTTTAAGCAGTGCAATAGATACGTTCAACCGCTTAGCTTGGTAGATTAGTGTGTAACCTTTTAGCAAAAGGGTTGCAGGTTCGAAACTGGCAGTGGGTGCCAGGTGATCTGACGATTGGCAATGTTAACCCCCTTAGATTTTCCCATTCACAGGGATAAACATGATAATCCTATCCTATGTCGTAGATTCATGTTATTTGTCTAACGCGGTAAAGTATTTGTCTGGCTGGATAGCTCTATCGGTAAGTCGTTTGTCTCTTGGCAGCCTAAGGGTTGCAGCATCAAAACTAACCTCCCGCTACACAATTTTATCTTAAGGATTGCTCTGTGCAGACATTGTTTGAACCCAGTTAATTACCGAAACCGAAAGAACATATTAATATTTAACACACACACAACACACTACAATAGCTCCAGTACCCTACAGCTAGGTAATCTAACATTTTTTTAACAATATCTAACCCGACAGTGGGTGCATGGTAATATGACAAATTTTAACAATATATTCAGTTACCCTACAATGGGTACAAGATCTTATGAAAACATGTTCACCCATTCACAAAATAATTGGGCTCACACAATCGTTTTTTACATTGTTTTAACCTCCAACGAATTTACAAACCATTAACTATTGTCCGACTGATTGGCTTGGTGGATTAGTATGTCGCCTTTTAGAGGAAAGGTTGCAAGTTCAAAATTGATTGCAAGCGTCAGTTGTGGCTTTGGGCAAGGCACTTAAACAAACATTGCCTGAACCCAGCGGATTAATGGGTTCTACCAAATTAAGGGAACAGCTGAATTATACACAACACACTACAATAGCTCAGGTAACCTGACAGTGGGCGCAAGGTGATCTGATGATTGTCAGTTTGTTAACCCCCTTGCATTTTCCCATTAACGGGAATAAACATGAATATCCTATCCCGACTAAATTAGTTCCCCACAAATCATTCATCTCCAGTTTCTACATGATTGGTTGGAGCAAATGTGCAGCTTATATTTTGACGTGGTTGTCACGATATTGTCCCCCAACCCACCCCAGAACTCGAGAGTTAGGGGTCACTGGTGTGTGGGTGATATGGGTGTTGTTGATGTCTGTTGTTTTAATGTTGTTGTCATTAGTTCTGAATGTTGTTGTCATTATTGTTGTTGCCATTAGTGTTGAATGTTGTTGTTATTATTGTTGAATGTAGTTGTCATTATCCATGTATTGTTGACTTTTCTTTGTTTGTTTATTTGTCCGACAGATTAGTCTAGTGGTTTAATGTGTCACCTTTTAGCCGAAGGGTTACAGTTTGGAAACTGAAGATCTACCTAGTCGGTTGTGTCCTTGGGCAAAGCACTTAATGGACATTGCCTAAATCCAGATGATTAATGGGTTCTACCAAATTGAAGCCACATGTGAATCATACACAAAACACTGCAACACTTTTCTGTTAAGCTATTACCAAAAAAATTCTATTTTTTTATATATTTTACACAGTAGGCTACTTTAACCTGTGGACTTCACTTCTATACATATTGGAAATCAATATTAAAACACATGGCACAAGTAAAGTTAACTGAAAAAAATATGACAACAATTTACTTCCAAAAAAATTCCAAAATCTACTAGAGAAAAATATTGCGCTACTTGTGATAACAATGGCGTTGTTTTGACTAACAGGCATTTTATAATATTTTGCCCTGTGACAAATGACATAGTGATTCCAATGTAAAGATGCAACAGTCCGCACTGTTTGTATTAATTATACTTTATTAGTACTGTCTTTTACAGCACTTTATATCTTAATCATTAACTCAGGGACACAATGCAACCGCTGTGGAGACATTATGAAGATTCGCTCTCATTGATTGTTTGTCTCGCGTCGTACTCTGTTATCAGGTGATTTGCATTATTTGTGTATAAACATCTCTTACAGTTTAGGAGGATAGGGATATTCATGTTTATCCCGTAAATTAAAAACGCAAGGGGCGTTAACACACGTACAATTGTCAGATCACCTCGCTGCCACTGTCCGGTTAGGTATTGCAGTGTGTTGCGTATGATTTAGATGTTCCTTCAATTTAGTAGAACCCATTATTCAACTAGGTTAAGGCAATGTTTGTTAAAAAAAAACTAGCTTCAGTGTTTAACCTGCAACCTTTCGATTGAAAAGCATCACACCAACTCACTAGACTATTCAACTGGACAACTTTTACGTTTTACATTCAAATGTAATATAACATGAATATTGTATCATTTCCTGAGCTTTAAAACATGGGCTTTTAATGATCTATCCAATCCAGACTGGAGATGTGGGACAGTCTTATGCCCCTGTGGCTCACAGCTATCAATGAGAATATCAGTGCGAGTGAAATGAATCACCTTAAGTCTGTTCTGAAGTAAGTTGTTCATATAGCCTGTCTGTTGCACAGTAATACACCTCATGCCCACCGTCCAGTAGAGTAATACACCTTATGCCCATTGTCGAACACAGTAATACATTTTATGCCTACAGTCGAGTTGCTGGAGCTATTCCAGTGTGTGGATAATCAGATATGACTTTCAATTTGGACGACTCATTAGATACCACTGGTTTGGAGCAATTTAAAGTGGTTTGCTCAGGTGCACAGTAATACACCTCATGCCTACAGTCGAGTTGCTGGAGCTATTTCAGTGTGTGGATAATTAGACATGACTTTCAATTTGAAGACTTATTAGATACCACTGGGTTGGAGCAATGTAAAGTGGCTTGCTCAGGTGCACAGTAATACACCTCATGTCCACGATTGAATTGCTGGAGCTATTACAGTGTGTGGATAATTAGACAAGACTTTCAATTTGGACGAATCATTAGATACCACTGGGTTGGAGCAATGTAAAGTGGCTTGCTCAGGTGCACAGTAATACACCTCATGCCTACAGTCGAGTTGCTGGAGCTATTTCAGTGTGTGGATAATTAGACATGACTTTCAATTTGAAGACTTATTAGATACCACTGGGTTGGAGCAATGTAAAGTGGCTTGCTCAGGTGCACAGTAATACACCTCATGTCCACGATTGAATTGCTGGACCTATTACAGTGTGTGGATAATCAGACATTTTAATTGGACGAATCATTAGATACCACTGGGTTGGAATAATGTAAAGTGGCTTGCTCAGGTGCACATCACTTCACAGCCAATCTAACACCCCAAACCTCCCTCCCCAGCACCCTACTTGACCCCCACCTCCCCCCGCTACCATTCGAATCACACAGCATGTTCGCATTCGTGTACGATCGCTTCTCTCAACACACACTCGGCTCGTACGAGGTTTCCCTCGAGTGGCTGCAGGTACGAGGGTTGTTTTGCTCTTTTAATTATGAAAACCTTTTTAATTTTCCTTTTCTTTTTAAACATTTTTTTTATATTTAAAGAAATGATAGTTTTGCTCTTTAAATTATGCAAACCTTTTTAATTTTCCTTTTCTTTTTAAACATTTTTTTTATATTTAAAGAAATGATAGTTTTGCTCTTTAAATTATGCAAACCTTTTTAATTTTTCTTTTCTTTTTAAACATTTTTTTTATATTTAAAGAAATGATAGTTATGCTCTTTAAATTATGCAAACCTTTTTAATTTTTCTTTTCTTTTTAAACATTTTTTTTATATTTAAAGAAATGATAGTTTTGCTCTTTAATCTATGCAAACCTTTTTAATTTTTCTTTTCTTTTTAAACATTTTTTTATATTTAAGGAAATGATAGTTTTGTTCTTTAAATTATGCAAACCTTTTAAAAATTTAAAAACATTTTTTTGAAACTTTAAATTAAGTAGCCTACTTGGAAAGGGTGTTTATGTTTTACACATTCGTTTGTAAGTTTATTGTATTAATTTTTAGTCGACAGGCCTTTCAGCTGAAAGGTTGTAGATTCGAAACTGGCCGCTAGCTAGTCGGTTGTGTCCTTTGGCAAGGAAGCACTGTACGGACCTGAACCCAGTGGATTATTGAGTTCTACTAAAAATCATACACAACACACTGCAATAGCTCCGGTAACTCGACGATGGGCGCGTGGTGATCTGACGATTACCCGTGTGTTAACCCCTTGGTTTTCCCATTAACGAGGGTAAACAAATATCCTATCCTTTTTACTAATATATAATGATCACAGGTTCTTTGTGAAGCTGAGGTTTATCTTCCACTGCAAAAGATCGTGTCGACCTTTATTACGTTTGATGCTGGTTGTAAGGTTGAGGTAAGCAATGCTGACCTAATAGCTTGGTAGGTTAGTAATTTTCATTTCAGGTGAAAGGTTGTTGGTTTAAAACTGGCTGCTTGCTGTTATTTTGTTCGTAGAAATGTTGCATTGTACTTTCCCATACCCTGCAAATGTTGTGTGATTGAAACTAGTCGGTTGTGTCCTTGGGTAAGACAGTTAGTGTTTATCATGTAAACTCAGTGGATTTTACTAAAACTAAAAGAAAAAGTCGTTCACAGCACATTACAATACCTCTGGTAACCCATCAGTGGGCACGAGATAATCTGACAATTACCCATGCGTTTACCTCCTTTGCATTTCCTATTCTCAACAAATAACATGAAATCATGATTTTTGTACAGAAAGTGGCTGCTTATCTATCATGGGTTTTACACTAAAGTAAAAATGCAACATTTAAGAGAGGGAAAGAGGGAAACTTACTAAAAACTTACTAAAACTATGGAAACTAATTTTAACCCTGCCCCAAACACTAATCTCAACCCTAAAACTAACCCTAACTCCACCATTGCCGTAACACTAGTTTTCATCATTTTAAATTGTTTTTTTTAGTTGTAATTGGAACTTAAATTTTATTTGCAGGATTGTTCAAGTTCATCAAATGATCAACAAATACAAGGTATGAACCAGAACTATTTGGAGTAAAAAGTTGTTTGTTTGACTGGTCGTTTGGTTAAAGCCATAAGGATTTATGGGGGAAACAAAAAGGATTTGCTAAAACTAAATAAACATTTAAATTTATACATCGCATTATTTCAAACCAGCAGATAGAAATGGGAAATTCTAATAATGCCCCTTGATTTGTATAATAATGCTCCTTGCATTTCCTGTTTACAAAATTAAGCAATATCTGTATTTTGTTAGGCCACTTCTGTCTAACAACAAACTTTTATTTTTCCAAAGACAAAAGTACTAGCTAGCAGCTGGTTTCAATTCCACAACCTTTAAGCTGACAGTGCGTTCACAAGGGCACAACTGACTAGTTAGTGGCTGGTTTTGACCCCACAACCTTTCAGCTAACTATCTACTATTGCCACTAAAACGACCAACGTATTAATTATCCTTATTTCCAGAGAAAGCCCAACCATATGTATTCCCAAAGATTGAAGCAGTCTTTGAGTCCATGAACATAGTATGCAGCAACCAGTGGTAAGTCCAGATAGTATAGCGCTTAAAGGCTGTAATATAAAAAAGATATTTTTGTTAAAAATTTCTGGCAGCACACCTAGCATTGTTTTGCGGCAAACTGGAAAGTTTGGAATGTTTTGCGGCAAGCCCCTTATCCCCTTCCTCTGATTGCTTAGTCTGGTGGTTTAGTGTGAAGCATCAAACGAAAGGTTACAGATTTAAAACTGCTTGCTAACTAGTTGATTGTGCCCTTGGCCAAGGCACTTAACGGACATTGCCTGAAACCTATCAGATATGTGAACCATATACAACACACTGCAATAGCACCGGAAACCCGATCTGACGATTGCCCGTGTGTTAACCCCCTTGGTTTTCCCATTCACGGGAATAAACATAAATATCCTCCTCCTTCCAGCATCCGAAGAGATTACAGAGACATCGCTTGCTCTTCCACTGCAACAGGTGAAACGAGGAAGAATGTTCTGTGGTCCTCATTGAAGACGAGCAAAGTGATCAAATCTCCCTCTGTGCTTCGTCCTCCCATGCGCTGTAAGTTATATCGTAACTTGTACTTGTGATGAGTCATTACTGGTCATTTCAATACTTGTGATGAGTCGGTAGTTGTCATCCCAATACCTATGATGAGTATCGGTCTTTGCCCCTGAGGTTTTCCCATTCACGAGGATAAACATGAATATCCTATCTTCTTTTCCTTATACTTGTCTTGGGCACCTTCTTTTTCTGTTGATAGTCTTTGATTAGTTAATTTTCTTTTATTTTTGCTGTCTCAATCATACACAACACACTACAATAGTTCCATTCACCCGACAGTGGGCGCTAGGTGATCTGACGATTTCCAGTGTGATAAAGACAATTGCGTTTTCCATCTTTGGAAATAAACATGAATTTTATCCTATCCCATCCTATTTAATACTACAGCAAGAAATAAATAACTAAACTTAATCCACCAGCAAAATGCCATCATTCGAAGAAAGAAGAGACTGACCCAGCGACGCCCATAGTTGAAGATTTCAACGAAATCAGTTTGTTGATCTGTAGCGTTGATATGATTGACATCGTGTATCAACAGGTGAATGTTGAAAAACTCTTGTTGCAGGTTTGAACTGGTCGCTAGTTAGTCGGTTGTGTCCTTGGGCAAGGCACTTAAGGGTAATCTTGTAATCCCAGCAGATTAACGGTACATCTAATTAGTACAGAATTGGTTGGAGGATTGGGGTTTTAAACACTCGATCCAAACAATCCTGTAGTAATTAGAGGCACCAGCAGATTATTGAGTTCTACTAAATTAAAGGAAGGTGTGAATCATACACAAATATACTACAATATCTCTGGTAACTTGACAGTGGGCGCGATGTGATCTGACGATTGTCTATGCGATAAACTCTTTGGTTTTCAACATGAGTATTGTATCCTATCATAAATTGTAGTATTTGGCTTCAATTTATCATACGTTTCTGTCTACTCTAACCATACAAAGCAGCAAACCACCAAGATA
>CH002137.1:43310-62446 GCA_000149265.1 Ciona savignyi | reverse complement strand
TCACCATCATAAAGCACTACTGGTGACTGGCCGATTCTTCGTGCAACACCTTTCAACCGAAGGATTTTAGGTTCGAAACTGGTTGCTAGCAAGTCAGCTGTGTCTTTGGACAAGGCACTTAACGGACATCCCTTGAACCCAGTGTAATGAAGGGTTCTACCAAATAAAGAATATCTAAATCTTATTCAAAACACTACATTAACTCCCGATTGGCACGAGGTAATCTGAAGATTGCCATGTGTTAACGGCCCTTGCATTTTCCCATTCGTGAGGGTAACCATGAATATCTTATCCTATTCTATTTTACTAGAGATATTAAAAAGTGTGAATGGTTGGGTTGTTTATATTCTCCTGACTGGTAAACCATGCTTCATTTTAGGGTATCTTAAGACGCCTCATACCTACAGTCGAGTTGCTAGAGATATTACATTGTTTGAATAGTTAAATCATTTTATTTTTATGAATGAAATATCAAGCTTAACTTTAGGTTGTATTGTCAGATATCTAGAGTTCACAATCAGGTAACTGAACATAAAATTATCTATTTTCCATATCCAAACAGATACAAGGAATGCCATTAAAGCTGAATTGTTTCGCTTCTGTTTCCAACTGCTGAGTTATATCCTTCCAGAAGATGATTCTACATGGGTAGGTATTGCTGAGGCTTTATCTTCAGGCTAGTTTTAACTGGTACCAACCAGTTTGATCTGGTCTGATGCAGACCAAACTATTCCGAAACATCCTGGATCATTCTTAGGCGATCTGAACCGGGTTCGTGTAATGCATTTCAAACGAAGGGTTGCAGCTTTGAAACTGGTCACTAGCTAGTCGGTTGTGTCCTTGGGCAAGGCACTTAAGGAACATTGCATGAACGCAGCAAATTAATGGGTTTACCAAAACCCTCAAAATCTTACATAACACACTGCAATAGCTCCGTTAACCCGACGGTGGGCGCAAGGTTATCTGACGTTTGTCCATGTGTTAACGCCCATTAAGGTTTTCCGTTCATGGGGATAAACATAAATATCCTATCCTATTCCACATTGGGTCTATAATACTATTATTTCCTATGTAATAACTCCTTGCATTTTTCTGTCTTTAAAGTTAAACACAAGTATGTCATCTTAAATGGTTTCCCTGTATAAACAATTCTTTCGCAGCCGATTAAACCAATGGAAGATGACCTGAAATTCACAGAAATGGAGAAAAGCGATTTGAAATCTGATGACTTCAGCATATTTCCCAACTCCGTAAAACTTGTGTTTGAGTTCATAAAGGTTATTATGTTGTTTTTTTGTAGCCAGGGAATCTGATGTTTTCTGCATGTAGTACAGTACAGTACAGTCAAGAGGGTTTTTAAAAATAGTAGTGGTTTACACGTGGTTGACACTTTCTAGTTATAATTTTAAATTAGAATTCTATTTTTGGTCTTGACTGTGATCATGAGATGTGTAAAATGAATAAAGTCTGGTTTCCCACCTACAAGGATATAAATAACCCAACCATCCACACACTGTAATAGCTCCAGAAACTTGACTGTGAACATGAGGTGTCATACGATACCTGTGGATAAAACCTAGCTTCCCACCCATGAAAATATAAATGAACCAACCATCTACGCAATAACTCAATTTAACTGTAAACATGTCTGTTACAATATCAAGTTCAATAACCCAACTGTGGTCATGACAAATTAAATAATTACCCATGTTACAACACTTTTATTGCTTTACCAATGGTTACAAAAACAGTTATAAAATAAATGTTTTGTTTAACCCATGCTTTATTCAATCCTACAGGCTCTAGACACATCTTCAGACGCCAAAGAAACATTCTACTTAGCAAGCTGTATATCTCTCCTCTGTTTAAACGCCAAAGTCTTAGTGACTCTGACAAAGATAGAGGATCCACTTTTACGATGTTTTGAACAGAAACTATTCTTTCCCAGGTGACATAATCTCTGCGTTAGTGTCCCATATAGCCAGTTTGAACATGTTTTTGCCGTTTCCACTTTTGAGAAGCAGTGCCATGATGATAATAATTAATTTAATCTTTGTGCATGTTTAATTTAGAAAATAAGTATAACTCACCTCAAAAAACCATATCACTTACCATATAAACCCTTACACTAACCCAGCCAAATTATATAAACCCTTCACTCACTTGCCCACCCCATATTAACCCTTCACTCACCCAACCCCCCACAGTCAGACAAAACTCTAAGCCCGATAAGGGACTTGAACCCTTGACCGTTGGATTAAAAGTCAGACCGCTCTACCGGCTGAGCACCTGGACTCATGAATCATAACCCACTCACTCAACCCATATACATCCCACTAACCCACCCAACCCCCCACAGTCTATGGAAATACGTGGGTCAATGTCCGATAGACTCAATGAAGATTGTCGTTCCCGTCATTCTCCGAGCTTCCGTCCAACTTCCATCGGGGCTTTCCTCGTTACTCAGACTTCTCGACGAGCCCCCTATTTGCCCCGAGGCTTCACCCTCCGACATATTAAGCTGGTTACCCCATTTTACCATGGGTGAGTTGGATTTACCCTATATTGGTGAAGTAAAATGTTTGACTGATTAGCTTGGTGGATTAGTGTGTTACCTTTTAGTCGAAGGGTTGTAGATTTGAAACTGTTCGATTGATAGTCTGTTGTCCTTGGGTAAGGCACTTTACAGTAATTGCCTGAACCAAGCTAATTAATGGCTTCTACCAAATAAAAGAAAAATGTGAATCATCCACAAAACAATGGTTAAATTTTAATACCTTGCCCTAATTAAATTGCTTAATGAAGTAATGTTTTAAACAAAATTAGAATAACATTTAAATAAGATACAATTAATTTTAATACATAGGACTCACATACACTGTATGTGCCCCCAACAAGGGTTGGACAAGGGGTAATCTGACATTTTTTAAGAGTTAAATTTTATAACCTTACCACAATCTAGTTGCTTAATGAAGGAATGCGTTAAACAAAATTAAAGTAACATTTAATAATACTAATTGTAATATATACAACATCTTGTTCAAAACATAAACCCTCCCTATTTTTTTTAACAATTTGCCCCTTATTTATTAAACAAACCCTTCCTGCCTTATTGATAAAAAATAACCCCTCCCGTTTTATTCATAAATATCCGACTGGTTAGCCTGGCAGTTTAGTGCGACGCCTTTCAACCGACAGGTTGCAGGTTCGAAACTGGTCGCTAGCTAGTCAATTATGTCATTGCGTAAAACACATCGGATTATTGGGTTCTACCAAATTAAAGGAACATGTGAACCATACACAACACATTGTAACAGCTGCTGTAAACCAACGATTGGCGCGAGGTAATCTGACGATTGCCGTGTGTTAACCCCCTTGGTTTTCCCATTCACAGGGATAAACAAGAATATCCTATCCTAAAATAACCCACCCCCTCCTTATGCATAAAAATAGCTTGCCCCCCCCTATTCACAAAAATAAATAAATCTTCCCCCCTTACAAAAAAGTAAACCCTCACATTTCCCCCCAGTGAACCGCATCCACTCAGTCCTGATGTGCATCAATGGAATCGAGATCACGCGAAGATCCTCCATCACTTTCATCATCTCGTACTCTGTTATCCTCCTCTTCTCTGCGTTCGATGACACGAGAACAGGAGTCAGCGCGAGGACGCAGAATATCTTCGAAACCCTCAGTTTGGAGTCCTTGCAGGTGATGTGTGGTAAATGTGTATGACATGGGTCAAGTTTAAAGCCTGTGGATCAAGTCTGTTTTAATCACACATCTGATGGGAAAAATGCCAGGAAATGTCTGTTAAATGCCTACTGTTAAAAAAAGGACTCAACCGACTAGCTTGCGACTGGTTTCGATCCCACAACCTTTCAACTGACGGTGCCTTCACAAGGTTACAACCGACTATTTAGCGACTGGTTTCGATCATAACCTTTTAGCTGGCGATTCCTTTACAACAGTGGTTCTCAAACTTTTCCAGCTCGTAGCACACTAAGAAAATTCTAAAAAAATCGCGGCACACTTGAACAAAACAAATTGAATCAAGGAATTTTATTCAGCAAATTTTAATAGGATGGGTGTGCTTGTCGTTTGGCACAAATAAGATCGCAACGAGGTTCCATTTTTGACAAACACAACCGAATTTTGTCGGCAATTCCAACTGAGAACTCAGTAAAAGTTTAAATGGGATCAAATAACTAAAGTTTGCTTATGGAATAATCTTATTAATAAAATGGTTTCTCTCCTGTCATCTAGGTAGTTTTCGTGCTGCTTAACTCAACGTGCAGGACGAAATGTCATGCATGTGTTAAAATTACATTAATACACCACACTGAACAATGAATTGTGCTTATGACATGACAATCACCCTTAATCCATCGCTACCCATAGCAATAATGTCTACTCTACTTGCTACTAAACTAGAGAAAATACATTTTTGTGCATTAAAGTCGCGTATGCCCAATTTGCCCACTCGCAACACAAAGAGGTTTCCTACATAATTTTGCAAAATTCCAAAAACTTTCGCGGCACACCTGAGAATCTCAGACGGCACGGTAGTGTGCCGCGGCACACAGTTTGAGAAACACTGCTTTACAAGGACACAACAGACTAGCTACCAAGTCGGTTCAAACCCATAACCCTTCCCCAGGTAATCTACCAGTGCATTGAATTCGAATTCGACGGCTCAATCAAAGATCGACAGGTTTTGCTGTCCACCTTGTTACGGCTGCATCAGTTACGACCAGAATCAAACGCTCTCACTTTCACTTTCTTATCCAAACGAATGGACATTCTAGCAGTGGAATCGGTCTATTATAAGAAGGTTGGAAGAACGTTCCCGTTTCCTGCAGGTACAGTGCAAGCTATCAGTGTATTATTGTATAGTCTCTGACTGGTTAGTCTGGCCGTTTAGTGCGGCACTTTTTAACTGAAAGGTTGCAGGTGCGTGTGTTTTTGGCAAATTTTAAATTTAGAAAGTTCAGGAGATTGAAAATTTTTAAAAACTGCAAAACTAAAAAACATAGGAAACTGGAAATTTCAAAGCAATCTTTTTTCATTTTTAGGCAAATTTGTTTAGATAAATTTAAGTCCATTTTAGGGTTTAATTGTCTGTCTTTTTAAGCACCTTTTAATGAAATTAAGGTTTCCTGGGTATGGACTAACACAAACTTGCAAAAAAAATTCATCAAATTTCGGGCGAGTAAGAATTCATTCGCGTGTAGAAGCTTACACGAGTAACGGGAGTAAACATGGCTCACAACTGTAGTTTGTATGGCGTAACAACTGTTTAAATCTGGTATTATAACATTCTGACATTATAATGCTAATGAGTATTATAGACTCCATTATTCGGATGTGCCATCTGTATTAATGTAAACATTATACCCTAGTTGAATAAAATTCGGACGCATTAAACGTTAATTAGTTTTTTATATACGAGAGTGAATTCTAACTCGCACAGCGTGCGTCGCGCGAGTATTACTTGCGTTACTTACGCGGATTTTTGGCCCTGAACCTGGTTATAAGACCCCTTTCCCAACCCCTGAGACAAAAATATTCACAGGATCCTGCAGCCAGAAGTCCTTGCTAAGCGACGAGACATTGCTCGGAAAGGTGAAGGAAGTACACAGATCCCTTCATACCTCGCTGTCCATTATTGAGCAGCTATCTGCGAAATCTGGGCCCAAAAAATGTGGTAAGATATTGTTTTTTTTATGAGATAAAATGTTTATATATCACAAGCAAATGACTGTATGAGAGCAACATGTAAAGCAAATAGAATTTTGATGGAAATTGCAATCAAGGAACATTCCAAAACATTAAAAAATCACAGGTTTTATCATAGGCTAATGAGGAGATGTATGACATTTTCGATCCTACAACCTTTCAACTGAAAGTGCCTTCACAAGAACACAACCGACTAGCTAGCGACTGGTTTCGACCAACAACCTTTGGCTGAGACACAATACCACTAATTTAAACAACAATTTACCCCATTATCAACCAAACCAGCATCCACCCACCGGCAAAGTGACGCAAACAAGTCGGAAACACACACAAGTGAAGAAAGCTGGTTCCATCTTCCCCACCAACCAACTTATAATGGTATTTGCTTCTGTGTCATGATGGGCTGATGCTGTATTTTATGTTTTTCACCTCAGCAAGTGGCGATATTAGGATAGGATAGGATAATTATGTTTATTCCGGTGAATGGGAAAGCGCATCATATATCTTATATTTCGCTCTTGACTTCGAACCTCTGCCTTTCGCTCCTAATTAAAGAAAACATACTTATAGGGCAGGTCTTATATTGGGTATCGCTTTTAAAACTAGTGATATCACAGCTAAATTATGATGTCACATGTAGATTTGTGCGTAGCTGAATGCACACTGTGCTTTCTGGTTTTAACCAGTAATGTACCATAGTTGTTTTATTCTTTGTTGTTTTTTTTATCAACAGTGACAAACTATATGTGAATGGCGGCTCGATCACTTGGCCGGCCAGTCTTAAAATAAAATTATTTTGGCTCCTGATTCAAAAAGTGTGCCTACACCAGAAATGGGCACAGAGGGCGCGAGGTGATCTGACGATTGTTAACCCACTTGGTTTTTCCATTCACGTGGATAAACATGAATATCCTATCCTTTATAGACTTAATGTTTTTTATGACTTTATGTTTTTGTTTAATTTCAAAACAACCCATCAACAGTGGAGGAGAAAAATGTTCATCAACTGCGGCAATTTGAAGACCAACTCAACCTGAACACAATTCACCAACTTCTATATGTTATATGCAAGGTTAGTTGATTACTATAACAGTGTAGGTGGGGTTGGGTGTATGTGTGGGTAATGTAGTAATGTAAGATGGTTAATGCACGGAGTTGCTGGAGCTATTACAGTGTGTTAATGGTTGGTTCATATATATCCTTGTAGGTGGAAAGCCAGGATAAATCCAGTGTAATGTAAGGAACATAATGCTCAAAGATGAGTTGCTGGATATATCACTGTGTGTGGATGGTTGATTTATTTATATCCTCGTGGGTGGGAAGTTAGGCTTTATCCATGGGTATCGTAAGACACCTCATGTATACATCGGAGTTGCTGGAGCTATTACACTGTGTGGATGGTTGGTTCATTTTTATTCCCAGGGGTAGAAAGCCAGGCTTTATCCACGGATATCGTAATACACCTAATGCCCACAGTTAAGTTGATGGAGTTATTACAGGTTGTGGATGGTGGATTTATTTATATTCTTGTGGGTGTGAAGCCAGGCTTTATCCATGCTTATCATGAGACAACTCATGTCTATGGTCAAGTTGTGAAGCTATTACATTGTGTGGATTGTTTATTTATATACTTGTTGGTGGGAAGCTAGGCTTTATCTACAAGTATCTTAATGCACCTTAAGCCCAGTCTTGATTTGCTGGAAATATTACGAGATATAGTGTGCACTAATTATATGGAACCCAGTCGAATGATGAGTTCTACCAATTTAAAGTGATGTCTAAACTATGCACAACACACTGCAATAGCTCCAATAACCTGATGGTGAGCACAAGGTGGTAATCTGACGAATGCCCTTTTGTGTTAACCCACCTTCAGTTTTCCCATTCACAGAGATAAACTTAAATATCCTATTTAATTTCGCAAATGTTATTAAACGTACTCATAAAATAACCCCCCTCTAACTAACCCCCACAAATAAGATAACCCCCCTCCCCTCCCCCAGTACATGACAGGGTGCAAGAAGGAGCTCGAAAACGGAGCTTGCAAGTCGTTCCGAGTTTTCCTCCACCAGTTGCAGTCTCTCTTCCGATACAGTGAACAGATGAGCTACTTCACTTGCTCCCCTGATACTCTGCGATCTGGTATCGGCCTCTCAACATTCATGTTGAATCTGCCATCGGTGAGACAAACTTTATCATATGCAACATACTGCAATAGTATCAGTATCTTAACGGTATGCACGAGGTAATATGTGGATTTTTGTGTGGTTGTACTACTGTGTTTTCCGATTTAACGGATTTAAAAACAATATAATATTCTAATGTGACATTTATAAAATTTGCTTGGTGTTTAAGTGCGTCACCTTTCAGCTGAAAGGTTGCTGAAACGAAATTGGTTGCTAGCTAGTCAGTTGTGTCCTTAGGCAAGGCACTTAACGGACATTGCCTGAACCCAGCGG
The DNA here is from genome assembly GCA_000149265.1 of Ciona savignyi. Classification (NCBI taxonomy): domain Eukaryota; kingdom Metazoa; phylum Chordata; class Ascidiacea; order Phlebobranchia; family Cionidae; genus Ciona; species Ciona savignyi. The sequence goes on along the minus strand of CH002137.1, from coordinate 54,248 downwards.
ATAAATTGGTTGTATTAATTAAAGAAACGAATGTATCATATACAACACACTGCAATAGCTCCGGTAACCCGACGGTGGGCGCGAGGTGATCTGACATTTACCTGTGTGTTAACCCCCTTGGTTTTCCCATTCACGGGGATAAACATGAATATCTTATCTTATCCTACTTGTATAATGTAATGATGATATTCATGTTTATCTCCTTCAATGGGAAAACCCATAATGCCCGTCTGTTAAAGTCCTTGATTTTATCAATCACAGGGATAAACATGAATTTTCTCACCCTCTTCGTCCCAGATCCTCGATCGCAACCTCCCCCTCGGGAAGCTGATCCTCCCGATGGTCCTCGCGCTCCTGGAGCACACCTCCTCCGCATCCGGAGACATGGAGTCGGAGCCTCGTACGCTCGCATATCTCTCCGAGGCCTGCCAGCGTGCTTGGCTCAACTGTATCCAGATCATTCTGTATAAGGTGGGTGGATAGATGTTTATCCCCGTGAATGGGAAATTCAAGGGGGTTAACATACGGACAATCGTCAGATTACATCGCGCCCATCGTCGGGTTAGGGGAGCTATTGCAGTGTGTTGTGTATGATTCACACATCCCTTTAATTTGGTAGAACCCATTAAACCGCTGGGTTCAGGCAATGTTCGTAAAGTGCCTTGCCCACGGACACAACCGACTAGGTATCGAGCAGTTTCTATCTGACAACCTTTCGGCTGAATGGCCACGAACAAACCACTAAGCTAAACGATCTAGGGGTTGGTGAAATAATGTTGGGATGGGATATTTACTTTGGTAATATTCAAAAACGAATAAATTTGTTATGAAAAATGTCTGCAAATGCTTGGATTTTTTACCATAGGTGTTTAGTAACATAGGCTAAATTCCTACGAAACATCCAGCAATTGTTTGCTAAACATTTAATTAAAAACAATATCCCAAAGATTAGGATATAGAATATTCATGTTTATTCCCGTGAATGGGAAAACCAAGGGGGTTAACACATTGGCAATCGTCAGATCACCTCGCGCCCACCGTCGGGTTAGCGAAGCTTTTGCAGGGTTTTGTGTATGATTCATACATCCCTTTAATTTGGTAGAACCCAATAATCCGCTGGGTTCAGGCAATGTTCGTAAAGTACCTTGCCCAAGCACATAACCCATTAGCTAGCGACTATTTTGCACCTGCAACCTTTTGATTGAAAGGCGACACAATTAACCTCCAGACTAACCGGCCGGACCAAAAAATCTAAGAACTTTCATTTTTATTCCAGTATGAAGTGGCGGAAAGTCTTCAAAGAAGTCAGTTGCTCAAGCTGATCATGGTGTGCTTGAACACGCTGGAGTCAGAGTACCACGGTTGTACCACCAACTGCCTCACTATTGAAGCTTATAGCAGGGACGGTGAGATGTTATTTGCTTGGAAAGATTGAAATGTCTGATTAGTCTCGTGGATTAGTGCGTGGCCTTTTAACCGAAGGGTTGCAGATTCGAAACTGACCGCTTGCTAGTCGGTTGTATCCTATTTCGAGCCCACCGCCGAGTTACCAGAGATTTTACAGTTGGTGGTTGAGACGTTCCTTCAATTTAGTAGGACCCATTATTCCACTGAGTACTGCCAATGGACACAACTGATTAGCTAGCGAACAGTTTCGAACCTACAGCATTTTAGACAAAAGCACTAACCCTCTGAGCTAATCGGTTTGACTGAATTACTAAACTTTGCTCACCACATTAAATATAATCTTTTCCAGATGACAGCAAGTCTAGATCAAAGCTTGGTAACAACTCAACGCACAGTAAAAGGTAAAATGTTAGGGTAGCATGTTCTATATTGATACAGGGTTGTTCTTATCTGATTATGTCTGTCTGCAAAACTTAGTGGATTAACTGGTCTCCAGCTAGTCGGTTGTGTCTTTGGGCAAGGCATAAATAGACATTGCCTGAACTCAGCGAATTAATGGCTTGTACTAAATTGAAGGAACATTTGAATCATAAACAACACACTGCAATAGCTCCGGCAAACTGATGCCGGGCACGAGGTAATCTGACGATTGTCCGTGTGTTAACCCCCTTGGTTTCCCTATTCACGGGTATAAACATGAATATCCTCCTAACCTATACTTATTTTAAATCTTACACTTGCTTGTAAAGTTTTTGTTCAAACGTTTTGGAATTTCCCACCAGACGACAAAGAATATCACCGGAAAGTTCCGGACAAACTGACGCTGAAGAAATATCTAATTTGTACAGCCAGGTAGGAACCTACTGTGGAGGAATTAAACGGAAAAACATAAAATACTATAATGAAAAAAAAACACATTTTAACCCCAGTTTCAAAACGAATTTAACCCCAGCTTTAATCCATGTTTTAAACCCAGTCCAAAAACGATTTTTTTATGATTAAGACATTCCTAAAGGTTTTACTAAAAAAACACTACTAGGTACATACAATTTACACTAAGTATCTTGTAAAAAGACACTAGCCACAGACTAGTTTCGAACTCACCACCTTGCAGTTGACAGTTAAATGGTTGACAGTCAAAAAACAATAAATAGGACAGGATATTCATGTTTATCCTTGTGAATGGGAAAACCAGAGGGTTAACACAAGGGTAATCGTCAGATCACCTTTCGCCCACCGTCGGGTTACCGGAGCTATTGCAATGTGTTGCGTATGTTTTACACGTTCCCTTTATTTGGTAGAACCCATTAATCCGCTGGGTTTAGGCAATGTCCGTTAAGTGCCTTGTCCAAGGGGAAAACCGGCTAACGATTAGTTTGGATCCATCGCACTTAACCACCAGAATAACGACCGGACAATAAACTAACCACAGACCGCCCCACCCCTAGAAACCCCCCACATATGAGGAGCTGTTAAAAATGGAGCCATTCACAAACAGCAGGGATGACATGCCTCATAGCACAGCTTCTGATAGCTTGCTTGCCCATGTGAGTATTATGTTTTATCTTATTGTGATATTAAAATATCAGGGCAAAATATCTTGGTGGTATTGCCTTTCTGTCGAAATGTTGAAAAACAGGAAAAAAACGTCGGAAACGGGTCGCTTTACCGCCCACTTTTCTTCGAGGCTTAGTGTATTTTTTTAATACACATTTATTTTTTATTTTATTTTTTTTTTATTATTTGGGTTTAGTCTAATTATACCAAAATTTAATAATTTATTGCTTTTTAGATGTGTTCTAACGACTGTCGATTTGCCGTTTTTATCCCATTTTCTAAATTTTCATCAATAGTCTCGCTTAATGTTTTTATTGTGGAAACAAAAAATAAACAAAACTATTAAAAAAATAAAATAAAAATGTTTTAGGTTGAAACCTGGTTGATAACTACACTTAGTGGACATTGCCTAAACCCAGTGAATTATTGGGTTGAAGTAAAATTTATGGAAAATCTTTATTATATTTAACACAGTGCAGTAGCTCCAGTAATCTGACGATTGCCCATGTGATACAGTTAAGTTGCTGGACCCAATTCAGTGTGTGGATAATCAGACATGACTTTCAATTTGGACGACTCATTAGATACCACTGGGTTGGAGCAATGTAAAATGGCTTGCTCAGGTGCACAATAATGCACTTCATGCACACAGTCAAGTTGCAGGAGCTCTTACAGTGTGTGGATAATCAGACATGACTTTCAATTTGGACGACTCATTAGATACCACTGGGTTGGAGCAATGTAAAGTGGCTTGCTCAGATGCTGTAACTTCAAACCCATTTATGACACTATTATATGGGAAAATGCGTCAACCCCTAATATCTCACCCAGGCCGACCCCAACCACAGTGATGGGTTTCAAATTGAAGCGTTTGCGGATTCAACAGAGGCCCCCAAATCTTCAACTGATGTTAATAACTTACCCAGGTACTTTTCCTTATTCGATTGTGCGGATAGATAGCACAAGCGGACACACACTGTAATCGCTTCAATAACTTGACTGAACATAAGGTGTCTTAGGATAGGATGGATATTCATGTTTATCCCCGTGAATGGGAAAATCAAGGGGGTTAACACACGGGCAATCGTCTGATCACCTCACGCCCACCGTCGGGTTACCGGAGCTTTTGCAGTGTGTTGTGTATGATAGACACGTTCCTTCAATTTAGTCGAACCTATTAATCCGCTGGGTTCAGGCAATGTCTGAACCCAGCGGAACTCTTTGGCTGAAAGGTGATGCACTAAACCACCGAACTAGCCCGTCGGACAACGATACCTATGGATAAAGCCTGGCTTCCCACATACGAGGATATAAACGAATTAACCATACACACACCGCAATAGCTCCAGCAACTTGACTGTAGACATGCAATGTTTTACGATACCCATGGATAAAGCCTGGCTTTAGGATATAAATAAACCAATTATCCACTCACATTAACCACAATAAACTTTTACTTCCAGTTTTGATGAAACCGAGCCATCTTTTTTCAGCCAGAAAAAAGGTAAGTTTCACCACCAATTCTTTGTTAGACTTATTATTAAATATTGCTCCAAACCACTACTGCCATTAATGTATGGCTTGATTTTTATTGTTTTTTTTTATAAAAAAATTTTTTTTAGAACAACAATGGTTCAGCAATATGTGTAATAATAAGGTAACCTGACTGTGGGCGCGAGGTTATCTGACGATTGCCCGTGTGTTAACGCCCCTTGTGTTTTTCCATTCACGGGGATAATAATAAATACAACCTACTAGCTAGCAACCAGTTTCGTACCTGCAACCCTATGGCTGAAAGGCGACGCATTAAACCACCCAACTAATCTTTTGGTTTCTTAAATATAAAATTCTTATTCCAGATGAAGTGTATGATGCGAAGAAAGTTGACCAGCCACCCAACCCACCTGCTGAGATCAGCACAAGGTGTGGAACATGTTTATTCTCTGTTACCTAAAAAAAGAAATAGAAAAATATAATCTATTGAATTCAATCCTTAACATCTAATATGTTCAGAAATAATCGCTAAGTTAATAAAAGTATTATTTTATTGTTTTTTTAGAGTGTGTTGATGGTTGGTTTATTTATTCTTGTCGGTGGAAAACTAGGCTTTATCTATAGTTAACGTAATACAACTCGTGCCCACAGTCCAGTTAGTTAAACTATTACAGTGTGTAGATGGTTGGTTCGTTTATGTGGGTGGGAATCCAGGCTTTATGCACTGGTGTCATAGTATTTGGTGCAATAATCTCTTTTGCTTTGCCATTTTTTCTTTTCCTTTTTATTGTAAATTTGAAGTATTTGCCGGTTTGGGTTGTTTAGAAAGCAAAATCACAATCAAACAACCACTGATAGGATTGAATTGGATAATAATAGTTTATAACCGTCAATTGGATCTCGCAAGAGGCATTATCACATGAACAATCGCCAGATTACCTAATGATTAAGTAAGGGAGAGTTGGTAGCTATTATACCATTATTCCACTGAGTTCTATCAATGTCTGCTAGGTGTTTCATTAAGTTTATTCATTTTTTGCCCCAGTTTTTAAAATTGCAACCGAATATATGCACGACACAGGAACGGGAAAAGACGGCAAAACGAACAGTCGTTAAAACATGTCTATAAACAAAAAAAGTTTCCTTGCTTAATGACAAGACCGAAAAGCTGCTGGCTGGTTTTGACCCTACAACCTTTCGGCCATTTTACAACACTCCTGTCGACTGAGCTAAGCAGCCTAACACTGAAAATAACCTAATACCCCCCTTCCCACAGGTGCAGACATTGTAAGCAACACGTGAATGAATTCAGCAAGGAGATAATATCGCTATGCATCGTCAACTTGTGTCAGTTTGTTAGATTCGATGCTGCACTTGCTGTGCCTTTCCTACCCCGCATACTTGCACAGGTTGGTACAATGTTGGTGTTTGGTTGGTGGAAACGGAAGGTCTTTGGGTGCGTTTCCCACCCAAAGTGTGTCTCAGCAAGCCACTTTCCATTGCTCCAACTCGGTGACCAGTCAACTGAACCCCCTACAACTGAACCCCTTTACAACTGAACCCCTTTACAACTGAACCCCTTTACAACTGAACCCCTTTACAACTAAACCCCTAACAACTGAACCCTTTTACAACTAAACCACTTACTACTGAACCCCTACAACTGAACCCCTTTACAACTGAACCCCTTTACAACTGAACCCCTTTACAACTGAACCCCTAACAACTGAACCCTTTTACAACTAAACCACTTACTACTGAACCCCTACAACTGAACCCCTTACAACTGAACCCCTTACAACTGAACCCCTACAACTGAACCCCTTACAACTAAACCCCTTACAACTGAACCCCTTTACAACTGAACCCCTTACAACTGAACCCCTACAACTGAACAAGGGGTTCAGTTGTCATGGAACCCTCCAACCCAGTGGTATCTAATGAGTCGTCCAAATTGAAAGTCATGTCTGATTATCCACACACTGTAATAGCTCCAGCAACTCGACTGTGGGCATGAGGTGTATTACTGTGCACCTGAGCAAGCCACTTCACATTGCTCCAACCCAGTGGCATCTAATGAGTCGTCCAAATTGAAAGTCATGTCTGATTATCTAGACACTGTAATACTCCAACAACCAGACTGTAAACATAGATGCATTACACATATGCCAGTGTATGGAATTATTTAAAGAATTTTCATGTTATAATATGTTACTTGTTTTATCCACAGTATACAAGATAACCATAGTCATTATTGCACTGGTAATTTTCAAAATGCCCCAGTTGGGTTGCTTGAGTTATTGCAAATATGGTGTATATTTAATTTACAATTTCGAAATTTGCTAAATAAAAAACGAAAAAATTACATGAGACACCAATCCAACTGTAAATAAAGTGGTGATGGTAAAAATCGAACCAACCATCTACCTGGTTGTGACTGCCTTTCTTATCCTGTAGGTCATACAGGATAGGATGGAATTTTTGTGTTTTTAGTTTATTATTATAGCACGAAAAATACAAGGAAAATAATAACATGGGCAACTGTAGTATTACGTTGGGAATATGATAGGAAGGATAGGATATTCATAGGAAAACAAAGGGGCATTAATATATAGGCAATCAACAGATTACCTCACACCCATGGGGGTTAATAGGCGATTTTACAGTGTGTTGTGTATGGTTAAAATATTTCTTTAATTTAATAGAACCCATTTATTCATTGAGTTCATATAATTTAGGTAATGATCGTTACCTTGCCCAAGAACACTACCGAACAGTTTCGAATCTGCAACCCTTTGATTAAAAGGTGATGCACTAATCCACCAAACTAAACACTCAGACAAGGGGTAGCTAATGTGGCATGGTTGCTTTAAAAAGACACAATCGCCAGGCCATTAGTTAGTTTTGATCCCACAACCTTCCATCTACCTGAAAACCACCAGCGTTTTACCCATTGATCTATCCAGGACAGGATATTTATGTTTATCCCCGCGAATAGAAAAACCAAGGGGTTTAACACACAATCGTCAGATCACCTTGCGCCCACTGTCGGGTTACTGGAACTATTGCAGTGTGTTGTGTATGATAGACATGTTCCTTCAATTTGGTAGAACCTATTAACTCGCTGGGTTCAGGCAATGTCCGTAAAGTGCCTTGCCCAAGGACACAACCGACTAGCAAGCGAACAGTTTTGAACCTACAACCTTTCGATTGAACGGCGTCGCACTAAACCGCCAGACTAACCGGCCGGACCAATCCGACTGAACAAGACCGATAGTTTTCCCACAACGGGGACTTACCCACCACCTCCCACTCAGCTTGCCAAGGTAGGGGAGCCACTGTGGGAGGACAACCCCTTGTACAGGATGAGCACATCAATGACCGGGAGTCCGAGCTACATCGCTAAGCAGTCGATATTGTGCATCCTGCATCAGTTGGCTGAAAACCACATCTTCGCACGACTCTTCCTAGTTCCCTTCCATTCAGGTATTGGAGGATATGATATTCATGTTTATCCCCGTGAATGGGAAAACTAAGGGGGTTATCACACGGGCAATCGTCAGATCACCTCACGCCCACCGTCGGGTTACCGGAGCTATTGCAGTGTGTTGTGTATGATAGAAACGTTCCTTCAATTTGGTAGAACCCATTCATCTGCTGGGTTCAGGCAATGTCCGTTAGGTGCCTTGCCCAAGGATACAACCGACTAGCTAGCGACCAGTTTCACACCTGCAACAATTCGATTAAAAGGCGACGTACTTAACCGCCAGACTAACCGGCTGGTATTGCTGTGATTAATACTGGAATAAAAGGTTGTTTTCCACACAAAACAATGTTTTTTGTTTCAATAACAGTGTCGCTCTTGTTTTGACATTGCAATTAGCTTTTATGCGGCTTTTTTCAGTTATTTAATAAGTGTTTTAGAAACCCGCACTTTTATAGACTTTTTGTTGAATTTGATTTTTCCAATTTTTGTTAATTTGACCCTAACTGTCTACAAAGCACTGCTTATGCATAACACTATATTATACATGTTTATACTCGTTAATGGGAAAACGCCAAGGGCGTTAACACACAGGAAATCACCAGATAAACCTAGTGCCCACTGTCTGGTAACCAGAATTTTTGCAGTGTGTTTTGTATGAATTACACGGTTCTTTAATTTAGTAAAATCTATTAATCCGCTGGGTTCAGACAATGTTTGTAAAGTGCCTTGCCCAAGGACACAACCAACTCACTTGTGACCAGTTTTAAACCTTCAACCTTTCAACTCACAGGCGACGCACTAAACCTTTAAGCTATTTGGTCAACATGATTGAGATTTATATTATTGTAACGAAACCCCTTAAGTTTATTTAGAATAGGATAGGATAGGATATTCATGTTTATCTCCATAAATGGTAAAACCAAGGAGGTTAACACACAGGCAATCGTCAGGTTACCTCATGCCCATCGTCGGGTTACCGGAACTATTGCAGTGTGTTGTGTATCATTCAGACGCTCCTTTAATTTAGTAGAACCCATTAACTGAAAACGCGACGCACTAAACCACCAGACCAACCGGTATTTAAATAAAAACAAAACTTCTCTCATTCAGGAGATGATTTTATTCCAGTCCTAGTTGCGTGCTTGAAGGGTTACCAAGGACTACATAGTGTGGATGTCTTACGATATGTTCTTGAGGTAAAACCATTCACGTCCATTTTGTTTTTAAGATTATATGTATTTCTTTTAATTTTGTGTTTTAACAATGTCTTTTCTTGTTCCTATGTTAATAAAGTAGGACTTGTGACGTATTCAATTGAACCTTTTTTTTTAGTATGAATATAAATATGGCATTGATGTTTATTCCCATGAATGGACAAACACATTAGGCTGTATTCAATATATTGTAGGTACAGTTTTCATATTACGTCCACCTTTAGGGTTGTTGTAGTGTGGTGTATATGAATAAGTTGTTTTTAAGTTTTAGTACAACCCATTAATCTCCTTTGTTCAGAGAATCTGAAATATGAAATAAATACCTTGCCCAAGCACACTTTTCAGCAAAAAAGGCTGTAGGTTCAAAACTGGTCACTAGCGAGTCAGTTTTGTCCCTGTACAAGGCACTTAACGGACATTGCCTAAACCCAGTGGAATGATGGGTTCTGCTAAATTAAAAGTATGTTTAAATTATACACAACACACTGTAATAGCTTTTGTAACTTGACGATAAGCGTGAGGTGATCTGAAAACTAAGGGAATTAATAAATATTTATGTTTATCCATATGAATGAGAAAACCAAGGAGGTTAACACACAGGCAATTGTCAGATCACCTCGCGCCCACCAACGGGTTACCGGAACTATTGCACTGTGTTGTATATGATACACACATTCCTTCAATTTGGTAAAACCCATTAAACCACTGGGTTTAGGCAATATCCGTAAAGTGCCTTGCCAAAGGACACGGCTGTCTAGCTAGCGACCAGTTTCGCACCTGCAACCTTCCAATTGAAAGGCGACGCACTTAACCGCTAGACCAACCAACCAGACTATAAACATAAATATCCTTTACAGGGTCTACCAGAGGACCTCTGTGAATTGAATATCACAGTACTTTCGAGGTTGCTCACAAACATGGCAACCTATTTGCGCCACTTGTCATACGACGCCCCCAACAACCAGTGGCAACTTGTCATCAACTCATTTTGTGCATTCTTCCTCAAAATGCAACCTTTCGTACAGAAATATGAAATGGTGAGATAGTGAACAATATTTAGTTTTGGCACTATTTTTTGAAGAGCAGTTAAAATTTTTTTTTAATTTTATTTTTTGATAATAAATTTTTTGAATTTTTAATAATTTTTTAGCAATATTTTGTGTAGTTAAGTTTAAATTTTAGGTAAATTTAAAATAAAAAGTTAAATAGCATATTCAATTGAACTGTATAATGTAATGTGCGGCCCGTTAGTCTGGCGATTAAGTGTGACGCCTTTCAGCCGAAAGGTTACAGGTGCGAAACTGGTCGCTAGCTAGTCGGTTGTGTCCTTGTACAGTGGACACGAGGTGATCTGACAATTGCCCAAATGTCATGAATATCCTAATCATGAACAACCTATTCTATATGACATATTCAAAATTTAGTTGTTGTTTAAAAATGTGCCATGAGTTTGCAAAAGTCTGTGCGACAACTTCATCTGCCATGCAAATCAATAATGTATTTTTTTGTTTCCACAGAAATCCTCTGACAGCTTGCTCAATATTATGATTGAACTTCTCAATTCCCATGCTCACTTGAATCTTAAGGTAAGAGGAAATAGGATAGGATATTCATGTTTATCCCCGTGAATGGGAAAACCAAGGGGGTTAACACATGGGCAATCGTCAGATCACCTCGCGCCCACCGTCGGGTTACCGGAGCTATTGCAGTGTGTTGTGTATGATAGACATGTTTCTTTAATTTGGTAGAATCCATTAATCCGCTGGGTTCATGACAATA
>CH002137.1:15651-43210 GCA_000149265.1 Ciona savignyi | reverse complement strand
TTTTAGTGAACGGTTGCCGTCAGGAAGATGCCCGCCCGATAGTCAGTCGTGTCCTTGCGCAAAGCACTTTGCCTCAACTTGGTGGAATACGGAGTTTTACCAAATTGAAGGAGCGTCTTAATCATACACAACACACTGCAATAGCTCCGATAACCCGACGATGGGCGCGAGGTGATCTGACGATTGCCCGTGTGTTGACCCCCTTGGTTTTCCCATTCACAGGGATAAACATTATTATCTTATCCTACTTTTGTGGATAAAAGAACACAAGGAGTTTTACCACACTTACAATAGCATCAGATTACCTCGCGCCTAGCGTCAAACTACTGGATTGCAGTGTGTGGATTGTTCTATATCCGTGAAAGTGGATAGAAATGAAAATTGTGAGGTCAAAATCACATGTGTCTACTGGAGCTATTACAGTGTGTTGTGTATGGCGAGGTTTTTTATATAGTTCTACACCGGGTAATCATGAATTGAAAACCTAAGGGAATGTTATCTCACATGCAATTGTAATTTAACCTTGTGCCTACAGTCAGGTTACCGGGAGCTATTGCAGTGTGTTGCGTATAATTCACACATTCCTTCAATTTGTTAGAACCCATTATTCCACTAGGTTTAGGCAATGTCCACTAAGTGCTTTGACGAAGTACAACCGTCAAAACAACAATGACAACCATCAAAACAACAAGTACAACCGTCATAAGCAATCAGCTACTGACTAGTTTAGTTCTGTTAATCACCATCCGGGCTGACATCCTTACCCACTATCCACCAAAATAGGCCCATCTATCCACAATTTTTCGTTTTTTCAGCAATCTCTTTTGGAGCCGTTTTCCAAAGTCCTATCCTTGCTTGTCCCACGGAGTCACTTTTCAGTTGGGAAATTCCATGACCTGTGTGCCGTCACCAACATCATATTCAATAAGGTGCACTTTTCGTTTCTTATTCCTGTGCAACCATGTAGTGCAGCGGTGCAGTGCGGTGGTTGTAGAGTTGGAGATTTTGGGTTCAGGCCTTGAGCTGGATGGTTTGTGTTTCTTGGTAGTTGTTTCAATTTAGAAGATTGGGTTAAAAAATCAGGTTGGATTAGATACCACTGGGTTGGAGCAATGTAAAGGGGCTTGCTCAAGTGCACAGTAATACAGTTCATGCCCACAGTCGAGTTACTGGAGCTATTACATTGTGTGGATAATCAGACATGACTTTCAATTTGGACGACTCATTAAATATCACTGGGTTGGTTTGCTCAGGTGCACAGTAATACACTACACACCTACAAAATACAATATAAAGCAGATAAAAAACACATCTCTAAAAATAAAAATCAATTATCAGGATAGAGACAAGTTGTTTATTACAAGAATAGCAGTCAATAAGCTGATGGCTGCTTTGAAGTTGAGCTGCTCACTCAGCAAGTGTAACTTACTTCTTCTTATACAGGTAATTGTGCTTTTTGCTTAGACTATCCAACAACTCCATGCATTATGCTGTAATTGATAATGGAATTAAGTTACATTCTGAAATGTCTCAATATAAAAAGTACAATCTTGACTTTATGCTTTTTGCTTAGACTATCCTACAACTCCATGCATTATGTTGTAATTAATAATAAAATTGAGGTACATTCCGAAACATCTCAATATAAAATCTACCTTTGTGATGCAATAATCCGATTGTTCCAGTTTGTTCTCCTGGATGCAGGGAGCTCGGTGAATTCGTGTCGAACTTCTGATGTCAATGAACATCAAACCAAGTACAAGGTGCGATCTTGTTCTGTAGCTGCTTTGTTTCTTACTTAATTCGACTGTGGCCATGAGGTGTCTTACGATACCCATGGATTAAGCCTGGCTTCCCACCCACGATGATATAAATGAACCAACCATCCACACACTGTAATAGCTCCAGCAACTCGACTGTGGGCTTGAGGTGTGTTACGATACCCATAGATAAAGCCTGGCTTCCCACCCACGATGATATAAATGAACCAACCATCCACACACTGTAATAGCTCCAGCAACTTGACTGTAAGCATGAGGTGTCTTACAATACTGGTGATGTAGTCTTGCAATGGGAAAACGCAAGGGACGTTAACATAACGTCAATCATCACATTACCTTGTGCCCACCATCTAGTTACTGGAGCTTTTAAGTGTGTTGTGTATGATTAAATCTTCTTTTAATTTAGTACAACTCATCATTTCACTGAGTTCAGGCAATAATCGTTAAGTGCCTTGTTGAAGGACAGAACCAACTAGCTAGCGACAAGTTTCGAACCTGCACAACTTCGGCTAAAAGATGTCTTACTAATCCATCAGACTAATTTCTTTCAGGGACCAAGCTACGCAATGGATTGTATGAAGAATTATCTTCCAGATTGCCTTGATATCCTTTCAGATGAGCAGTTCCTAAGCAAACTACGGGTAAGTAGTTCGATTCATGTCTGTGAGTACTATAGGATAACGATATTATAACAAAGGATAGAATATTCACGTTTCTCCCTAAAAATGGGAAAATGCAAGGTGTGTTAACACACATGTAATCGTCAGATCACCTTGCGCTCACTGTCGGGTTACCTGAGATATTACAGTGTGTTGATTCAGACATTGCTTTAATTTGGTAAAACCCATCAATCTACTGTGTTTATGCAATCTTCGTTAAGTAATGTGCCAAAAGTCACAAACAACTAGCTAGTGACCAGCTTCGAACCTGCAACCCTTTAGTTATAAGGTACCGCACCATCCCACCAAACCAATCAGTCTACATACCGCTCTTACTAATTGCGCCGTCCGACCACAAACAATGCACACACCCCTCCAACCACAGTTAAAACTCAACACTGCCGAGCACTCGACCAGCTGTGGCATCGAGTACACCTGCAGTGACAACGGCTTGTCGCATGTCAAGCTTGCAGTCGCACAGATCGTGGCAAGCGAACTCTGCCAAAAGTCTTTGAGTTCCAGCTTTCCATGGTTGTTTCAACCTGCGTCCACCGTGCAGTATGGGTGGGTTGTTCTTTTGGTGCTTTCTATTGTCTGGGCTTAATTCTTAGGTTTCATAAACAACTCATGGCCACTTTCAATTTAGACGACTCATTAAATACCACTGGGTTGAAGCAATGTAAAGTGACTTGCTCATGTGCACAGTAATACACCTTATGCTCACAGTCAAGTTGCTGAAGCTATTACTGTGTGTGGATAATCAGACATGACTTTCAATTTGGACGACTCATTAGATACCACTGGGTTGGAGCAATGTAAAGTGGCTTGCTTATGTGCACAGTAATACACCGCATGCCCACAGTCGAGTTGTTGGAGCTATTACAGTGTGTGGATGGTTGGTTAACTTATGTGTATGTAAGTTGCAAACCAGGCTTTATATGTAGGTATCACTAAACACCTCATTTAAATGAATCCAACCATCTACATATGTATTAATTCCAACAACTCGACTGTGAGTATGATGTTAGCGTACAATAACTGTGGTTCAAGCCCCATTTCCATTTAAGACCCCGGGTATCAGGCCTATCAAAATAGTGTATATTTTGGGTTTTACAAAGTTAACCCTTTCTTCCAGATTAAAGGAATACAACGATTGCGTGGGTTACATCAAACGACTCTCGTGGATTTTACTGGGGGCGCTGAGTCACCTGGGGTCCCAGAAATCTGCTGAGCTCACCCTCTGGTACCCCGTACCTTTCGAAACTGGTCCTAACATGTCCAATATACTGCAAGTGATCTTTGCTGGGTACCTGGAGCATAATAAGGTAGGTGCGTGGTGTTGGGTCGGGTGTTTTGGGGGTGAGGGTTGTTGAGTGTGAGGTTTTGTTTATACGGGTTTTTGTGGGTAAGGAGTACTGTGGCTGAGGTGTTTTATGCGAATAAGGTTTGGTTGGGGTTAGGGTTTTGTTAGGGTTGGGATTTTGTTGGGTTAGGGTATTGTATTAGGTAAGGTTTTGTGGGTGAGATATATCGTGGGGTTTTTGTGGGTGTGTGCTACTATGAAATGCCTTAATATAAAACGAACAAGTTTGACTTAAAACTATCATAACTCAATGAATTTCCTATAACATTGACATTATAAAACATAACTCAACGAAATATCCATGAATGTCCCAAACACTTAACCCTCACCAAACATTACAGGCAAGAAACACTTCATCTCAGGTTAGTGATTTTTTGTTATTTATTTGATTTGTTGAAAATTGTCCGACCCGGTAAGTCTGGTGGTTTATTGTGACACCTTTCAACTGAAAGATTGCAGTGTCGAAACTGGTCGCTAGCTAGTCGGTTGTGTCCTTGGGCAGGGCACTTAACGGACATTGCCTGAACCCAGTGGAATGATAGGTTCTAACCTGACGGTGGGCGCCAGCTGAAAGGTTATGGGATTAAACCAGCCGCTAGATTTTCCATTTGAAAAATATATGAATATTTAGTTTAGTTTATTCATTATATGCCCCAGTATTAAATAATGGTATATAAAACAAATCGCGACACAGGAACAGAAACACGGTATGTTAAAAATATTACATACATTTCTGCAATGGTTCCGAAATGCAAAAAAAAGAAACCTAAAATGACACACGGGCAATCGTCAGATCACCTCGCGCCCATCTCGGGTTAATGAAGCCATTGCAGTGTGTTGTGTATGATTCACACGTTTCTTCAGTTTGGTAGAACCCATTAATCCTCTGGGTCCAGGCAATGTCCGTAAAGTGCCTTGCCCAAGGACACAACCAAATAGGTAGTGACCAGTTTCGTCACCTGCAACCTTTCGATTAAAAGGCGACGCACTTAACCGCTAGAGTAACGGGCCAGACTGATAATCTGACCACTTCCCTGTTATAACTAAACCTTTTATTTTCCATTGGATAAAACATAAGCATGGCTGCTATGGCTGCAAAATAATCCATTGTATTACAGGACACTAAAATCAGCATGGCTGCATTGTTCTATTCCTTCCTATACTGCCAGGTAAGCATGCTACAATAGGATTTAATATTATTGTTTATCCCTCTAAATTGGACATGCAAGGGGCGTTAACACACGGACAATCGTCAAAGGATAGGATGTTGTGTATGATTTACATGTTTTTTCGTAAGCGGAACACGTCCCGTGAATTATGCTCAAGCATCAGGAATAAGGGCTCTCATTTCACCTTTTTAGTCTAGTGGTTATGGGGTAGATGTCCTGGTCAGAGGGGTGCTTAATCGATATTTACCCTGATCACTTTCTGTGCGTTGTTTGAATGAACAAGAATTTTGTCCTGTATGTTGGGTTGGTTTGTAGCTATATTGGGTCCATATTCTAGCTATAGACATAGGCAAACTATGGCCCGCAGGCCAAATCCAGCCTCTCGGGTCTTTTATTCTTGTCCGACTGGTGAGTTCGGAGGTTCAGTGCGTCGCCTTTCAATCTAAAATTTGCAGGTGCGAAACTGGTTGCTAGTAAGTCGGTTGTGTCCTTGAACAAGGCACTTTACGGACATTGCCTGAACCCAGTGGATTAAGGGGTTCTGCCAAATTAAAGGAGTGTGTCTCTAATATAAAATACACTGCAATAGCTCCGGTAACCCGGCGGTGGGCGCGAGCTGATCTGACGATTGCCCATGTGTTAACCTCCTTGGTTTTTCGATTCATGAGGATAAACATGAATTCCTATCCTAACCCGCCGGATATTATCAGAAATTTGCAAGACTAAATAGAGTTTTGCAAGACCAAATTGTCACAGCTATACTTGTGCGTCGCTTGATAGATATGAGTGACGGCTTAATCACTTGGCCCGTCAGTCTAAGAATGAAATAATTTAGTCCCTTATTAAAAAAAGTGTGCCCATCCCGGAGCTGGACAGTTTTGTCATTCGCACTTAGCAGACATTACCTGAACCCAGTGGATCGACTGGTTCTACTAAAGTAGTTGGAACATCTTAATTATACACAACACTCTACAATAGCTCTGTTAACCCAACTAACCTTTTTTGTTCATATCAACCGATCAATCTGTGAGATAACAGTCTTTTATCTCAACTTCGTCCGGCCCGATGGTTTAGCGGTTAAGTGCGTCGCCTTTCAATCGAAAGGTTGCAGGTGCGAAACTGGTCGCTAGCTAGTCAGTTGTGTCCTTGGGCAAGGCACTTTACGGACATTGCCTGAACCCAGCGGATTAATGAGTTCTACCAAATTGAAGGAACGTGTCTATCATATAAAACACACTGCAATAGCTCCGGTAACCCGACGATGGGCGCGAGGTGATCTGACGATTGCCCGTGTGTTAACCCCCTAGGTTTTCCCATTCCCATGAATATAAACATGAATATCCTATCCTACATGAATATCCTATCGAAGATAAACATGAATATCCTATCCTATCCTATCCTAAAATTACAATAAGGTTACAAAGTGTGTAATTTAGATTTAGTCAGGTGAAAAATAACATACGATATTCATATTTATCTCCGTTAAAGATTCCTTTTAATTTGGCTAACCGGTCGGATGAATTTTGTACAATTTTTCCCCCTGACTCCACCCCTCACCCCCAGCTATGGACGGTGTACTGTGAGCAGCTTTCCTTCTACCTTCCCATTCAAAACAACGGGGTGTTGGGTACGGTGCTACCCGGGAACAGTTACAACCCCCTGAACGATCACCCAACCCCCCGGATCCTACTACTGGAATTTTGGAGCCGCTTGACCCCAAGTATACTTGTGCTTCTTGAGCAAGAGGGGCCGGTAGGATGTTGTATTTTTAAATGGGTCATTAGAGGGGGGTATGTGGGGTTTGTGGTAGTTAAGGCTTATTATATCGGGTTAGGTGGGGTTGGTGGTACTTAAGGGTCATTAGAGGGGGGGTATGTGGGGTTTGTGGTAGTTAAGGGTTATTAGGAGGAGTTAGGTGGGGTTGGTGGTACTTAAGGGTCATTAGTGGGGGTTAGGTGGGGTTTGTGGTACTTAAGGGTCATTAGAGGGGGGTATGTGGGGTTTGTGGTAGTTAAGGGTTATTAGGAGGAGTTAGGTGGGGTTGGTGGTACTTAAGGGTCATTAGTGGGGGTTAGGTGGGGTTGGTGGTACTTAAGGGTCATTAGTGGGGGTTAGGTGGGGTTGGTGGTACTTAAGGGTCATTAGGGGGGGTTAGGTGGGGTTGGTGGTATTTAAGGGTCATAAAAGGGGGTTAGGTGGGGTTGGTGGTACTTAAGGGTCATTAAAGGGGGTTAGGTGGGGTTGGTGGTACTTAAGGGTCATTAAAGGGGGTTAGGTGGGGTTGGTGGTACTTAAGGGTCATTAAAGGGGGTTAGGTGGGGTTGGTGGTACTTAAGGGTCATTAAAGGGGGTTAGGTGGGGTTGGTGGTACTTAAGGGTCATTAGAGGGGTTAGGTGGAGTTGGTGGTACTTAAGGGTCATTAAAGGGGGTTAGGTGGGGTTGGTGGTACTTAAGGGTCATTAGAGGGGGCTAGGTGGGGTTTGTTGTATTAGGGGCTATATAGGGGGTTAGATGGGGTTGATGAGAAGGGGTGGGTATACTATGGGTATATTAGAAGGTGGTGTGTATACTTTAACTAGAATATCCTAAATCCTATTTCTATTAGCTATTGAGCCAAAGAAACATCGTTTATTTGATTGAACCAGATCCATTCTGGTTCAAATATAAAATTAAAGCAAACTTGAGATAGCAGAGGATACAATATTCATGTTTTTTTTAATGGGAGAAGGCAAGAGGCGTTAACACACGGGCAATCGTCAGATCACCTCACGCCCACCGTCGGTTACCGGAGCTATTGCAGTATGTTGTGTATCATTCAGACGCTCCTTTAATTTAATAGAACCCATTAATCCACTGGGTTCAGGCAAGGTCCGCTAATTGCTTTGCCAAAGGACACAACCAACTAGCTGGTGACCAGTTTTGAACCTGCAACCCTCAGGCTGAAAGCCAGTACACTAACCAATCAATCTAATCTGTCGGACTTTGTCCAGGTATCAACCAACGCTCACCGTCATATCGCAAGTTTAATGAAATGTCTTCAAAAATATGACTCATCCATTTTGTTTAAGGTTAGTTGTAGCAATGTGTAATTTAATTGCAATTCTCTTGTATGCTTTATAGTTTGTATTTCATGTGCATTTTACTGTATCGTCCATTGCATTTATTTTTGTTGATCACTTAAATGCCCCTAATTCGCTTAGACGCGCGGAAGCCTTTCGCGCCGCGGCGCGCTTAATAAAAATGCTGTGTTCAAAGTAAGAATAAAAATATAACTGCCACTATACGATTCGCTACATCACCATATATTTACTAGGTTCAGTTTCTAGGACAGTTTTTTTTATAGAGATTGATACATGAATTAACTGCGTTCACTATTCGACGACTTTGAATAAATAAATGATGAGAGCAGTGTAAAGTGGCTTGCTCAAATGCATAGTAATACACCTCATACCCACAGTCGAGTTGCTGGAGTTATTAGTGTGTGTGGATAATCAGACATGACTTTCAATTTGGACGACTCATTAAATACTACTGGGTTGGAGTAATGTAAAGTGGCTTGCTCAGGTGCACAGTAATACACCGCATGCTAATAGTATTACAAATAGTTAAAATACCAAGGGTTGTATTTAATTTACCTTCTGTCTCCAGCTTCAACCTATGTGGACTCCACTACTCAAGCTCGAATCGCTCAAGAACTTAGAAAGCGACCGATGTCAGCCGTCCAATTCGATTCACCCCGGTTTGAACACATTTATTCGCGTTAAGTCTCGTCCGGCTGGTTAGTCTGGCGGTGAAGTGCGTTGCCCTTCAATCGAAAGGTTGCAGGTGCGAAACTGGTCGCTAGCTTGTCGGTTGTGTCCTTGGACAATGCACTTGACGGACATTGCCTGAACCCAGCGGATTAATGGGTTCTACCAAATTGAAGGAACGTGTCTATCATATACAACACACTGCAATATCTCCAGTAACTCGACGGTGGGCGCGAGGTGATCTAACGATTGCCCGTGTGATAACCCCCTTGGTTTTCCCATTCACGGGGATAAACATGAATATCCTATCCTATAGATTGGCGTTTAGACCAGATTTCGAATAATTTTTTTATAATTTTTAGTAAGCAATTATCTTCTTTTCCATTTTTCTTCCTAATTACACATCTTGCACAGGGGACCAAAACGACCATCAGAAACAGCCCGCACAGTTGAACGCCCAACATATCCTAACAATAGTAGAAGATATCAAAGGAAGGCTTATTCATGTTGAAAGTGACGTCGGAATTTGTATGGTCTAGTGGTGTTTGTGTGTGGAATTCGTATTTGGCTCACCAACTTAAGATTGTCCTTTTTGTATGTGTGTTGTGTTGTAAAAGCCTTTTATTTTTGTTAAAAACAGGATAGAATAGAATGAAAACACAAGAACATATTACACCCCTCCGTCGGGTTACCCGAGCTAATGCAGTGTGTTGTGTATGATTAAGAAGTTCTATTAATTTTGGTAGAACCTATTAATCTACTGGGTTTAAGGCAATGTTCGTTAAAGTGCCTTGCCCAAGGACACCGCAGGCTGACTGGAGACCAGTTTCTAACCTACAACCCTTCGGCTGAAAGGACGCGCTACCAACCAAGCTACTCTGGTGGTAACATGTGCAACATGCTCTATTACAGAGGATGGGTACAAAAGTGGCTAGTCGGTCGTGTCCTTGGGCAAGGCACTTAATGGACATGGCCCGAACCCAGCGGAATATCGGCTTTTACTAAATTAAAGGAAAGCCTTAATCCTACACAACACTCTGTAATAGCTCTGGTAACCCGACGGTGGGCGCGAGGTGAACCACACAGTTTGACATATTGTTGTTATTTTTATGGCGCAGTTTATTATGTTTGTTTTATTATCGTAATTACTGATCAGTTTTGTGTGAATGTTAATTGCCGGTATTAAATAAACGTTTATGTTGTTCATGTCACAGTGGTTTTAATAATCTTGTCGAATAGCATAGCCCAGGGGTCGGCAACCTTTTTGAGCCATTTTAACCGATATTCCACAAAGTAAAACAAAAACTGCACACTAAAATAAATATTAGGACATTAGAGTTAGTTTTAAACCTGGGGTTTTCCACAAATTAAAAATCACTGGGAGCCGCAAAACTAATAATATTTTCGCAATAAAAGAAAAATAGCACTGTGTAAGGTAAAGTGGCGAGTTTTCTTATGTTTGGTTTACTAATGCATGGGTATTAAACATTAAGCAATCGCTACAGTAACAATAAAATTAATAAGAGCCGTATGGAGATGAAAGGCCGCATGCGGCTTCGGAGCCGCAGATTGACGACCCCTCGTGTAATGGGTTATTCGCTTTGCTCACTCAAACCTTTGGAAACAATTGTAAGGTCGTGTGGCCTAATGGTTAACGCGACCGATACATATACCGACTCCTAAACAAAAACGGTCTTGGTAACGAGCCCATCAGGGATTCAAAACCCTGCCCGGTAAAAAAACTATGGAAAAGTTTTAACCTTGTCCTCTAAACAATAATTGACAAAATAATAACCCTAATGTTAGCTGCAGCCCTTACGCTCACCTTAATATCATAACTTTCATTTTTAGTGTGCAGTTTCCCTACTTTCCTTTAGTTTTCTCTGGTTTCGCTACTTTTTAACTATAAAAACGAAACGATTTCGGTTTAATTTATTATGTTGCCTTTAATGGAGTCCAGCTGTGGTCATTTTTCGTCCTAGGTAGATTAAATTCATCAGTTAGACCAACTATGGTTATGTGGCCTGACGAATATGATCCGACTTAAACGGCTTTAAAACAAAATGAAATGAACAGCGATCCTGTGATCGAAACCTAAGCGGCACAAAAACAAGTACTTTAAGCTACGTTATGTATTAAGCGATAAAAACATTAAGCTAAAATGGTCATGGGTAATTCAGTCGATAAAAACTACAGGAGCCATCGCCAGATCACTTCGTGGCCACCGGAGCTATTGCAGTGTGTTGTGTATGACTCAGACGTTCTTTTAAATTAGTAGAACACAATCTTCCACTGGGGTCAGGCAATGTGCCTAGCCCAATGACACAACTAATTTGCTAGCGTCTAGTTTTGAATATACAAACTTTCGGCTAAAAGGCGACTCAATAGACTACAACATGTTTGGGTAAATTAAGGCTTGGATGTATACCTATTGTTTATAAACGTGACTTAAATCTAGTACATTAATGGGTTAAACTTAATCATTTAAAAACTATGAAGAAGTGTTGCATTCTTACACAGTCATACTATAATGGCTTCGGTAACTAGATGGCGGGCAAGAGGTAATCTGCCAATTACCCTTGTCGTAACTCTTACTCGTATGGTCGTGTAGCCGAATGGTTATCACGACCGATACAAATACCGGGTTATATACAAAAACGGTCTTAGTAACGGGATTGAAATCAAGCCTGGTAAAAATAACTCTCTCTTGAGTTTAGGCCTACTCATCACAACTGGAATAAAACTTAAACATAACTTAGGGTGGTTGTGGCTGAATGGTTGAACGACCGTCTGATATACAGATTTCTATTTGACGAGCGATTTGGTAGCAAGGCCATCATGCGATCGTTACTTAGTTCGGGTAAAAAATTATAATTAAAACAACTACACATTTTTTTTTCTAAGAACTCGTGCAATCGTATTTTTCCCTGTTTCCAATTTGTGTATTGTTGCGTGTTTTTTTAGTGGAAACAAAAAAAACAAACTAAATTGTTTGTGGAACAATGGGTTTCAGCAAATTGAAGGAACATCTCACCCATACACAATACATTGTAATAACTCAGGTAACCCGACGGTGGGTGCGGAATATTCTGACGATTGCTCGTGTGGTAATTTCCTTGGTTTTCCCATTCACGGAGATAAACATGAATATCCTATCCCTACTATTCGCATCTCGTTGACTATACCACAATACACGCGAAGCAACAGACGAGTTTCCGTTCAATTTGTCGTCAGCACTATCGACAGATGCTTGACCCAGGTCCAATCTGTTCTAACTTGTTCAACTGTCTTTCCCACGCTATTTTCGTCGAATTTGGGTCGCGAGTCTTACTTTGCTCTAGTTTAACCGTTTATTTTCGTATCTTCAATTTTGACCACTTTAATAAAATTGTAGAATGGTTTCGAGTAACAAAAAAAATATAAAATAACACTTTTAGTATAGGCAAAATATTTGTTTCAATTTATTTCAGCCTTTTTACTGCTTAATGTGTGTTTAGTGTCTTTTATGTCGTTTTTTTTTATTTGGCCTAGTGGTTATTTTATAAAAAACACAATTTATAATCATGTTTATAGAAATACTTATCCTCGGCGTAGAACACTAAGGACCATTTACAAAACCATTGCACGCTTATATACCATTTCCTGAAACCGTCACAGCTTGTGTCGATTTCGCGGCTATATTTACAACGGTAGTGTAACGCCACTCATTTCCGATTAGTTCCTTATTACCTTGGGAAATCATTAATGTATTGAGTAGGTCTTGATTGCATGTGAGTGTTATTACTATCCGGCCCGTTGAGAAACTAATAAGAAGAATACAGACATCGCTGGGTGTTGGATTGCATTTAACATCGTTTAGTTTTGATATCTTGTTTTTATCCTCAAGTTAAACATAAATATTAATGTATTTCTGTTCAAATCCATTTAACCACTTTTTTAGAGTGCATTCCAAAAAATAATGCTTTTAAACAAAGTCTATTTAATGCATTTCTAAGAAATATTGTTTGCCAGTACAGCATTCTTAGTCGCTTATTTAAAGATTATATTTATTTAAAGTATAAACAGTTTTAAGAATGACATATTCGGTTCTAAAAATCGTTATCCAATAAAATGCGCTATCATTTCACACAATTAATTGCCCATATTTTTAATCATGTCCCTCTTTGTTAAGAGCGCGATTTATGGAAAAATAAGTTTACTAACTTTAAAATGTTTTTTTTAACATAAGCAGTGGCACTGTGACTACTGAATCGCTCTATATTATCTGGCTGAATATATCTAGAAAACTGACTGCAGGCAAAATGGGATGATTAACTTTGGTATACAACCGTTATAACGGAAAGGAATTAGCGATCGTTGCTGCTTGAACCTCCGAATAGATTAGTGCGGTAAATAAAACCACAAGAATTAATTGTAAAAATGTGGGTTTTCTTTTCCGAAGGGAGCATATTTTGATTTTACTCCGTTTTATCTTTCGTTTACTTGCGTCACGTTGGTTACAGGCATGTCCGATCGCTAGGTCATTGTCAGGAACGGGTAATGAATACGCTGCAATAGCTTAACTTGACAACGAACACGAGGTGATTTAAAGGTGGGAATACAAATTACGCACTTATTCTATGAATATATTGTAGCCCTTATAAATCCTATAAATCCAGTGTATAGTTTATATACAATAATGGCGTTAAACTGTAAAGACGAACTTGCTAAAAGGTTTTGCGAAAGAAGTTGTTAATTATGGGTTTTAATAAATTAAAAAAAACGTTACCACCATACCACACATTGCAATTGCTCCGATAACCCGACGGTTGACGTTTAACATGACCTGATATTGCATATATAAAGCATGAATAGTATATCCCCTGCCTTAATATAATGCTATTTATGTTTAGTAGATAATATAAAATAATGAAAACATGGTAGCCTATTGCTTTGAGCGATAAATATTATTATCCAAAGTGTAAATAGTTCGATAAACCAATTTACGTGTATATATATATATATATATATATATATATAGAGAGAACCTAAACCGTTCGCGTTAATCATTGGACCAAGTAACAGTTTCATTTAAGTATAATTAAGTGAGGTAGAAAATAGGCTATATTCGCTTAGACTTGTTATTCAAAAACTTTTGGGTAACCTTATAATATTCAAATGAATTTTATCTAATAGCGGTCTTATCGACGAAAGCACACGAAAATTCAAAACTTGTTCCAGTAAAAATATATATTTTTAAAACAATATAACATCTTTACCTTCGATTTAAAAATGCACCACAAAGACATTAAACTGTTCATTTTATTTGATTAAAAAACTAATACTTTTCCGATTGTACTCTTTGTTTAAGGGAATATAAAACTTTTCCTATTTATTAGGATTCGATTACATATAGACCATGATAGCTTATGCTGATAAAGAGTCAAAACGTAAATTGACGAATACAATACAATAATATTTTCAACACCCAACCAATCGTTCTTGTCATTAACTCTATGAACAAAATTGGGCTACTTTTTTTTACCTACATCCTTTAACGAATACCAATTATTTTAGAAAACTATGATTATGATTGTTTTCTATGGGCAAAGGACACGTATTGGTTCATTCACGTCATTTTTAGGGAATTACGGGGAAGCACCGTGGGTCTAATCTATACTTACCGCCACCTTAAAAGGTGTTTTGTGGCCACTTCGGTAACTCGACGGTGGGCGAAAGGTAATCTGACGATTGTGATATCGCCCTCTGCGCTTTCCCGTTCACGGGGATAAATATAAATATCTTATCCTAGCCCCAACTACGCTACAATCAAACAACGTAAAAGCAGTACGAACTGATGAACCTATGTATAGTTATAATATACATGTATTATTTTATTTATTATAGCTTCCTTTTCAGTGTTTGCTAACTTCCTTTGGCGAAATGCTGTGGCCCACACTTTTCGGGCCAACCCTTCTCCTAAAGCCTGCTCACCCATTGCACGGGTCGCTTTACCGCACACTTTTCCTCGAGGCTTGGTGTAATAGTATAAATAATAAATTAAACATTTATTTTACAAATTTTATTTCTTTTTTTTATGTAGGTTTGGAAGCCATGTCTAAATATACCGAAAAGATATAATTGATTGGTTTTTAAACGTGTTTTATTGTCGGTCGTTTTGCCGTTTTTTTTTCGTTATCCGATTTATTATCAAATGTCCTGTTTTGATCGTGGAAACAAAAATATACTCTACCAAGGTTTATTTTTATAGAAAACGCATACTATAATAATTACTAAAAGATCACATTTCAAAAATGCGGCACCTGTGCGGTCGTGTGACCAAATGGTTAACACGACCGATACATCTACCGAATTATATGCAAAAACGGTCATAACGACGAACCTAGCATGGGTTCGAAACTTAACTCGGTCAAAAAAAACTCTTTTTAAATAAAGGCTTCTCGTGCTTAAGGGTTGGGGTTAAATTAGTTTTCATGATCGCTACTTTATTACATAAAAATAGCACAGGTATTTTAAGTTAAGGAAGCAGGTTGAAACGGTAAAACTACAGTAGTTGAAACATGACAGTGAATACACACGGTATACCGGAAGTGACGCTTAAAATCAATGCACTTATGCCAACAAATATTACACATTCATAAATTATCTATAACGACAGTTCGCATTTTTTCTTTGTTACTGGATAATAAAGGCAGGAAGTAAAGGAAAGGTAATATTCTCATTTCGAATTATTTTTTTCAAAATATAATAAACTAATTTTTTTATGTTTTTTAACGACGTATAAAACAGGGGTTGTGACGATCATTTGGTGACATACCGTTCTCGCGATAGGACTATATGTATTTAAATTGTGGTGTGCCGCTCGCTACTACAATATTTTACCTTTGCTATGTGCACCCAGTTTTCAAAAAAATGATGAAGTCCAGTAGTAAGGTTAAGTCTGGATGGCAATTAAAAGGATCCGTCCCTGAAATAAACCGAGAATCAACAACTTGCTTTTATGTATTGTTGCTAACTTGACCATCTATTCTACATAACGGTCCAGCATTAGGGAAGGGGACTAACAAACGTTGCTCAAATGATTATAATTTTTATCTTTTTTTACCGGAATATGTTTTAACCCAATGATACGCCCGCCACCATTACCGTATTTATATATATATATATATATATATATATATATATAGTTATCCAGTACATAAATCGTTCGCGTTAATCATGCGACCAAGCAAGAGCTTCATTGTATAATTTAGTGTGGTATAAAAAACAAAGCAATTAACGCCTATACCGCAACATATTGTAGTTGCTCTTTTAAGCCAATTATGGGACAAATAGTTAAGAAAACAGGAAAAGGCTATCTTCGCTTAATCAATCGCTATTTTTTCCCAAAAAAATCTTAGAAAAATACCGCGGTTAGGTAAGGTATTCAAAGATTCTAGAATATTCTGAAGTCTCGTTTGCAGCGTCACACTCTGTTAACAGAGCAGTTAATTGAACAGCTGTTTATGGTAGACGGTCAATTCATTTACAGACTGCTTTCAATATATTAATCAAGTCAAAATATATCGATGAGGGTTATATTATGAGTGGACTAGATAGAGGAAAGACGGGTTGCCTGGAAAGAAAGGAAATACAATACGTCGTTTTATCTCTAGGGACGCGGTCTCATCAATAGAAAAAAGAGACTTTGTACTGTTTGAGTCCCTTTGTCACACTCTTAAAGTACTAGCGTGCTCTGGCCATCGGTAGTGCTTATCTAAGTTTGTGGTTCGCGTTTCCCAGACTTAACACTGTATATTAAGGCAAGCGCATAATGCACAGAGTAAGGCAGTATAAGTAAATATCGCAGGCAAAACTGTATTTTACTCTAATGCAGCCCAATTTCGGTTCCTGTCACATATTACGGCTTAAATCTATTGTATACATTCCTCTATCGGGAGTTGTGGTTAGTTATGCGTAGTCAGGATATTTAGAAGTTCAACAAGCAAATTATTACTGCTTTCCGGTAGTTTTGTTTGATCGAATTTGAAAATGTAGTTCAACATTTAAATATTGTTTAATACTTTAGCGGTTATCAGATAACACAACTAGTAGCAACATAAATATTAATAAACACATTTTATCTTGATAAGGGTAAAAATACCGTTAAGCCCTTGTGTCAGTTCTACCCTCTTTTGGGCCAAATTTAAAATATTACACGTCGTTACAGATAAGATAAAATGTACCACAGTTATGTCGTTGTTAAACCGCATTCCATGCTCTAATATGACGCACACATCTTTTTTGTTAAACAAAATATTAAGGACGTTGGCCCATCATTACTTTCAGAGCAATAGTAAAGTGGTCTTGACTTAAGTTGATGAAGAGGTATTTAAGAAAAGTCTTACATTTAACAAGTATGGATCACGACCTTGAAAACTTATTGCGCAATTTCTCAAGTCTGGAATTCATTAGACTGACGCGTAAAAGCTGTTCAAAACCGTCCTAGTATAGTCTGTTAAGTATTTTCTGCCCTACTTACCACTTATTCCAACTTAAACTTGAGAATTCCTTTTGTTCATTTCTTCAAGTTGCTTAGCTAATCAAGGCTTGTAATTTCTTCGAGTGTAAAGCATATAAGTTCAAGAAAGAAGTCTGTGAAGCTATATTCTACAGGTTGTATTTTGTGCTAACTTCTTGAACACAGTCTGTCTGTTCAAATTACTCTATGTTGTTGTTATTATTGTGTTTTTTTAATGTTTAAATTTTGAAGTTGATTTAACTCCCCATGATGAGTATTTAAATGCCTCTACGTTAAAAGTTGTAAAGGGAAATAGGTACTACTGCAATGAAACTCGAAAAAATTGGCCATTGCGGTTTTGCTGTTTTTGTTTCTTCTGTCTTGGTGAACGAACTAATCAGTTCAATCTCTTTTAGAGGTTTTACTGATCACTAATGACAACTGTACTACTCGCAGAATTTACTGCATTAAAAGCGGCAGAAATGCGAACAGCAAATAACCTACAATATCAAAAGAACGTTTACATTGGGTAGTACTCTTTTTCTCTACAGTTTGAGCCCCGTTTTATATTCGCCTCGGAGATTTTGTGTCAAAGTTTCTCTCGGATGTAGTACAGCCATGTAGTACAAAGTTGTGTCGGCACTAGCGAAAGTGTGAAGTAGCTCTTATGCGGATGCGATTTTCGGTTGAAGATGCGATGGTTTTGTGTAAGTTATATCGCGGGCGGAGGACAGCCCGCTCCAAAGAAAAGGTGCCGCATCGTTACACTCCAACGGTGGAAATTACATTATAAAAGTATTTCTAATAAACTTATTAACTATAAATTCAATTTGCAACGATCACTTTGCGCCTGAAGTCCAAAATCCTTTCACAAAATACAAATGGATCTTTCCTGAGTGCGTTTTTATGTTGTTGTCAAAATTAAAGTGTTGGTGTCAATTAAAAACGATTTTTAGACCGAAATTAACGATTCTTACTTGTATAATAAAGGTATCTGGTGGAGGATAAAACGCCCTCGGGAAATCAATTATGAGCGAATCGGTGCCAACCAATGAGCAGAAGGGGTAACTTTAATTAAATCAAAATTTAGCTGTACGGTCGATTATCGATTTTTTGTCTACTGATTTTAATTTATTCCCTTTAAATTTGAAGTTGCAGCTCGATTTTATTCAATTATTCCCCTTGAAATCGGACATTTAATTAAAACTTTATTTATCTTTATCTGTTGTTATTTGACATTTTTCCTTCTTTAATGGTTGTTTTTATACATTTCCTGAAACACGATCAAGTCATTTGTATTATTTTTATTCCTTTTGTATTTTTACCATTTCGTTGGGTACATTTTCATTGCGATGAAATTGTTTTTCGATTTCAGACAGAACCAGTTAACCGGGCGCGAAAAATGGAAACAGAAAATAGATTTCGCGTTTTCGATCGCCGGCGGTTTCGTTGGTCTAGGCAACGTGTGGCGCTTTCCCTATCTCTGTTATAAGAATGGAGGAGGTAAGACATGATGTGTATTCGTAACTAGTTAATACAGCTGTCAGTTAATATAGGTTAGAACTTGCAATACGCATAATTATCCCCGGGGATGAAAAAACGCAAAAGGGATAGCGTGGTTATGGTTATCACGTCCGATTACCTCATGCCATCAGTCGGTAACTGCACATATTGCAGTATTGTGATTGCAATTGAGACATTCTACAGTTTCTAAACCACAGAGTTAAGTCAAAGTCCCCAAGTGCTTTGCCCAAGCCATAGGAACACAGCTGACTTGCTAACAAATGGTAATGTTGAGTCAATAACTCATTGCCTCCATATTTGAAAATACCAGTCGGTTGCAATAATGTGAAATATTCTACCTAAAAGCATTTTAATTCTAATAGTGGTTGTGGTAAATTGAACCCACAACCTTCCACACCATTAATTATGCATATGCTTCATTTACATTCTAATTTATTCACAACCCGTTATTCCCAGGAGCTTTCCTCATTCCCTATGTCTTGTTTGTTGTCCTTGGGTCGCTGCCTGTCTTCTTTCTCGAGGTTACTATCGGGCAGTACACGAATCTTGGTAGCGCCTTGGCTATGCGCATGGTGCCTGTCATGAAAGGTGATTTTTATGTCTGTTTTAATTGGGCACTGTAGGTTATTCCATGATTATCCCAATAATGCAAAATTTAGGGATATTATTACAATTACTAGAATATCCCAAAGTCGAGTTACCTGAGCTATTACAGTGTGTCATTTGGTAAGCAAACATTGCTTTAAAGTTCAATAAACCACTGAGTTCAACAAAAAAATTGCTATCCCATCAGCTAGCTGCTGGTCTGAATCCCACAACCTTCTAGTTGACAGTCAGATGTACTATTACTAAGCCATTTAGCCATATGTAGCACATGTTGTACAATGTTTTGAATGCCTCTAAATACTACAGGAGCGCTTGGATCACTTAGATTGCTATGGAAAGTAATTCTAACCCTGTCAACCCAGAACTAACTTTAACCCTAACCCTAACATTAATATCATGGCTTTTGTAATTACGAAGTATAGTAAGCGATCCAAGCGGTCCTGTAGTATTTAAAGGTACCGCTATGTTTTTTCTTAATCCACAAAAAATCAGGACTTGGGCTGGCTGTGAACATGATCAACTACCACTTGAATGTGTACTACGCTGTGATATTGGCTTGGGCGCTCCGATATTTCTTTGCGTCGATGGCAAGTGAGCTGCCTTGGTCAACCTGCGGAAACTCGTGGAACACCCGCAATTGTTTCGTTTTCGGGGCATTGTCCAACGCCTCTGATGTCATAAACGCGACGAATTCATCGCTGAGAATCTCATCTGTGCGAGAGTACTGGGAGTAAGTTACAATTTTAATATTTCCAATTAATTTATAGATCGGATAATCTTGTGTTTGCCCTGTAGATTGAAAAAGGATTGTTAACACAAGTGAATATGTGAAGCTTGACTTTCCACCCACACAAATATTAATGAATTGAAAAGATACAAATAAACCAAAATGGCTAAATCTTAAGTTAGAACTGTATAAGTTTAAACTTCGAAGAACACAATATTGTTCGCTTATAATTAATGACACCCACAGACGGGGTGGGTGTAAACTAAGCGAATACAAATAAACCTCAATGGCTAAATCTCAAGTTAGTACTCTTTAAGTTCAAACTGCATAGAACACAATGTTGTTCACATGTTAATTGATGAATCATATTCAAATTTTGTTCCCATATAATTGACGACACCCACAGACGAGGCGTCCTTGGAAAGTCTGCAGGAATCCATGAGATCGGTTCCATTCAATGGGAGTTGCTGCTGTGTCTTCTACTAACCTGGGTCGTTCTATATTTCTGTATCTGGAAAGGAATTGGCTGGACAAGCAAGGTGGGTGGTGATTTGTGTTGCAGATGGCGTGGATGGTGACAAGGTATAGGGTATTCAATGAATACCATTCATGTTTTATCCATGTATATGGGAAAACGCATTGAGTGTTACCACATGGGCAATCGTCAGATCACCTCGCGCTCACCGTGGGTTACTGGAGCTATTGCAGTGTGTTGTGTATGATTAAGATGTTTCGTCAATTTTGAAAGAACCCTGCCCGAAAATAGTTTTCTTGTGGACTAACAAGTTAAGCTAAAACGGTAGAAACACCATATATTTACAGGATATTTTTCTTATTCAAATTAGAAAATAAATGTTTTTTGCTTCTTCTTAAATGATAGTTTAGAGCAGTTGAAAACTAAAGAATTCAAATTACTGTTTAATTTATTATAATATTCATTTTTAGCTCCAGTATTAAAAAATGAAAATGAATCAAATGACGACACATGAACAGGAAAAGACAACAAACAAACAGTTGTAAAACACGTCATTTATACAGAAATCAAAATAATTTTAAAAACCAAACTGAATCAAATAATGAAACCGCTTAAAAGTCATCCAAAAATACCCGGTATAAACATAGTTGTTGACTCATGCTGTGGAAACCAATGCTATACAATAGACTTCGCGGTTGGCAGTAAGGTTAATCAAATCTGTGGTTTTCGCGATATACTGTGTTCAAACGCCCTTCTAACCACCCCATGCATACAATGCATGGTGAACCCATGCTTAGGGAATGTGTCTTTAGTTTAAAGTGGAATGAATGAATGAACTTTTGTAAATCAGTTTTTTTAGATTTTTTAAGAATGGGAGTTTTATAACCGTACTTTTAGATTTAAATATTTTTTAAAGGTATTTTTATGAAAAAATTTTAATTGTTAGAATTAAAAATTAATTCAAATAATTTTCTGTTAATATTCAAATCTTGATTTTAGAATGAGCACTGTAGTTATAAAACAGTTATTTATTATTAAAGCTGAGTTTGTTTGTGTATATTGCTTATGAACTACCGATGCTAGTAAGTTATGCTAATGGAAAATCTATTTATCAAATGAATCTCTACAATGTAGAGGTTGACAGAATAGTCTGGTGGTAAGTGCAACGCTTTTCAGCCGAAGGGTTGCAGACTCGAAACTAGTCGGCAGCTAGTCAGTTGGTTTTCTTTGGTCAAGACACTTTACGGACATTTCCTGAACCCAGCGGATTAATGGGTTCTACTAAATTGAAGGAACATTTTAATCATACATGCAATGGCTCCGGTAACCCGACGGTGGGCACGAAGTAATTTGACCATTGCCTGTGTGTTAACCCCATTGCTTTTCCCATTGACGGGGAAAAACATGAAGCTTATCCTCCTATTCTATTACACCTTATATGTGATGGTTTTCAGCTGTGTGGGTAAACTTTGT
This sequence comes from Ciona savignyi, assembly GCA_000149265.1. Classification (NCBI taxonomy): domain Eukaryota; kingdom Metazoa; phylum Chordata; class Ascidiacea; order Phlebobranchia; family Cionidae; genus Ciona; species Ciona savignyi. The sequence continues at coordinate 21,183 of CH002137.1, read as the reverse complement.
GGTTATTCAATCAGTTGGACTGTAAGACCCTTTTTTGTTACACTCTGTTGTTAAACATGGGTTTCTACTATTTTAACCACAAACTTGCCTTGCAGGTGGTCTATTTCACCGCTACGTTCCCAATCCTAATGTTGTTGGTTCTACTTGTTCGTGGACTGACTTTGGACGGAGCTTGGGATGGAATTACATTTTATCTTCGACCTGATATTGCTCGGTTATCTGATGTTCAGGTGATTTGTTTGTTGGTAGTTTTCCTGTATTTTACCAGACCAATTTTGAAACCAAGATTACTGGATCTTCCACTAGGTCTGTTTTTACCAGGCCTGGTTTCGAACCCAGGATCACTGGATCTTTCACTAGATAGGTTTATACCAGACCTGGTTTCGAACCCAAAACACTGGATCTTCTACTAAAACTGGTTTTACCTGGGCTGTTTGGCCCAGGACCTGTCCGGCAGAATAGTTCGTGGTTGCAGGTTCAAAACTGGTCGCTAGCAAGTCGGTTGTGTCCTTGGGCAAGGCACTTGGAGGACATTGCCCGAACCCAGCGAATGAATGGGTTCTACTAAATTGAAAGAACATGTGATTCATACACAACACACTGCAATAGCTTTAGTAACCCAACGGTACAAGGTGATCTGATGATTGATTATGTGTTTTTGCCCCTCACATCTACCAAGATAAACATGAATTTTCTATCCTACCCTATCATATGACATATAAAACAAAAGGAATTAATAACAAATCTGATTCAGGTATGGCTTGACGCCGCTACTCAAGTATTCTATTCATACGCACTGTGTAAAGGGATGCTTATAACAATGGGTAGTTATAACAACTACCACTACAATAGCTACAGGTAAGTCTCACCCAACACAATTTATGTGTATCGCCGGGCAACATTTGTTTTTAAATGTACAAAACACATAGATATGCGTCACATAGGGGTGGGTTTGATTATGCGCTCATCCCACAAATAATTGTTCTTTTTCTTACTAATCTGAAATTATTTTCTTTGCCACATGAAAAAGCAGTTTCGAATTTGGTCTTTGGTAGAAGCTGTGTGCTATCGAGTTTGGTCTACCCGTAGAGAAGCTTTTTTCTTTTTTTAGAGACGATACCAGAATCTGTTCGGTATCGACCTTTTAATAACGACAAATCTTTTTAAAATAAATATCCCCTTAATTTCTATCCTGGCGTCTGCATCTTAACGCTTAGGTTGTGCCTGTCTTCCAACAATCCTTTGGTATTTGTGGGTCTATTAAATATACCAATTATACCAATTAATTAAAGTTACCCAGTCCAACCCCATTAATTAAAGTTACCCTATCCTGCCCCAATAACCAACCCCACTCCCCAGGGACTGCATTGCATTGTCCATCCTCAACAGTGGAGTGAGCTTCGTATCAGGATTCGCTATCTTCGCCATCCTGGGATTCATGGCGAAGGAACAGGTCAGTCTCGGTCGAAATTTACATGTTTGAGGTACTGTGCACCTGAGCAAGCCACTTTACATTGCTCCTACCCAGTGGTATCTAATGAGTCGTCCAAATTGAAAGTCCTGTCTGATTATACACACACTGTAATAGCTTCAGCAACTCGACTGTGCGCATGAGGTGTATTACTGTGCAACTGAGCAAGCCACTTTACATTGCTCCAACCCAGTGGTATCTAATGAGTCGTTCAAATTGAAAGTCATGTCTGATTATCCACACACTCCAATAGCTCCATCAACTTGACTATGTACATGAGGTGTATTACTGTGCTTGACTGCAGATACATGTTATAAAATATGATCTGGATATAACAACCTTACTTTTAAATGGATCTAACTTCCACACATGTTGGTATAAGTAGCCCCACCCAAGCTTAACTAACCCCATGCACTCAACAGGGGGTCGATATAAAATACGTCGCGGAATCAGGTCCAGGTCTTGCTTTCATCGCTTACCCAAAAGCTCTCACCCTTCTTCCTATGCCACAGTTCTGGGGTTGTTTATTCTTCTTCATGCTGTTTCTTCTTGGACTCGATAGCGAGGTGAGAATTTTTGTTTTAACTAAATCAGACTTTTAATGTGATCAATTTAGAGTTGCAAGTGTCGTTAACACACTAGTAATCGCCGATTACCTAGCGCCAATCATGAAGTTACCATGGTTATTGCAATGTGTTGTGTATGATTTAAACATTGAGTTTTGGTAGAACCCATCATTCCACTTGGTTCAGGCCCAACTAGCTAACGACCATAGTTGAGAATTCGTTTTAACATTGTCAATGCTGTATATTGAAGTTAAGTTTATTTTTCGCATCTGCATGACATTAATAAAAAGAAAAAAACTTAAATGAAATTCCACCGGTGTTTAAAAATGATTTTAAAAACACTAAGGCATGTATTAAATAAATTTGGTGCAAAACTGTTATTGCACTATATATAACATATAAGAAAGGACATTATGTGCATAACAATAATACACTGAACATATATTCTTTAATTTGGTAGAACCCACTAATCCACTGGGTTCAGGCAATGTCCGTTAAGTGCCTTGCTCAAAAACACAACCTACTAGCTTGCGACCAGTTTCGTTCCATAAAACTCTTCGACAAAAAAGCGACACACTAACCCACCAGACTAGTCTGTCGGGTTATTGTTCCTCTTTAGTTCAGTTTTACCCTCCATTATGGCACAAACAATTGTACTAACTTAATTCCTAATGCGTTTTTCGTAAGAGTCGTTAGTTGACGAATAATTGGTATAAATTTATACATTTTCATAGCCTTAATACTGGTATGGATTAATAGTATTGTTTGTATTTTTTAGTTTAACCCACTGTGTCATTAAATTGTTTCGAGAGTAATTTATTAGTATAAATTTAAGTGCTCCCCTAACCCTAATTGTAGTTAAAGTTAAGAAGTCCAATAACACCTATTATAGTTGGTGTTTAATTGTTCTAATTCTGTAGGGTTACCCTATCCCTAAGTCTTATCAGAGTGTTTAGTGAGTGATTAGTTGGTATAAATTTCTACATTTCCTCTGGAATTTGACATTTCCGCTTTTAAAGTACTTTCCTATTTACCTTTCTTTGTTAAGCCGGATTTAATCTGCTTTGTTAGGCACACACTATGGGCTTACTTCAAACACTTAATACCGATAGATTCATTTATATCTGTATCGAATATCCTCTGGATAAATAGCAATTGTTAAATCGGACGCTGTTTATTGTGATGTAACAATAGGTTTTAAGTCTTGTGAAGTATTGTTTGTCTTATCTTGTCTTTGTCTGCGGACATTACTCCTTGAGGGTTTTGTTACCGTGTAGTGTTTGGTTTAATAGAGAGGAATAGGTCACTTGCTTTGTGATTTGGCTTGCTCAAGCTTTTTTACATTGTGCCAGCGTAGTACTGATCATTGGTTTCAAATTTAAAAATCGTAATTAAATATCCACACACTGTAGTACTCCAGTAATTCCAATAGGGAAATAGGATGTTTCATAACCTGTGGAATACACCTGGCTTATTTACCAACGAGGATATAAATGAACAAACTATCCACACACTGGTATAGCTTTAACAACTTGACTGTGGCCAAGTATGGATAAAGCTTGACCTTTCATCCATAGGGATATAAAGATACCAACCATTCAAACACTAATAACTCCAGCGACTCGACTGTGAGCATAAGGTATCTTATGATAACTATGGATAAAGTCTGACTTCCCACCTACAAGGATATAAATTAACCAACCATCCACACACTGAAATAGTTTCAACAACTGGACTGTGGCAATCGGGCGTTTGCTTGTGTGGTAATGATTACTCAGATAATACCCTGAATAGCCCACATACGACCTTGCATTATCACCCACAAATTCCCCTCAGTTTGTGGGTCAAGAAACGCTGATGTCGGCATTTGTGGACTTAAAGCCGCACTGGTTCAAGAAGCCGTGGCGTCGTGAGATGTTCCTCGCGTTTCTAAGTTTCACTCAGTTCCTTGTTGGCTTGAGCATGATCACTAACGTAAGTAACAATTGTTTGACAATTTATCTTTTTATTAACAATTAAACTTTTTTTATGTGAATTTAGGAAAAAATTACCACTAATGTAAGATACCAATTATAAATTTAATTACTGTACTGCGATTATATTGTTTTAAACTGACAAATTTTTCTGTTTTGAAAAATATCTGTGTAAATACGATCCTGAACATAAAGGATAGGATATTCATGTTTATCCCCGTGATTTGAAAAACCAAGGGGGTTAACACACGGGCAATCGTCAGATCACCTCGCGCCCACCGTAGGGTTACCAGAGCTATTGCAGTGTGTTGTATATGATTCACACACTTCTTTAATAGTAGAACCCATTAATCCGCTGGGTTCAAGCAATGTCTGCTAAGTGCTTTGCTCAAGAAAAAAATGAATTAGTTAGCCACAAGTTTTGAACCTACAACCCTACGGCTCAAAGGCGTCGAACTAACCCATCGAGCTAATCGATTAAACGATATAGCATAAGAATAATGTTGTCCGATTAGGCAATGGGCACAGCTCTTAGCGGGCGATGCCTAAACCCAGTGTGTAATTTACTTGTTCGATTTAAGGCAATAGCTCCAGCCCTGTGTTTTCTCACCATCAGTAATAAATTTTAGCCATATTCGATTACAATGCTATAGGATGAATTGGAATGAGTTAAACCCGGTAATTCTTTAAGTGTTAATTAATTGAACCCGCATCCTATCAAATTCTTACATGGTTAAAACAACACATGATTAAACCCGCACAATTTTTCACAGGGCGGGGTGTATGTGCTTAACATCTTCGACAACTATGCCGCGGCTGGGTGGAGTATGCTCTTCATCAGTTTGTGCGAGTGCGTCGTGGTTGCTTGGATCTTTGGCATCAACCGATACTGGGGCATCGTGGTGCGATATGATTGGGTTTATACCTAGAGTCCCGTGGTTTAAGTGGTGCTGGTCGGTCTTGACTCCCGTGTCCACTTCCGTAAGTCTGTGCTTGTGGTGGATTTCAGACTGTGCGCCTTTTAACCGAAAGGTTGCAGGTTCGAAACTGGTCGCTAGTTAGTCGGTTGTGTCATTTGGCAAGACACTTAACTGAGATTTTCCTGAGCCCAGTGGATTAATGGGTTCTACTAAATTGAAGGAACGTGTCTATCATACACAACACACTGCAATAGCTCCGGTAACCCGACGGTGGGCGCTAAGATGGTTTGACGATTGCCTGTGTGTTAACCCCCTTGGTTTTTCCATTCACGGGGATAAACATAAATATTCTAATGTTATCCTATCCTAATGTGTGTATGGGTGTTGTGGTGGGTACCGGGCTGTATGTGGGTGTTTTACTAAATACTCTGAACACCGCTATAAATACTTCATAGCCCCACCAAACCAAACCCAACCCGTCCCCACAGGTATTACTCGTATTAAGCTTGGTGTACTACAAAACCCCCACCTACAACAAGACCTACGTCTACCCTCCATGGGCAGTTGGTATATGCTGGGTACTAACACTGTCATCTATAATG
>CH002138.1:237494-273038 GCA_000149265.1 Ciona savignyi | reverse complement strand
GATACCAAAAAGCTTTCCATAGGCTATAAATCAATTTCAGACATAAAAACCCACCGTTGCACCCATTCTTTTTAGAATCCTTCCGAAAACTGAGGATCGATTGTCATTGCCATCTCTTGACCATATATCGATAAAACAATGGCATCCATTTAATATGTTGGATTGTGGGATTTTTTGAATAAAGGGTGAATCAATCTTGGCTTGGTTAAATGGACTCATAGCAGCACCACTTGATGGAGTAGTTGGCATTGATGGAGCTCTAAGAACAAAATATAATAATCATTATACACTGCAACATGAGACTGGTATTATAAAGTAAAAAAAACTATAATCATAGGCGAAAAATCCGGCTTGCAAGTTAAAAAAATTGTACTTATTTTTATTCCCAGATAACAAAAATGAGACCAAGTTAACCAGGAAATTACAGAAACAAAGTTACCCAAATATTTTATTATGTGGAACAACATATTTAAAGTAACTAAATCTAGGTTACTTAGTTACGCTGCTTTAACAAAGCACAAATCGAATCATTAAACTTGAACTGATAGCACATGGTACTGTACTTAACAATATTATAATATATGGTGTGATAATACAGACTCTATACATGCTTATTTCCATGGATATACATGCTTATTCCCGTGAATGGAGAAATGCACAGCATATTAACACACAGGCAATTGTCAGGGTTTGGGAAATGTCCGTTAAATGCATTGCCGGAGGATACAACCCTTGACTGAAAGATGACGCACTAATTTATAAAAGACAATCAATCAGACGGGTAGTTGCACAAACTTAAAACGATAAATCTTAAGATATGCACAACCCTATAAAACATATGTATTAAGAAATTTGGTATTATATACTTTAATGTATCCTACTTGAAATTGGGTGAATTAAACACAGTATTGCTAAGTTCATTTTTGTCTAAAAGCATTGTAGAATTGGTGCCTCCTTCACTTGTAAAAGCTTGTGCTGTGCCCTGCTTATTTTCTGTAGTTCCTTTTTCCAGATTTTTTTTAAAAAGCTGCTTTTCCATGTTATAAAGTTGCGCGTTGCAGAAAATGAGATACTTATTAAATGATACTTGGTAACATAGAAGGCTTCGTTCAAGTTCACAAGGTTTAAGTTTAACCTGTAACAATAAAAAATCATATTAGGCAAAACAAAATACAACCCTAGTAAAAAGTTGTTACGGTGCACCCAATGTATACAATGTGGCGCACGACACCCCACGAACTACTTTTTCGAGTATTGGCGCGGAAAATGAATAACGGTGCGTTATTTGGTAATTTTTTAATCGTCACAATATTAAAATTCGTTACATATATTCATCTATCGTATCAGTCGATTATCACTTTGTTAAATAATAAAGTGCGTATTGTGCGGCACTGAATTTCATGACAGAAAAAGTACCGAACAGGTACCGAGACAGACGCTCACATTATTCCTTTGCATATGTTATAGCCCTTATAAATAACTTTAATTATACATATAGTTTATATGCAGCCTATAAGCTTTTGCGGTTGTTAAACCATATATATTATATATGAAGCGTTCGAATAACTTGTCTTCCAGGAAGTTATGATGAAAGATGCTATAGTTTAGAGATCTCTAGTGTCACCTTATGTAATTTGTCAATCAGAAAAAAACTCGATTATAACTTTTGCATTATTTTATATTCCAGGTGAAATCACACATAGGCCTACCCCAGTAGGCCTACAAAGTTATTCAGGAAATATTTTGTAAAACTTTCAGATCCAACACAGTTCTGCCCCAAAAACTGGCACAGAAAAGATCATACCCATGTTGAACGATATGCTGCGGGCTGCGGCAGTTGTTTTAGCTGGCACAATGTTTTAGAAGTTTGTCATGTTAGACACACCAGAGTTATTGTATGACGATATCCACCTGTAGGGTTAAGGACTGCCTGTGCTGATCTGCCTATTGGAAGAGAGGTTGACAAAAAACGGCGACGTCAACACGGTAGAACGTGAATGGGATATACCCGAACTGTCTTATTCATTAAACCATGTTAATGAGAAGGTGAAACTAAATATGTCACAGAACCAGTTAACTTAATCTCAATGTGCGGTGGTGCCCTTAGTCATGGTTTTTAAATGAACATTTTGCAAAGCAACAATGGTGGTGATTCCCCAAAATTTGTACAATTGGAAGCAGCATAGGCTAGGGCTCGCCACTGTTCTTGTTTAGCCCTGCAGTTTTATAATAGTATAATAGTGGCTAGCTTCGCAAAATAAAGTCGTTATTTGTGCATCCTAGCTGTTTTAATGAGAAAAGTTCCGATTGTACGAGTGACAGTTTCAGACCGCATTTATAAACATTAGATGTCAAAAAGGCCTTAAAAAGATAGTTTTGATAGACATAATCTTTATTGGATGTATAATTTTGTTTTATTTATTCTAACATTTTCTAAAATTTAGTCTAGTCATCTGGATAAACAAAAAACGTAGCATCTTCCAGTATAGTCTTCTGAAAATCCAGTTAAAATATTCAAACGCTTTGTACATATAGCTCTTCGCGGTATTATGGATTAGTGTGCGAAAATATAACCTTATTAATTTATATCCTTTTTTAATGGCGTGTTTTAACGCCTGTTCGTTTTGCCGTCTTTTTCCGTTCCTGTGTCGTGGTTTTATTCGTTTGCCATTTTTAAAACTGGGGCAAAAAATGAATAAAATGAACTAAACTTACTAAACTTAGGAATCATTAATTTCAAGAAAAAAACATTAAATGGTATATTTAGACAATAATAAACTAATAAAAACCAATAAAATTAGAGAATCGGCTTGTAGCCTTTTGTTTTTAATCAAAGTTAGCGTAGCACTGAATTCATCGGGAAATTTCTTAATTCTGCTCCCCTGCAAGTTTTCAAACATAAATATAATATACCATGGAAAATACATCACGTGGTCCAACTAAACGTGGTTCGTTTCATTTTTCAACATCGTGTTGATGGTTGGTAAGTTTGTGAAATTTTCGTGAGTGCGAGTCTAAATACTTGATCAATAATATACGATATTTTGATTTATATTCGGCACTAAAATATTTTAACGTGGATTATTGTATGTTATTTTACAGAAGATTTGGTCTATTCTTGTCTTTTTAAATTGAAATTGTTTAAAACCAAAATAGGCTAAGCCCAAACATTACGAAGTTTTAATCATCTTAGCTGTAAACTTTAAAATGGTTCAACTGAAGAAAAAATCAAAGGTGGGATATGTTTTTCACTTTCTTAACAACCTAACGAAAGTTTTTTTTTTCCAGTAGTTCATACCTAATGTAGAAATGTGTAGATTTACACTAATCTTTTGTAAACCTATTAACTTCTGCACAGTGGTTTATTGTGCTATATAGTTTTTAATTTAATTCAATATACTGCTAACTAAATACATGGAAAGTAATCTCTGCTTACAATCTCAACCTCAAAACTAACCCTAGTCCTAATACTTGACCGAATCTTTTTTATTTTTTTTTTCTATATTTTTACCTATCATCGACATGTTAGTAACTATCTCCTGAGCAGTTTGAAAAGCACGTTAGTTGTATTTTGGCGCTTTACCAATCTGCAAAACAGTCTGGCGGGTTATAAGATTATATATTATACACTAGTGATGGCGAACCTTTTCGACGCCGCGTGCCACATTTGTAGCCTGAAATGAATTTGTCTGTCCCGGCGTGCCAGCCGTTTTATAAACATCAGTTTTCAATAAACGAAAACGTTTAGATTAGACACAAACTACCGCGGCCAAAACTTGTGGTAAAAAGATCACGCGTAGCCAACGGACGACTATAGGCCTACTATCGCTTTGTTTCAGGCACCTCCAGGCAAAATTCGGTCTTCCCTCATGATACAATTGCTGAGTAAAGTTATGAAGACCTAAGCGATCTTAAAAAACTATAACTGTCTTGGTAAAATGACACTGTGTCGTCATTGGCAGGTGCATACGTAATAATGGATTCATTATGTGATTGTAACTTTTCACTTGGCATCTTTTCAAGAACAACTGATCCGTGGAAATATTTAATAAACTAAGCGAGATAATAACTGTATAACATAAAATTCCACAAGAGCTTTAATCTAACCTGGTTTTGAATAAAAATAGGTTAAAAGTTTGCCGTAAGTTTGTAATAAAAAACATTTTGCGCCGTTTTTTCGGAATGCGTCGCATGCCAGTATTTATGATCTCGCGTGCCATAGGTTCGCCATCACTGTTATACACTGTCCCGCTCATTTTAATGGGCGATACTAAAAGGAGGAAAGAAGGAAAACTGCTCACCACAACTAAGCCAACACTGAAAGAAGGAAAAGCGGAAAGGAGGGAAACTGCTCACTAGAATTACGCGGTCCCTCTATTTTGTACAGGTCCGCTAGGTCCAAGTTAGGTGCGCTAGAGTTAGTTTTAAACATGGGGTTGGAGTTAGGGTTAGTTCTGGCGTTGAGATTAGTGTTTAGGGCATGACACTGGACCTAGCGCCGGACCCAGCGTTGGACATAGCGAACCTAGCGGACCTGTACAAAATAAAGGGACCCGAATTACGGGAAATACTTTAAACCCTATACATTCAACCCTAGAACTAACCGTAACTCCAACCCCATGTTTAAAACTAACTCTAATTTCCTAATCTTTATTTAAGTGAGCAGTTTCCTCCATGTCCACTTTCCCTCTTAGTTTTTTCCCCACAACTATGGAAATTAAATTTTACCCCTTACCTAAACAATAATCTTAACCTCAGAACTACTAACTCTAACCCCATGTTTAAAACGAACTTAATGGCCTAATATTCATTTTAATGTGCAGTTTCCTTCCTTCCGACTTTCCCTCCTAATTTGCCCCAATGTTAGTGACAAAAAGTTGTCCCTTCCCACTCCTCCTGTCCCGCTTGTTAGTGTATTTTGGGACCTAATACCAAGGGCTTCAAGCCGGAAGACTAGTATTACACATTATTAGAAATTAATTCAAGTATATGTGTTTAACCAAGTGAAATGATGTTGCTGTAATTATAAAAGGTTAAAAACTTTTTACAATAAACAACCTTCCACAACATTAAAATGCAACTTGTAACCACAATCTTCCAAGTCATAAAAGCACTTGAAACATGCGCAGTTAATATTCATATGTGATCGCTTGGAGGGTTAGGATTAAGGTCCCAAGCGCTCGTTTTAAGTCATACAAGCGATCCTGTAGTAACAGTCACTCCTTTAAAATTGCATACTGCTACATTGGTTCAAATACCACAAAGTTGACTGTGTTTTGAATGCATTGTTTCAGGACAATGGTTTTTTAATTGGTACTCACTAATTTCTGCATCATGGACAAACTAAGGGAACCGCTGTCTAATTGTCGGTCGGACAACAGTGCCAAAAGCAACAAAAACCCCAAATCTACTTGATTTATTTAATGTTCAGTGCTGGTTAAAGCACGTACCAACATTATATTGAATAAGTAATCAAAGTATTAATTAAAACCTCACTTTTTGTAATACAGGGAGATAAAACCGCAACGATCAAACCAGTGAAAATTGCAAAAACCAAAGAAGAGGTTAGTCATCTATATTAGTCATATAGCAAACAAACAGTGCTGGTCAAATTGAAACAACCCTGGTCAAAAAATGTTTGGGAATACTGTTGAAAGTATTTCTCGCTGTTTTATCTAATGGTTTCGTCTGAAAATAAATCTTGGGTTGTGAATTCAATTCTGCCCCACCGCAACCTGGACTGACAATATGTGCTTGCATCGCAGTTTGTATTAGGTCACGCAGTTGTAATTGTTAAATTAACATTTCCATAGGGCTTTTTAAATAGGGTGACGTTAAGCTCCAGTTTTTAAATAAACCAGTTCTAGATATCCTGTTTTAATAATTTTCCTAAAGAAATAGCAGCAAATACTGATAAAGCGAATTGCTTCACAATTGTTACAATTTGGTAAACCGCCATTTAAATAAATATATTTATGCGCCACGAGTTGCGTATAATATCTTTACAATTTAATGAATAACTTCTGTTTTCTTGTTACATTTTGAAGGTCATGTTAAAATGTACACATGTGTATAATTAGTGGGGAACAGTCAAAACGTCAATCCGGACTAGCCAGATAACCGGGTAGTCTAAATATAAGCCGAATATCCAGAAACTATCCGGTTATTTAAATATGCAGTACGAGGCAGTAAACTCTGCGCTAATACCGTATCACGCGTTCGCGGTGAGATCTGATTAATCGGCGCTTTTTAAGGCAAGCTTTATCTATTACCCCACTGGTTCTTGGTATTTTATTATTATATATAAATAGTCGTAACAAACGTCATTGCCAGGCATCAATAAGCACAATTTCGTTCTCGTTTTGATTGTATATTTTGTGCGGAACTCCAGTTCTATTGTCAACTTACCCATTCAAGTTTAGAATGATAAATTGTATTTTAATAAAAACTATTCACACGATTGTCTGATGTAAGAAATCGTCTGTAAAACCATAAACCTAAATTTTTAAGGGTTATCTTTAGTAAATAATAATAATAAATAAGATAGTACAAAGCAGGAACCGCCGTCTCTGAAAACTATTAATGCGCGTGTTTTGCGAGTTAATTGTCAGCACCGGTCAACATGACTGATGGAAAGTGTAAAGTCACGGTCAAATGGCCGATAACCGACCGTTATCTTGCAGTCTGAGTTTATAATCCTTAACTGTATAAACAGTATTTAAAAACTCTACCACAGCAGTCTTTTTAAAACCCTTTATTCTCTTTTAAGTGAATAACGAATAAAAATATTTTATAAAGTCACAATAATACATAAAAAAATAAAAGTTTTGTTTTCTATCCGAAGTCCATTCTATTAACTAATGTAATCACAACGATTGAATCTCACAGAAGGTGAAAGTGAAGAAGAGCAAGAAAGCCAAGGAGGTGGTTGAGGAGCCGGTGAAAGTTGAAGAAGAATCAGAAGAGGAAGAATCTTCTGACGAAGAAGTTGCTGAAAAGGAAAACAAAGTTCAAGTAAGAAATTTTAAATGCGCCTCGTTTAAATTAGGATGCTTTAGGCACAAATTTTTTGAAGAAAAATGTTTAGATATATTTCACTAGACCAAAAAAGTCAATTTAAAATGACAACATAACAAAATTTGAATTAATTTCCTCGTTTACTAGAAAAAGAATGGAAAGAAAGTTGTGAAAGAGGAATCGGAAGATGAAGATGAAGATTCTGATGAAGAAGATTTGGAGGAAGAGGAAGAAAAGGTAAAATATTAAGACTGATAAATAATGGTTTTTGTACTTGCACAAGCTTTTATCTTCATGTGTATAAACATATGTCGATCAGTTTTTATTGCCAAATTTTGAAAGTTTTAATACAAAAATGACCGGATGTTTAAACTAGGTAACTAAGAAAGCAGCAAAGGAAGAAGACTCTGATGATGATGAAGATGATGACGAGGACGATGATGATGATAGTGAAGAAGAAGAGACAGAGGTGTATTTACATAATCAGTGATTTATTTAATATGTGGTATGAATAAATTTATATCCATTAGGGTGGTCCAAAATTTGTAAAAAAAAATTTTTTGTAAAACGTTTAAGTCTTAAGCCTTTTTTTGGTGAGAAATGTTCTAAAAACTCATCCTGTAAACTTTTACTTCTGTTAAACAAGATTTAGAGGTTGCTCAAGCACTTTAAAATTTAGCCATTCTCTAATATCTAGCTTCCGATGCTGTTTGAAAGCATAATGTACTACACAACCAGAGTAACCAGGTATGAACACTGAACACCATTGATATTAAGCAATCATAGATTGCAGTGGAGTATTATAACACAGAATATAATACACATTGACATACAGGGTAAGCACAATTAAATGAATAAAATGTATAATGGAAATGCTCTTGCTCTTTATGTAGTGTAAAGATTTGTTTGGATAAGGGTATTTTTTCCTTGTTGTGGTTGTTTTACCTAGAAAGACTAATGTCAACTCCAACACCTCTCTGTAATTGTCCATTGGCTGGGTTAACCCTTACTTCAGTCTTCCATTGTAAATCATTTTCCACACTACCACTGTCTTCAGTGTAAGGCTCAAATTTTGCTTGGTTTATATATTTTTTGGTATGCTTGAAATATTTTGAATAACATTAGTTCAGGGCCACAATTGCACCAAATCAGCCCTTAAAAACATTGACTAAAATCCATTAATGAATGTGGTGTCTGCAAAGAAGATGTACCAGCTTTCTTTTTAGTTTTTTTTTTCAATTTGGGAACACGGACCGGAGTATGCTCCTGTATTGTTGGCTGTAGTAACAAAACGCATTCCTTGGCGAGTGACATTACATCCCATGGTTAGGTTTTCAATTGTGGCATTGGCCATCGCTCTTTAAGTTCCCTGTGTTAACTTAGAAACAGCTAATAGTTTTTCTATTTCTTGGCCAGAAACAATAATAAGTAGGCTTTTTACCTTTTCTTTGTTTCAAAAATGCCACATAACAGTTTTACAATCCAATGTACCATTAATTTTGTTTGGGGTCAAATGGGTCAAATGAGATTTTTATTTCAGTTGTAATTTTTCTATTTGGGATTTCTTGTGCGAAGCATTTCTATTTCTTGTGCAACAGAGGGTATTTCTGCTGCTAGCTTTCCTATATTATGACATATGCTACTGGCAGCCGTTAGTAGAATACATGGCATTTTTTACACTGTCCTTCTGACAGATTCAGTGTGCTAATTTTCTGTTTTTCATTGCTGATATGTGTTGTTAATTGGAATTTTATTAGGTGAGCAACTGTAGTCATCGTTGCTTGCACTACTTGATGTTTTATTTAAGCTGCAATTACTGGAATCTATCCCTGTGCATGTAGAAGGCTTAGATAGGATTGTCTTCTTACAATGGGTCTCCTATTTATACAGTCTTTCTTTCTTCGTTTTAAAAACTTATTTTTTTGGTAATTTCTTGTCAATGCCCATCATATAACCTTTTTCTTGTCTTTGACACAGTTTAATTTGTCTGTCTTGTTTTATATTTATTTTATCTAGGGCATTTTAATGTGCAATATCCAATCGTTGTGCTACTTAAGAATTCTGCTTCCACTTTCGTGCAGAGTGTCACTGGCCCTATTGCTGTTTTCGGAAAAAGAGTTTCAAGTCGCTTGAAAGCATTGTGTTTTAATGTTGTGGGAATCTTGCATTGTTAGAACTGCCATTACTATGATGCAACATTAATATATTGTGGTTTTATAGTACATTGCATGAGTTCCTGCATAGTGCAAGTTGACCTACATATCACAATTTCACAAAACTTTGATATCGTTGAGCACCCTTTAAACATTATTTTAAAAAGAAGAAATTTGGTCTGAGTGATTATTTTAGTATTTCTAACACAATTTAGGGTTAAGGCTTGAGTTACAAAAAATTTAATTTTTTTGGACCACCCTAATATCCATGTTATATATCAAACATTTATTTTTGCTGCAACATTTACGAAATCAACACTAATCTATTCAGCTGGGCAAAATAATAATTCTTACCTCACTTAGTTACAGTTGGTCTTTAATTTTAGTTCCCATTGCAACGAACATGCTGTTAATATTCAACAATCCAACTAATGTTATGAATGATTAGGTAAAGGCAGCTGCTAAAGATGAATCCGACGATGACGATGAAGGTGATGATGATGATGATGATGATTCAGAAGATGAAGTGAGTAGTTGCTGCGTTTGCAGGGTGCCAACCGGGTTTATGTCCATGAATATTGTTCTTAGTTGGAGCAGTGGCAGATCCATTGCCATATAATTGGTGTGGCATGTAATTTGCAGCATGTGCAGCATGTAAATTATATGTATTAAATTAAACAGTGCCAAAACTGCAAAATGTGCTGCACAAAATGTAATTATTCCAGTAAATGTTGTTTTGCAATAATTATTCTTCTGCTTCCTCTTCAGACGGATGCAAAAAAATCGAAAACTGAAAAAGACAGCGATGACGATGATGATGAAAGTGGTGACGAGGGTGAAAGTGAAGACGATGATGTAAGTTCTGCTCCATGATTTTCTTCAGTTCTGTATACTTTTGGCTCATCACATTGTTTTATACAAATGTTTCACTTTGGTGTTAAACAGAATACTCCTTTCTGTATTTTTTCTTAGATATTCTACAATTGCATCTGTATAATACTAAACTTAAAAACATATGATTAGTGCATACACACCTTTATTGAAAAATATATGTGCAAATCACCATTCGCTGTACATTAATTATTTTGTTTATATATCATTCAGGATGAAAGTGCACAAAAGTCTTCAAAGAGAAAAGCACCAGCTGCCACTGAAGAGGCCAAAAAAGCTAAAGTCGATTCATCTGGTATGCTAATTTATCTTTTGTGCAATGCATTAAAATTAAATTTATAAAAAAATACAAAATTTCATTGACAATGTTTACCTGAATAGATTTGTTTCTTAATACTGAAATGGTCTTTGTGACACAAAATTTAACTTTATCGTCTCCTGCAGAAATTGTTACAATGATGTTTACTGAGCTACCAGAGGGATTGAATGATACAGTTTTTAACAAGTTCCTAAAAAGCAAAGGAATTCAATGTGTTGCGTGTCGTGCAAACTATGGAAGACAGTAAGTCCACTTGTAATGCTGTTTGCGAATTGTTGGTTAAACAAATTGATTTACAGAAAAGCGTTTGTCGACATCAAAAAAGATGACCAGAGTATTGCACTTGGTCTCCACCAAGTTGAATGGAAGGGACATGAGATAAGCGTAACTGAAGCGGTGTCTAAAAGAGAAGAAAGAAAAAGTGGTAAGCTATATTTGGGCGGGGTGTTTTACTAATGGGTATGAACTAAATTTAATTTAGCTTTACCTTGAAAAATTGTATTAGATTTATTTCAAACAAATGGAAATGAGTATTTTGGTTAGATTTTTTATTTGAATTAAGGTCCCTTTATTGGCATCGTTAAATCAGTGAAATCTAAATTGTATAAACATAACTAAACACATGGTCCATCTATATGGTATTTCTCTTAAATCATCACCATGACTAAGATTTCAGAGGACTGTTATATTCCTTTAACGTTTTGTTTTTTCAAACAGGTGATTTTGGCGGCAATCGAAATGACAAGGATGAGCGAACATTGTTCATCAAGAATCTTCCGTACAGTGCACACGAGGACTCCATTGGTGAACTATTCGAAGGCGTGAAAGAAGTTCGTATTCTTAAGGATCGAGAGAGCGGAAGATCTAAAGGGTAAATTTAACGCCGATAGAAGAAATATTATTGTTTAAAACATAAAAGGATAATATCTCCCAAAAAGTAAAACAAACCTTTTAGATCATCACTGTTATTTTGCAGGATGGCTTTTATTGAGTTTAACTCAACCGGTGAAAAGGAGACTGCGTTTGGATTGAAAGACGAACTCGAGTTGGATGGGAGGTCATTGTATCTGGACACAGTGAACGGAGGTGGGGGTGGCAGAGGAGGTGGAAGAGGGGGAGGGAGAGGTCGTGGAGGACGAGACTTCGGCAGAGGTGGAGGTGGAGGATTCGGGAGAGGAGGTGGTCGGGGCAGAGGACCATGTAAGTTTCATCTGGGCACGTTTTAGTCACATGGTTTAAATGTAGGAGAGCTTTTGGGCAGGTTTGCCTTTGGGCCTGCGCGTATGGCAGGGGGGTTTTCACTTTCATTCAAGATGTTTTTATTTTCGGATAGATGTCTATGGATTAGGTGTTTAACTGGTAACAGAAACATACAAGTTCAAATAAACTAGTCTCCATTTACAATACTCTGGTTAAGTACGTTTGCTGGTTTTTCATCACTTTTTCATACAAACACCCGTTCTAAACGTTGACGAAACTGTAATTTTTCTGCAGCTACCCCGAGCAAAACGCTTTTTGTGAAGGGGATCACAGAAGGGATGACCAAGGATTCCCTTTTTGAAACTTTCTCAAATGCACAAGACATACGAATACCGCAAGATCGGGAGAATGGTGGAAATAAACCGTGAGTTGGGAGATGAGCCTGAGACCAGTTTGTGTTCTTTGTTTGTTTTGTTTCTTTAGTCAGTTATTACAAAACTGCCATTTCTACAAATTGATCCGACAGTGGCAAATTGGAACAAAAATATGTATTTTACAGATTTCATTTCGGTGTGTTATGTTTGGTTTTCAAGGAAATAGTATTTTAGGATTTTTTTATCGCCGCTTATTTTAAGACGTTTGGAAAGTATTTTTGATTCTTTACATTGTTAAATAAAGGTTTGTTTAGGTTCGCATACGTGGAGTTCGATTCTGAGAGCTCGGCCACTTCGGTGTACAAGAACGCGAAAGGTGGAATGCATGTTGATGGGGCCAAGTTGTTTGTGGACTACGCTGCTGAACGTAGCAACGATGGTGGGCGAGGAGGCGGACGTGGCGGTAAGAAGTGTTTGAATATAATATAACGGAGGCAGATTTTAACGGTACTTCAGCCGAGGGGGCTTCTAGACTTTAAGAAATTTTAGGCGAATAGAACGAATCGGGGGTAGCAACAGTTTATTAATCTGTGATTTCCAGGACGCGGCGGAGGCTTCAGAGGTCGAGGTGGTCGCGGAGGCTTCGGGGGAACCCCCAGAGGTGGCGCTGCTAAACACAAGGGATCCATACAAGCGTTCGAAGGCAAAAGAACCAAATTCAACGATTCCGACTGATCATTTACCACCGTGACGTCCCTAACAATCACTATGGGCGTCCACTCACACAGTTTATTGCCGACGTAAACAATTTAATGGTTCCCTCTGGTCAAGGTTTTGTTTCGTGTAGAAGTTGGCAGCATAAGCGCGACTTGAGATCGTGATTTCAAGTAATCACGTCTTTACTTTTTGAAGTTTCTTAGCATTTGGGTGGAATCGTCGTTTTTGTTTTTCTTTTTTTGCCACCTGCTTCGTAAAACTCACTGCCACCGTTGGCTGTGTTATTTTGATTTAAAAGTAACATAATTTTAAGTGGTTTTTAAAAGTACACCATTTTGCTTTTCGATATTTTAAACTTGACGGCGTAAAAACTGAAATGTCGTTAACCGTTGCAGCCGCAAGTTGGCGCAACTGATCAATAAATTACTTTGAACCAAGTGTTGTAAATGGAACGGTGGTCTGGCCGAAATAATGGAGTGACCAGCTTGTTAGAGTAACAGCAGAGACCTATTGAGAGTAAAAACGTGGGTTTGGTTACGAAAATTTGATTCATTGAAAGCGATAAATTCATTGTAGGTTTCTTTTTAAATTTAGCTTCGACCAGAGTTTCTTTGATCGCGGAGATGTTGGTTT
Source organism: Ciona savignyi (assembly GCA_000149265.1). NCBI lineage: Eukaryota > Metazoa > Chordata > Ascidiacea > Phlebobranchia > Cionidae > Ciona > Ciona savignyi. The sequence continues at coordinate 259,734 of CH002138.1, read as the reverse complement.
CAGTGTTGGGATGTAAATAATACATTTACAACAATGCAATATGTGCGCACTACTTTAACAAGTAGTATACATCTATCTTACTAATTTTTTTAAATATTTTTGAACAGGGAAATTATGAAATCATTTCTCCTAAATCCCGACTTGCTTTCGATATGTTACACCAAACGTTAATAAGCTAATGAGGCTTGCAACCGCGAATATGGCAAACCAAATTCAGACAAAGGCACTCGTGAATAATCCTTTTATCTTCCTCCGATGTCGCTGCGTCGACTTGTTGACATTGCTTTCTCCATCGAAATCTCAAACGTCGCTGAATCTCACGCCTGTCATCCCTAAGCCGTTGTGGGCGTCGCCGATCCGATATTAACGCTGGCGTTTGCCCTGAAGGCACCGAGGCAGCGCGTGTGCACCCGCTTTTGTCGATATTATTTACCGTTCGCCAACCGCAGACGAGATGGGAACGCCGTATTCGCCACTTTCCCACACTCGAGCTTGTTTACATAGGTCAGAGGTGCGCGTGCGGTGAGGACGGCTGAACTCAATCTTCGACTGAGCGCCGTAGTTCCGGCAAGTAACCATGACGTCAAGGTCGAGTTGTCTTATCACCACCAGGTGTGTTGCGACTATTATTTTAATGAAAGAACAACAATAACAATATGCATACTGCGGCTCTATACTATTCCAGACAATTCTACACATCAGTGCTAAATATAAATACCTGCATTCAAAATAACCCATAAACATTTGATGTTTTTAAGTTTTAGCTTTACACTTTTATTTAACTGTAAGCAATGTTGCTTAAATATTTTCGACTTATCCTGCGTATTTACTATGAACGACTTAAAATAAAGCTTATAATGAAAGTTAAACGAGTTTAAAAAATATTTGCTTTTCGAAATAATTATATAAGCACGTCTAAAACACACACGACACCCCTTTGGATACGGTTCAAAGTATCATCGCATGAATAGCGATATAGCGATTCACGGAGAGGCGCGAAGCGTGGGAAAAGCACACAACTATGATCGTTAGCATTCTACCCTTTTGTTTAATCCCGGTTCCTGTCATTCGTGGTAATATTTACGTTCGAACGTCTGCACCGGTTCCGCTCGGTTGAACGACAAAGCAGGGGGGACTTGGATGGATTCGGTGCTGGTTGGATCCTTCCGAAGCGGGATTTGCTTTGTTATGTATTTTTAGCCCCTTTCCTCTGCTGTTTGAGAAATGTTCCGCAACGGAATTGCCACCGAGTGACGTGCAAGTAATGTTCTCACACGAAAACAAGTTCATTACTTTTGTTGCTCTAATTCCAGCGTTGGGAATGGGTTACAACTCACTTATTTATTTCATATACTGTATATATATATATAGGTATTTTTAAATGCTTGAGTACATACTTCGTTTTACAGCACCTGTCGACCCGGCGAAGTTAGTAGTTAGTTACATATTAAAATCTTACTTTGTAGAAATTGGGGTAACTACGTTTACGCAGGTGATTTTTTTTAAAACGGAAGCAAATTGATTCCACGCAAACAAATTTATAAATTTTATGAGAGGTCGCACCATACCTTTAAGTGAGCTGTGTGCCATGTTAATTGTTCCCGCCATATATTAAAATATATGTTTTTTTCCATTACCCAAACTGATTTAACGAAGCCTCAAGTTAACCACATCAATTTGCGACTTCTCGGGGAATTCACTGTTGGGTTTCTCGTAATAACAAGTCCGTCATACGGTACGTCATAGTTTAACAAGCGACCGTTATATTATCTTTGTAGAGCTTTGGTGCCGTGGGAAAAGCACACAAGTTGAGAAGGCTGCGGCATCGCCCCCATAAAACAACTTTGTTCGAGAGCATCTTGACTTACCATGCCGCACGCGACTCGCCTTGTGCCAAATGAGAATATTGCGCAACGCCCTCGCCGAATTCCCGGCTTATTACAGACAGCAGTTTTTACCTATTTTATATAAAGCAACGTGTGGTCTTCGTTTTTTGATTCGCGGTAGTATTTTAAAAGGAATTTGCGTTAATATAATATAATATAAATAAAAAGGATTTCTCTCGCTCTAAAAAAATGATTTTGATCGGGTTGCCCTGATTAGTCCAGACAGTTCACAATTTCTTACTAATTTGGAGAAATAAAATCTTGTTATGTACCATTTTTTTTTATAATATACATGTTGGGAGCCCAATATATTTTGGTCGTGACAAAGCTGTTCGACACTGCTTCGCTCTTTCAGATTCTCTGCAGGAAGTCAAGTGATTGCATGCGCGAATGGCCGCTCGTGTGTGGCGCGTGTCCTCTCGTCTCTGACCGGTGCCGGAGAGAAGTGCGCGCGCGACGCGGGGTTGCCACGCGCAGTATCCCCGTTGTCTGCGCAGGAACCGATGCGCTTCAGGAAAAAGAGCCAGGTGTCGAAGATCGATCCTTCAAATACACCTGGCTCTCCTGAAAGCCAGTGGCAAAGGCAGAAAGGTATCGGAATTCGGTCATAGGATATATACGCCATAAAAAACACTCAAATATTTAGAGGTATAAACAAAACCGGATAGTAAGAAGTCGGAATCAACCACATGACTTGGCTTTCATAGCTAACCAAGGTTGTTCTGCCATTTTAACTAATATAGTCGAACCTTGTCAGTGTTGAGTGTACAATAGTTTCAGGTTTATAGGAAGACATTTTATGGTGAAAAGGTAGGATTTTTTGAAAGCGATTTATATTCAGTTAATTAGAAAATATCCGAGATAGAAAACAAAGGTTTTATTAAAAGGTCATATCAGAGAGTTTTAATTAAAATTGTTATCTGATTAGAATTTTATATAGATTCCTTCTGGGTTGTTATAATTTTGTGGTTTTATTGTGGGCACATGAATATTTCGCCACCTTTATTTCGCTACATGTGATTACGTCATGCAGTTGGAAAGTATGTCTTCAAGTGATGAGACACAAGCCGGCGAAGTGGAGAGCACAACGGGAGGAACTTATGCGGAACGTCGGAAGGTACATCTTTCATTGGAATTTGATCGTCATTTTCAAAATATGCCAGACGGGCGCAAGCTGGTTCTAATTTACACAAGTGCAATAAAGCTGGATTCTTAGGATGGATCCATGTACAAACTTTTTTGATAGCGGTCATATGTTTGTTTTATTATGGTGACCCTACATTTACGCGTCAGCTTATAAAAAATAAATATATATTTACCCATGTGGAATCTTGTATGTCAATTGACAGCTTTATGAATGCAAATTATCAATCTTTTTGACCCTTTTTTTGTAGTCATCAAAACCGATAATGGAAAAAAGAAGGCGAGCTCGAATCAACAGCAGTCTTAATGAATTAAAATCTATTCTTCTTGAAGCACTAAAAAAAGATGTAAGGCCTTCGTAGTTTTTTTCTATCTTTTTGAATGCATCGATGAGTCTGTCGATAGATACATGAACAGTGCAGCCATTTTGTTACTATATGGGAGTTAATGGCACTGATGTGCTCTTGCCTGTTTTTTCGTTATATATTGGATCTGCGTAAATCAAATACACCATATAACGAACCCCGCTTCTAATAAAAACAATTACGAAATATCAAACCCTAACAATGTACAACATTTTGCAAGATAATGTTTTTATTGGGATAGCATGAAAAAGCAATTTGTTCGGGCAAAACGGTCGCCGTTCAGTCTGAGAAAAGTACAAGATTAGACCAGTGATAGGCAGAAATGACCGCTGGGTAATTTCGCCCCTATCATCATCTATTGTCATGACATATTTGTGCTTGCTTGTTCGCATTGGTACATTTTAAGCGTTTATTTACACAGTACGGCTGCGAATACAAGCGCGAGAGCAGTCGGCGTTTAGGTAGGCGACCAACAAACCGGAAAGTTCCAATTTAATTATGTTTATTTATCTAGTGCGGATTGCTAACATAACAACAACTCATGCAGAGTACCCGACACTCAAAGTTAGAGAAAGCTGACATACTGGAAATGACGGTCAAATACCTGAAAAACGTTGAGCGACAGCAGCGGCTATCAGGTAGGAAAATAAATACTGGTGTCGAATCCATTTGTCTCATTTAGTTTCTCGACGCTTATAAAATATGATATTTTATAAGGCGTACATTTACGAGTATAAAATCACAAGTTTCAGGTGAAATACGACACGATGAAAATAACATATTTTTTCACAAATGTTAACATCGACATACGCAACATGTTTTTTATAGGTAACCCAAAATGGTCCACAGATATTATATCTGCTTAGAATATTCCCTATGCAGCTATTGCAGTTTCTATGTATATTTCATTGGCAATGAAATATAAAATAGCAGCACAATAATAATGAAACAGCACACATAAATATTTCATTGGAAAAAAAATGCAACTTATTTTAGCTATTATGGGAGAAGATATTGTATGGATGGACTGTGATCGAATGGAGTTTTTTCTTCGATAGCCGGCCGTGGACAATTTTAAGACCGCTAATGGACGTGTCCTCACAGAAAATCGAATTTCGGCTTCGACATATAGCTCTCCCAAAGCTGAGATCATCGTAACCTGAACCGAGCCGAGTCTTACGTCCAATACCGAGTACCAGCACGTCCATTAGTAGACGCCGATAAAGTGGGATGATTGATTTGGTCGCGAAAGGTCGCCTCTCTTCTGGAATCGACCATGCTCGATTTGTCATGAAATTTATCTTGTCGATATCATGTTCTCTTCAACTATATGAAACGAAGCCGGGGGAATTGCGCACTTCTAATAATCCGCGAGATAACGGACCGGTGCTTTATTCACTTAATACTTACCCTCTTCCTCATACCAAACAAGATTATTGTTCTCAGTACATCTACTTTATTGACATTTTTTAAATTTGTTTTCATTACCAAAAGAAAAACAATTTAAAGTTCTCTTTCATTGTAATGTTTAGTTTACAAACCACAATTTTGTACAGGATTAAACTACCTGAAGAGAAATATTAATGCACATTAAACATGTTAAGCGCGGGAATACTCAACATTTAAAAGAAACATAAAGAAAAATACCATACATATAATTTCACGATGAACATAGAAGACGTAAGATCTACATATTCATCTTCAACCTCTTCCTTCCAATCCTCAAAAAACGCAATTCCAGTATTCAACATAATAAACGCTTTATGTATATATATATTTTTTATATTTATATAGAAAAACTTATAATTATACACAATACACTGCAATAGCTCAGGTTACACGACGGTGGGTGCGAGGTAACCTACGATTGTTTGTGTGATATCTCCACCTCATTTTCCTATTTAAACATTCATATCTGATACTCGCCGATTTGGTAACTCAGTGAACTATCAGTTCATGCTTTGCAGGAACAAAACTGTAATAATCGGATTGAAACTTTCGGGAAAGACAAATAACATGGTTTATAAATGCATGAGTTTAGAACAACAATAATAAACTTTTTAAATCTATATGGTCAACAAGTTTAAAATGGTACCTTATAGAGCCCTTCCGTTTCAGGATACAGAAACTAAGTAAAAACGACAAGTCTGAAAAATACCAAATTTGGTTTGGTTACCTGTTTGCATAATCATAACTAACAGTCAACATATGTTTTACAAATAGTGGTGGTTGACACGTGGTAGGTACTCTACCTTTGCTAACGTTTCATTTTAATCCTTTAATAGTTTTGTTTGTTTTTCAGTGCCATTAAGTATCGACCCATCTGTTGTGGACAAATACAAAGCTGGCTTTAACGAATGTCGAAACGAAGTTATGCGTTTCCTCAGCACGTGCGAGGGGGTCACAGTCGATGTCCGAACACGGCTACTTAATCACTTGGCCTCATGCCTGCAAGCTATACAGGTGGTCTGATGTCCCTTAATCCGATTTCGACTTATATTTGACTTTGCGTCGATGTCTGTATTATTAAACACGTCTGACGCGGCGATGAATGATGATAATATGATTGTCAGCAAAAACAAATAATAAGCGCTGTATCCGCGCTCTTCCGAATAATGAATGACGATTCACTTAGAGTCTGTGACCCATACAGTTTTGCATCACCGAACGCATTCTTTGCGGATTTATTGATCACTTTGTACGATTTCCGTGTTTTCACCTTGCACAAGCCACTCACATTGTGCTTTTATACCCACAGACACAACCAAGTATTTTTGACGAGTCGCCTGTTAACCTGGATGTCGCCCATCAATCGATTCAAGCCACGCCACTCTTTTCAAACGGACAAGCAATTCAAGTCCATTTCTCCGAGGCAGCTGTGCCGATTGCACTGAATAGAGGTAACGTTGGTATAGAATGTTTGCTGCAGCTTGAATCAAATTGAAAATGTACTTTAAATGGAAGCCAGTCACATCAACAGTCTAAACTTCAAAACATTGTCCGCCATCATATATAAGTGATTGTTCAGATATATTTGATTTATAATTGAGGCAGTTTTTCTAAACATATATGGAGTTTATTATTTCGACGTATTCACATACAGGTCACCATAACCCAATAATCGCACCCAAACGCACAATCCTTAAGCAAGCGATCACCGGACAAGAGCAGCCGATTACTGTTGTACACACATCGGGTCACAGCAACACGACACCTTCGGTCGTTCTACCGGATTCCATACAAATCGCCTCCTCGATCAGCGGGTTCGGTTCACCCAACATCGCCTTTCTTCTACCATCCGGTGGAAATACAACCACCGCTCTCCTGAGACCTGTGACTGATTCCCCAAACCAGTTAAGCCCCGAACCACCACTTGTGTTGCGGCGCTTATCACCTTCTTCTACATCGCCTTCGCCGAGAAAGAAATCCATCGCGGAAGGTCGTGATTCGCCATCTACCGACAGAAAAATTAAATTGTCGGAAAAGTTCTCAAGTCAGGAAATTTTAAATAAAGATACCGGTACATTTTCGACATCTCAGTTTGCATTGAATTTAGATACCACCAAAACGTTAAAAAGACATCGTCTTATAGGGACAGAAATCAAGCAGTGTACAAATTACGTTGAAAGTGTTCCTGCCGACTCTACTGTACCGAAACGCAGGCGATACGAAAGCAAGGATTGGGAGAATACTAAAACTGCGTGTCAAGGAGTGATAGACGACGTACACAAAAATGTGCTTGAAGAAATCAACTTTGCTGCGTACAAAGACGATTATCATGGCGAAGATGAATCATTAACCTGTCAACGTCAAAGCGAATTTGAATATTCCGACGAGTCGCCACTTGGTAGTAAAGAACAAACTTCTGCCGATAGAAACACAATTCCGTATCCTGATGAAACATGTTCGCCGAATGTAAACTCGCAAAAAGTGCATAAATCCGAACCTTGGCGACCTTGGTCCAAAGCCAAGGTTGTAAGCGAATGACCAATATATATATATACGTACAATCTGGTCCAGGTAATTTTAAATCAGGTACGATAGGCCTATACTCTATCGACAAATAAACAACTGACCTGTCGTTCTACTTGAAAGATGGGTTTAGTCGAAAACATTAAAAGTTGATCCGCGTATGCTTTGTTTGCCACATTTGTTTTCTATCATTTTGAAATTGCACTTATCCCGCACCAGACGTCATTTATATGTTGCTGCTGCTGCACCTAATCTGTAGAGTGCGCCTGTATATTTTATTATGGCCATTTTTTAGTTATTATTAGTTCGGTAAAGACGACGTGTTCCTAATGTACATACAAATATTTATTGGCATTAAAATATATTTACTACAAAGTTCCTTTGCGCCTTCTTACAAACTGCAATCGTTCTAGTGTACCGTAGTTTATATGGCATTGGCATGTTATTTCTTGAACAACATCCTCGTATCAATACACCGTCAATATATGTATTTTGATTGATATTTTTAATGGATGCCATTTTCCCTTCAATTCACGAAAATAAACGTGACTGTGTTTTTTGGCTAGCGAGAATATTTTTAATTTTAGTATTTCGTTATAAGCCGACATCAAAGGAATTTAACACAAAAGCTCCGTAGATCTCATAATCACGTGCTGGTAATACTATTTCAATTCCACATGTTGCCAAGTGCCGACTTCATAAGGTAATGACCTGCGTTGTTTATCAAGTACATTGGCATGGAAGATTTCGGATCACGGTTTAGCTTCTTAGTTCCAGACACATAACAAGATAAAGTGACGTTAAATCTGACAAAGACAGTAGAAAGTTCACGCAATATAATGGTCATCTTATTTCTTATTGTAAGGTCAACTTATTCGACAATCACCATAACATCTAGAAGCGGTAGCTGATGTCTACCTTAACTGAATTTGTGCCGTTAATTTTACAGGGCGTGATATATCCCAACACAACTACACCATAATCCCTTTCTAATCCTGAATGTTTGTATATCCAATATCTTAGTTAAATACAAAAGAAAAATGTTTCGTATGGTGCGTACCAACATAATAGAGAAAGTTTTATGTTTTCCCGACGAAGTTACCAGAAATAAAATAATACCAACGGGTGCTCTTGTTCTTTGTGCATATTCTAATCCCACCAAAGCGTCTTTTTATCGAACAGTTCATTATAATATTATCCTTTGTTCATTTGTAAATTATAATATCCCGCTTCCCATGCATACACCTTTTCATTAAAGTATATTTGGCATTAATTTAGCCTGTTTGTCATGATAAATATTATAAAATTTCATCCTTGATCAAACAAAATGGAGTTCTAAGTTATAGAAGCGAAAACGCGGAAAACGTCTGTTCGATTACTTGAAGAACTTTAGACTTCTTTCGCAGGTGGTTGTGTTTTTTATTATAACACGAGTTACTCAGTTTCATTTTCATACCTTGGAAAGATTTTTTAAATTTCTTGAACAGGCAATTTTTATTAGACCGCATGTGCAAAATCCGGACTCGTGCTGCAATTGACTGACTGAACGCTTGTATGTTACCCGGATGTGCAGAGCTGCGCTAAAAACCACCGGCAACGTCTACCATATTGGAGGAAATTTGATCGTGGGAAAAATCAGCAGATGTATTTTGCCGCGGGCAGAAAACTTGCCTGGCGCAAATCTTCGCTCTCAGATTTTATGCCATCAGTGATAACACTTGTTGTAACCGGGTTATGTTCGATCAGGAATTTCGACGAAAACGTTAAATTGTGCGGCATTATAACTTGGGAGAAATTTGATCTTGAACGGATGAAATATTCATTCGACTTTGCCAACATACAGAATACGCATGGAATTCAAGGTATACTGAATTACTTTTAATAAATTTTAGCTTACATTGCAAACAAAAGTATGTACGAACAACGACAGTGGCACACTACAAAGCAATAGATTAATTAATATGTACACGGTTTCAATCACTTCACATCAGCGAAGATTTGAAAACATCAATTGCACGCTACCAACATCATAGCACTGAGGGTGATTGTAAGTTAATTTAAATTGTCTCATATTCCGGCTTCCTGCTCCGTTTCCTTCCAATGAAGTAAGCGACGACCACGATGACAATCAGTCCAGCAAGCACCGCTCCCACGATGATCGGTACAATTGGGCTCAGGTCGTCAACATTGCAGTCGTCCGCTACGTTGGGTGAAATTCCCAGGTGTAATTGGTTTTGATTGCGAATGATTCAAAAGAAAAAAACAAGAAATAATTACAGTAATTAATACATAGGAGGAATTAAACAAGGGGTGGAGGAAGGGAGAAAAAATAATATTAATTTAACGTAAGGTAAAACAATATTGTCAGGTATTAGATTAGGGAGTAAAAGTTAAAATAATGTTTTTGACGGAAAGATATATTCCTCCTATTTATTAATTACTCGCATTAGTAAGTTGCTGGTCAATTTTAACCTATATTTAGATAACACTGTCTTTCGGGTAAAAACGTTTAAAAATTTAGCAAACGCAATTAAAAAATTAAAACAAATTTATCTCGAAAATCATTTAAAATTATGTGGCTTTAATCAACAGTCTGGTACTCATTTCTCCTACGGGCCGAATACTTTCGATAACTGAAGTAACTGAGACCGAGTACCAGACATAAGGCAACAGCGGCAATTGCCGCCACAACTGCTATCTTTTCGGTTGACCACTTGTCGTCAGCGGAACAATCGTCAGCTGCCAATATATAATACCCGTGGTTGGTGCCAGCGTTTTAACACACAAAGGAAAGTTTAGGTAAGAACAAAACGAAGCTAACAATTAAGCGAAATTGGCCTTATTACGCGCCCAGCATTTCAAAGCCGTGATCGTTTTGTTTACTCATGTGTTGGATATAGATTGTTAAGGAAACCATCACGCAGATAAAGATTATTAAAAAAAAGAAGGTTATTGCGATTTCCGTGGTGCTTAATTTTGTTTTTGAGCAGTGCATCACTACACCAGGGAAACGTAGGGTGATTGAGAATAATGGTAGCTTATTATGAATATAAGCTACAAAAAATAGAATAAAATATAATACATGATCGCGACACAATCTTAATATTCAAGTGTTGTCGGAACTAACAGACATTCTTATTTAGAAAATTAAGCTTGAACAGAAACCATATACTCTATGCTATGACGTACACGTAAGGGAAAGTAATCGCTTCTAAAAGATTTACCTGCGCTGAAGACGCCATTGTTCTTTTCGATGCCAAAAGGTTGGACCTGGACGTCCTTAAATGTGACGTGGCCAGCCGTTTTGTTCAGCATTATAGTGGTCTGTGCGCTGCATTTGTAAGAGTGATCTTGATCCGATTCAAACAGTCTCAGGGACGAGTTGGAGACAACGTCATTTCCGTCATCTAAACATTTTTGTGATTATGACGGTTTGTACTTAATAATTATTTACTCTCAACCCAACAGTGAACTGTCATTGTTTATCAAATCAGAAATTGTATTTGTTTCTAGCACAAAGCTAATCTGCGCTCACAGCGACCATTGCGATATAACATTGACTTTCAGCAACTGATCAACTTTAAGGACTGATATGCCAACATAATAAAGGATTTGTTATTAAGAGAAAATTATATAACACAAAATGTAGTCTTTGTCACCTAGGTATGCATGATTGGGAAAATACTTCGAGTTGGTGTTGTAGCTGATATGGACGTTAAAGAGATAATAGTTGAACTTGGATCCGGTGTTGGTACGATTGAAAAAGAAGTTAAAGGTGACCTCTTCCATTTTCACCCAGAAAAACGAAATTCCATCGCTACCGAAATGACAATCACCGTCGACTTTTGTTTTTGTTGAGTTGTCAAGTGGAATTCTAGCCGTGGCAGTCTAAATAATAAGGTGTAAAATAAAATGGAATTACTTTCGATACCAAACCAGGAATTACAGATAGAAAATAACATCTCTTTAGTTGTAACTAGCGACTAATATCAACCAAGTGGAGAAATTATAGCAGCTTTTGGTAAATAGTTAACGATTCGATTTTTACAAATCCTGCAATAACCACTGAAACAATTCCATCAGGAATGAATAACACTGACCATTGGACTAGAAAAAAATGAAATTTCAATCGTCCTGCAGCCTAATGACTCTCAGTGCACTATAAAACGTAGCGAGCAAGCTCGGTTATTAAATTAAAGCAGCCACAGTCTTTACAACTCTTCACCTTTCCAAGTAAAGTCATGTATGTGATGTTTGCCGTGGCTGAAAACATGTACATGGAGCAGACCGAATTGTTTGACTTTACTGTCCAGTTACCGACGTTAGCTGTTGGTAATTCTTGATCCGAAAAACACTTTTGGCCTGGAAATTGCATGGAGATTTTACTATTACCGCGGATAACTGGATAAAGTGGCATTCCTTCGGTATGTGCTACTTCATAGATTATAAAACGCCACCTACATTTTAATGAAGCAGATTTCTCCAAAACCATATTTTAATCTTTTTGGCAATATTTTTGGTTTGGTTGTTGATTACTTATACGTATATAATTTTTCAATGCAATCTAAACCTTTTTTACAAGATACAACGAACCATAGAAACCAAAGGAAGAGCCTTAACACATTGCTTGCCAAAATGATTAAAATAATGAGAGCCTTTACACATTGCTTACTCTTTGAATATGTTCGGTTCATGACGTCGAAGGCTTGGAGTTTGACACCAGTTATTCGAAGAATAACATTCGAGGTAACATTAACCAACACATCAGTCTCGACCGTGTTGCAGAGGTATGAGTGGTTTAACGGTGTGCTCATCTCGGCAAGCGCAGTTTGTGAGAATTTGTAAACTTTATTGACATCTGAAAAGAAGAAACAATTTATCAGATTTGATAACTTCACACCGAAATCGAGGCTGCACGGAACGCTACACCAGGAAACCAAGCAGTCGGCATAAATATATTATTTTTATTTAAACATTTCGCAGCAAATTAGTATAAAACTAAAGCGATTTAAAGCAGGCTGTGGAACTTAGAAAAGTCTTATATAAACCTTTGGCGTTTGGGAACATAGATGACGTAATGGTATATTCCACGTCAATGGCGCTCAAGTAGGTTTGGTTCGTTTTAACATCGCGTTTGAAAGTCAGGGACACCATCTGCTGCTGTTTGGTGTTGTTGAACGTGATGATCGATGTGTTTCCGCTGCAGGTACCACTCACCATCGAGTTGTTGGAATTGAAATTAAATCCGATTTCAACCTTCGTACAAAATGCAGGTTATGGATTAGGCCTAGTCTGAAAACACGTTAATAAACGGTAAAATATTCTATCAATTATACTTGGAAGGGTTTTGCTTGTAACTTAAATTATCAATTAACTTTATCATAACAATATTGTAATAGTATAAGTATTTAAAATTTAGGAACAAGGAAAGATTAGTCTAACGATAGCCGATGAAGTTAGGCTATTGCAACATATTGCACATAAAACGTGGTGTGAAAACACAACATAAAAGTGGACGAAGTTGTCTCACCCGCGTTGCGTTTTTAGTATCATAGGTGGTCCGCACTTGCACACCGATTTGCGCCAACAAGCAAACCGTCTTCTTGTCCTTCGAGTCCAACACGGTGTAGTTGTCTGTGGGAGCGAAACGAATGAGCCCTAACACGTTCTACATCGATATATGGTATGGATGAATAGACAATACGATATCTACTCACGGATGCTTAGGTCCACCGGTTGGTACGGTTTGTTCGTAGTAACTGCAAAAAAGTTATTATTACCGGCGGAATGATACAACGAGGGTATAACTCACCCATGGGCGTGGTCACCGGCATAGGAGTTGTTATTTCAGCAGCGCAAAATTTAGCTGCAGGTAAAGAATATTAATAACTAATCAAACACTAGTTGTATGTATTTCGAACACGGAAATTTTTATTTTTCGGTTGTACAACGGGAAGGAGAAAATCCGTTCATGCGATGCGAAAATATAAAACCCAAGATCTTAATACAATCGGGGGGATTTTAGTTCCGGATATTGTATGGTGATCTTTCGCCCAAACCTGGCTGTTTTATATTGCAATAGTTTAAAGTGATATTAAACGATGTAATTTAATCAATGATATAAGTTTGTCTTTGAAGTAGCGGATACACTCCTGCATGCACAAAACTTTACCTTGGTTAAAATCGCCCGATTTGTTCATGCCGAACGCCTCCCATTGAGTGTCTTTCAACATGACTGTCAATAAATCAGTAGTAGTTGTTGAGTTGACCGAAAGACTTTGTTCTAAATCACATCTGAATGAGGAGGATACTGGAGTTTTCCCAAACACCAACCCGCTCTGACTGACAGTGATTGTCTTTCCGTAATCTATAATTTAAAGCTATTGAGAATGATATTTTAATTGCTAGAAGCTAAACATAAACAATTTAAATCGGCAGAAAATGTAGTATTGCAAATACCTTACTATTGTAGGCACTCAATATTATGACAAATAACCGTATGAGAAATCAAACCATCTCGCTGAAAATGAGTTCCATACTATGATATGGAATACTATGATAGATATATATATATCCTATAAAAAAAGAAATGGCCAATTCGTGTAGATTTTATCAACAACTGTTGCAAGCCTTTTTCTTTCAAAATGTTAGAATAAATGTATAGAAACTTGCAATGCAAGCTGATTTACCAGCATGATTCTGAAGATACCATATGTCTGTTCTATAAGTGAGTGTGACTCCATCTAAAGCATAAGTCGCACTGTTGGCATCAAGGTTGCTGGACGGTGACGACATGACAAACGTCAAAGTTAAATTTAGCAATTGTGTTCCGTCGAGATCCAAATTTAACTTGGTGACATTGCTGGTACAAGACGACCCTGGTAGCATAGATACATTCTTCCCATCCACATATATGTCGGCAGCTTTCAACTAAATATGAAGGGCGATATGGTTCTGTTTTAAAATTTACCAATTTTTAAAATATCTAGTTTACACTCACCACGCAGGACTTTATTAATAATATCCCACGTAAATGATAAACCATCAGATAACAAACCTTTCCAGCGATATCAAAATAACTGATGCTGAGCTGAATGGCAGACTGAAAACGAGCGCAGGTTAAATTGGTCTTAGGATCTTTGACTGACCAGGTGCCTTGGGAAGTCATGTCTTTGACGGTATCATGGAAGCATTTTTGTTCTGTGGATAATATAATGGCATCGGTATATTCCAGCGTAAACTCCGAATGCAGTTCCGTCTTAGCCATCCCAAATGTAAAAACTAATAAATGAGTTGTAGCAACCGTTACGTATATCTTTCCTGGTATCAACTAAGAATTTGCAGCAAATGCTCGTTTAATTTCGCCAATGTTTAGTGGGTAGTAATAGGGTGTGTATAGAGCAAGTTGTCCAATAAGTAAGCAGCACAGTCACCAAAAATAACACATATTAAAGTAGTTGTTTTTGGCGTTGCTGATATCAAAGTATTTTTTCGGACAACCCAATATTCTAAGCAGAAAGTTTAATCCTACCTTTGGACGAGTTGTCTGACGGGACGTATGGTTGGAACATGGAAATGTCGGTGATTCGCAAAAAGATGTTTGACACGTTGGTGTTAGTCGTGGCGAGACTGACCTGGCTCTCCATGCTACACTTGTACGAACTTCCCAAACTGCTTTCCATCAGCATAAGATTTGTTGACTCGGTTTTGATAGCCGTCGCAGTTACTGCGTGTGTAATAGAAGTTAGAACGTAATAAAGCATCTATATTTCGGTGGTGTCGTTGGTACCTGGCGCCATGGTGAACGTTTTGTTGCTGAACATGAAGTCATATTTGACCGAAGCAAGGAAAAACGTAGTTTTTGTTCTGTTGAAGGTGAGAGTCAGATTCTGCTCTCGGCCCTTGTCTTCAATCACGAAGTCAAATGAGTCCATACTGCAGTTAGTGCTAGTCTGCATGCTCGTGTTCGACATGTCAAAGCGTGTCTACAAGACGGGAAGTTTTAACGTGGGACACACAGTAAGGATGTGGCAGCAGCACCGATAACTACATTGTGGAGATGTAATATAAAAAATGCGACTTTTAACAATATGAACTGGAAACATACTTACATCAAGAGTGGATTTGCCATCATGAACATTGATATAAGACACGCGTAACTGAATACCGGCCATTGCACGGAAGCACAGAGTTTTTTCTGAATCTATCGCCTCCCAAGAATCTGTATGATTAGAACATGATAGTAAACGAAGTGTAATAGGCAAATCCATTAGATAGTTTGGATATATTGATAGCAGTTCCAATTCACCTAATCAGTCTAACACAACATAATTCAATGGTCGCGTAATACAGATTTAATGTGTTAAACAAAAACTAAAGTTATTTCCTATACTTAAACAACGCACTACAGCAATAGCTCTGGTAATCCTAATATATGCTCAATGTAATCTGACGATTACCCATGTTGTTTAATAAGTTCGTTTTAAAGTAATCTAATAAAATAAAAAAGGAAGTACATGGTTAAGTTTATAGAACAGCCTGTAAAGTTGTCCACCATATATCACTTACATGTTTCGGGTTGTACCGGATCTGGGTGAGGTGTGGTAGCTGCAAAAGAGAATTTGTAGCTAGTTTGATAGGGTTTGGTATATCATTTAACTTGATTCAACACTTACGAGGCATCGGGGTTGTCTTCATTTCCGTACATTCAAAAGCTGCCAACAGATAAGAGTTATTAGGAAATTCTAATTAGGTTGCGGCCACATTGACCTTTAGCGCGTTACGCTATTGATTGGTGGTTACTATTACTAAACTATTACTAAGCGGTCACAAGAGGTGTCGCAATATTTAAAACCATTTTTTGTTGGTGTTGCGCAAGCAACAGTCCCTATTTCTTTTATTTCCTTGATTGGAATGAATGTATTCCCCTCCAATGAAACCTTAACATTAGACTGAGGAATCCGTCTATGAAGTTCATGGAAGTATGTAAAATGGTCTTAAAATATTGACACGGCTTGTATCTACTAATAAGGTGATTTTTGCATATGAACATGTTTAGGTCGATAATCCTTGCTCAATTTGTTTTAAATGGAAGTGGCTTCAAAAAATTGAACACCGCTACTATAGAATAAATCGTGAAAACGTGATTATCGACGATCTAAATATCCATTAGGCGATGTACTCATGGTTGCAATGAACTACGTTGTTTATTTGAAAGAAAATTAGAATTTCCGTTTCTGTTAGTTTACCATCTATTTTACGCGATTCATACATTTGTAAACTATCAGTCTCGGTTTTATATTACACAGTTTGTAGTAAACTGTTGTGTGCATTTGCAGTTACTTTAATCTGTGTGTTGACATCTTTAACAATTCTTTATAATTTAAAAGTGAAATAGAGGGGAGGTAATATCATTATTTTAGGCGATGGGTAAACAAGAAGGCAACACATTCGTTAGAAAAGCGATTTGCATACCTGGGCCAAAGTTTTTATCTGGAATTTTAAACGCCTGAATCTTGGTTGCATTAAAAGAGACGGAGACATTTGAAGTCACGTTTTTGTTGAGAACGACATCACATTCATACGACGACCCCACAGGAGTTGAAAACAGCTTTAATCCGCTTTTGGTTTCGACAATTTTGTTACCTGAAATTATTCACGCATGTTACCATGCAATTTTATCAAAGAAAGGCTTAATAACTTACTATTTATTGGGTGATTAGGTACATATCTACTGTCCGTATTAAGTGTCAGCGAGATGGTATCTATCTCGTACGTGTCTGTTGTATCGTATTGCTTTGCTGCTGGAGTGGTAATGAAGAGGAATTCCGCCATCACTGATTCGTCAGCTTCCAGAGCAAATGTGACATTTGCGACAGTTTCATTGCACGAAGCTTTAGAAACAGCATCGCTTGCTATAGACACGTTGGTTACCATCGTCTATAGGAGATTTACGTTTGATAATTAATTATTATATAAATGTAGCACATAGACCTTACGTAATATATAGTCATATTAGCCTAGGCTTATAAAAGTCTTGTAAATGTATATAAATGGATGCTTTTTGATGTAAATGATTGCTGACCAATATTAACCATTAACCTTACCTCGTTCAAAATGTCTTTATACTGAAGTTGAAAGGTTACCATAGAATCCATCCGTAAGCAAGTCTTGTTGTTACTGTCTTTAACATCCCACTTACCAACTGCTGGTTGTGGGATTTTGTCGTAAAAGCATGGGTCCTCTAAAAAAATGATTAAACCATTAAGAGGATATGCATTGATAACAACTTTTTTATAAGGCCTAATACCAAAAATCCTATACATTTGCAAACTGGTAAAAACTAGGTGTATTTGGTCAAATTATGCGAAGACTATAGGATGGGATAAATATACAGGAGCCCGGATGGTTACATGTCCACTAACCATTTGGCGAAAACTTGTTGACGAATGCCTCGAGCTTGACAACTTGAAATTCCATGACAGCCATCGAAACGTTTTTGGAGGAAGAATTTAGTTCAATTAAAGTGCGCATGCTACACGTATACGATTTCGTCAGAGCACTTTTAAAAACATTCTTTGTTTTTGGCATTGTTAAGATGACACTTTCATTCAAGTCTAAAAGCAAACGGTACTCAAGTTAAGCTGATTGGTATAGCCTACATTTAAAATAGTAAAAGACTAAACAACTCACTAAGCGCGCCGGGAAATGCCTTGTTGTCTATTGTGACGTTGACCGACAAATTCGACAACATGTAATTGGTATTATCTTTAAGGAACGTAAATTGTACCACTTGGTTTGGATTGTTTTCACTTGAAAATTGAATCTCCGAGCTATTGTCGAAACTTGCCTTAAGTGTACCGGACCCCGTTATATTGACCACCTGCATGGGACGATATTGTGCGTTTTTATAAATCTCTTAATAAAACTTAAATATACTACCTGATTCATGGCTTTATTGGTTAGGTGAAGTTGTACATTCATTTCGGCAACAAATGTGACCTCTTTGCCTTTAGTTTTCGTGACTGTCCAAATATCTGCACACATTAAAGAATTAATAATAATAGGCTACACCAGATTGATGTTCAAATGTAAATGTTAAAATCTTACCAACATCGTTGTCTGCACCGCTTAAGTGACCTGGGATTGGAAAAGATTTATCGGACAGAATTATTTTTTTAATCATATAACGTTAAAGCTATACGAAATAGTTGGATAAACTCTGCTTTAGTGACAAATTTCGGTTTTGTCTATTAAAACATAAATTATGAACACAGATTGGGTCATTTTGTTATTCTATATTAAAATCCAAATACCCAGACTGCACAAAGCTGGCGTTTCTAATCTAATTGTCTACAATGCAACTTTTATTTTCTGTTGAAATATTGCTGGCCTTTGACCTGAAATGGAACACAACGATATATATTTCAAATTTATTTTAAGCATGGTACGTGAAGGAAATTCCAATTTTTTTATTGTTGATAAATAACATGAACACGTGTGAGTTTATTGTATGACGAAAATTTCAGCCAACTATATGGATACAAGTTCATGGTTGCGAGATAACATGTAAATACAAAATTGAAATTATGAAAAGAAAAGTCCACGAAGCGAAGGAAAACGAAAGAAAAAACAAAAACTATATTAATAAAATCCAAGTATTCTGTTGCAGTTAAAAGAGTTCTGGGAAAAATAAATAATTTGGAATATATTATTTGAATATAGCTTGTAATAATGGCGCTGCTTAAAATCCCAATATTACCAGAATGACATGAAAATGAGGAAGAGAATTACAGGATTGGCTTGACAGTACAGTCTAATTTAGAATGACAAATATTCAGTATTCAGTCCCACTACTTTTTAGTATCGCGCTTAAACGACATCTTGGTCACTTAGAAGTATTAATAATTTTTCACTTTATATTTCCTAAACAGCTAGATTTTCCCGAATTCAAAACAATGATCGGAGCACATTGTACATCATGAATCAACGCTCGATTTAGTTTTTGCGTGGGTCTTGCATGTCGTTTCCGTGTGTAAGTTATTACAGGGCACACAGCAAACACAAACTGGTCCGCAGTCACCAGTTATGCAAAGTTGCAAATATTTACTGCAGGTTAAGTTGTTTTGGGTTTTGCTTTTTGTTTAGATCGCAGTTCCGGATTAATATTATTTTCCAAAAATAATCGGTTTAAAACATTTAAGATGGTTTTACAAGTCCTCGCCCAGTCCTAAAATTTGTTATAAAAATCAAAATGTGGAAAATGCTAATATTTTCAAGCGACAACGATTTTATGACAACGTGAAGGTTAAAAACACCCATTTTTAAAGTAAACTGAACACCACTATAAATTTAATATTATCTCACAATAATTTAACAGTAGTTCGAATATCTATATTTTGAAATCGTTTAAGCAATAGTCACAGCACATCTAGGAATAATAACCAACATTTTATTAATGCAATGCACAACTAAAATTGACCAAGTTTTTGTAGAACTTTAAAAACCTGCCAGAAGGTTTCATGGTTTGAGAAGAAAATTCACGGCTCCTTTTTTACATGGCCTCGTATCTGTGTTTCATGCGACGACGCCCAATCAGGTAAGCAACGATTACAATGATGATGAGACCACCCAAAGCACAACCAACAGCAATTGGAATGATAACGTTGTCCCCCATGTCCCCGGTGCATATCTGAGCTGTTGTTTGTGAAGCAGGGTGCGCGAGTGTGTATGGTTTGTGAAAAGGAGGGAAAAATATTTGTGTTAGAATAGGGTATTTATAAATTAGCAATAAACTGTACACAAAACTGCGCAGTTTCTACAAAAAAGATAGAAAGATCCGAAAGATAATGTCTTGGGATAACTTTTTTTGTTACAAGATTTCGTAACATCAGTGTATTTGACTGTTTAATACTAGTACAAGTCACAACCAATTCGGGTACTTCCTTGTTTGCTATTTTAATTCACAAATGGAGGAATGACGCAACGCTACGTGTCTTTAAAGTTATTAAAATAGTTTCCCGAACGTGAAACGCTGACAAGGTATTTTTAAAGTTTGGCTTGGCCGTTTAGTATTTTCGTGATGACGCAGGCGCATGTTTTACGCCTGGCACATGATTATTTGTCGATCTCTTGTGAAACAAGTGGATTTGACAAAATCAATTAGCAATATCCCAACTACATGAAATGCGTTAACCGGGCATTTTAATGCGAATTGCCAGAGAGCAGGGTGTCACGGAGTCAGCATATTTAATAATTAATAACTAACCAGAAAAAGAAACTGTCACGAGACGGAACCGCATTGTTGCCAAGCATGTGAGCTCTTGCGCAACCCTATGGCAATAACAAACTAGTTTCTACTTACTGTGGTGTAGTTTTAAAGGTTTAATCAAAATGCTACGTAATCGCAGTTGTTCATTTTATAAAGAAATGGGACTGAATGCTGAATATTTGGCATTATAAATTTGTTTAAATATCCATCTGATTGTGAATTGTAAAGGGTTACAAAGATAATTTTTGAAGTTTACAATGCTATGGAAATAATTTTTCGACATAAAGTAAAAGGGATTGACTTTGTTAACATTGAGTCATTTAAATTGTATTGACTCAACGTTTCCACATTACACAAATTTGCACTTAAATTGTATACACTCAATGACATTCCCAACTAATTTCCAATGTTTCAAGGACAGGGTCGGTCTAGATTTCCTCATAGCCAGTCCGGCTTCGCCTCCGTCCAATAACATAAGCAATAATAACAACGACAATCAAACCAGCCAATACTGAACCAACTATTATAGGAATTATTGGGCTGAGATCGGTTTTGCATTTCGATGCTGGGAAAAAGGATGTATAGTGTCAAATTAAATGTTCAGTTAGTTAAAATAAAAAAAAACCTTTGCAAATAAAGATAGTAAGATACATTACATTTAACATAAGTGCTGTACCAACCTGTGCCAAAGTTTCCATTGACAACCTTAAATGCTTGATATTGTACACTATCCATGACCATAGTGACATTATTGCTCATCTTAACAACGATACCAGATGCACAAGAGTAAGAGGCTTTTACTGCGGCCTTTCCAACCACAATGTTGCTTGCATTTGCCTTTACTGTTGTTGGATTTTATGTTAGTGTAAGTTGATTTGCATTTTAAACTGAAGAGTTAAGATAGACTCTTATTTCAAAATAAATGACAGCACTGACATAACATTAAATGAAAAGCACAGTTGGTCTCAATACATGGTAACTTGTCAGTTGTTATTGAATGTTCAGTTATTTTTGTTTCCAAGATTAAAACACATAACAGAACCTTCTATAAAATAAATTAATAAAGAGGAAAATGGAAAGAATGGAAGAAGGAAAGCTGGTGTGTTCAATACAGCCTTTGCAGCACATTGTAATAGTTTTGAATTTTAATATAACTAGTTTAATACAAATAGACTTACCTTTATTTATACTTGCTTCAACGTCACTCAAATAAAATGAGGCATTTTTATCATCCATACTGAATGTCAGAGAAAATGTATTTGATTTATATCCAACTGTAAGCACATTGCATGAACTCTTCGTTTTGTCCATTTTGTACGAAGCAGTTACATTGGCAATGGTGATTCCATTCTAGATAAAGCGTATTTTTTTATCTTTGATACGTATTTCTGATTTTGTTTAACTCACAGCATTGTGCCGCTGCGCTTAATTAACATCCTTGAAGGCTTTGGTTTAATAAGTTTTAAAACAACTCATATTCATTAATATGAAAGAGCTCTCAGTTAACTGAGAATAGACATAAAGGAATCTGGCGATTGTCTGTGATATAATGCTTATGCCAATTTTTGTTCTCATCTGGCTACGAATTAATATGAGTATCCTAT
>CH002138.1:173002-228450 GCA_000149265.1 Ciona savignyi | reverse complement strand
TCATACATAGACTACCCTTGTGACCAACACATTACATGGTCCCAAGTATAGGGTTGGTGCATTTATATTTTTGTTGATTATTAAACAACGAGATTTCATTATATCTAACATTAAAAATGATGCATATTGCATGGGTAGATTTCATACTAGTAATGTTAAATTTGTACAGTTGCACTTTTGTACCTTTATATACAAAAGCCTTCTTGTGTATTTGTTAATATGATGATGGCGACAGATGTATAAAATAACTTGATAGTTACCAAACTTAGTACCGCCGCGTACTGGTATTCCAATTATATTATAAGCATGTTTTTTTTGTAATTAGGTACACACTTTCATGTCTATCTCAACTGTTAACGTGACTGATAATTTCAGACAGCTGTTAGTCTTGGCACAGCTGTAATGAAAGAGGAATGGATCCACAGATGTTGGGCAGCACGTCATCGTGATGAGCCGTGCAAAGCAACTGACGATGAATTTCTTGTTCCATGCAAATCAAAGCCTTTTGAAGGATGTACACTTAGTTTTCTGGGCTTTTCTGGTAAAGAATCTACTTCATAAATGTAGCATTTTAACAAATGCTGTTGTATTAAAACTGTTATTCCCACATTCGGATTTGAATGTAATTTTGTTAATATTCTATACAAGGATGCAATAATAACAAACATAAATTATTTCTTTGACACTGCTGTTGATCTCCTGGTTAATGCAACTATTTCTTTGAATTTTTTTTATCCAATTATAAAACAGAATTCCTGTGCCCTTATGGAAAATAACAATGCATGACTAATATGATAATGAAGATTCATGTTCTTTTGAGAGTTTAAGACTGAATGGCGTATTTTAAAAAGTCCCTATTTCACTAGATCATGAGAAGAGTCACATGGAAGAGCAAACTCGAGATCAGGGAGGATTAGTAGCAGATGCTGGTGATCTATCTTGCACTCACCTCGTGGTGGAAGAGAGCACGGTCACTTCACTTCCGTTTCAACCTCAAGGAAAACTATATATTGTTGTCCAAGAGGTAATTTTTGCTTCGTTGTAAAGTGGACAGTTTAAAATTTCCAAACCAGTCGCGGGATGTAGAGTGTATCAAAACTATAGCATGTGGGTATTGGGTAATCATGACCTTCAACTGGTAATTATTGGGGCTGTACCGATCATGATCATAAGATCACTTAATGACCTTTACTAAAAATGCCATCACGGCCTCTGCATTTAAAATCGTGATTGCTGATTATACATACAACTTTTACTAATATTCAAAGTAAAACAACTTCTATATATATTATATATATATATATAATACCGGTATATAAGAATATAACACGGTTAATCCTACACCTGTGTTTTTTAGCGAAATGTATTCCCACATCAAAATACTGACTTATCTTTTTTCTAAGGCAACTCTGCTCATTATTACCCAGTAGTAGTTGCTTGTTATTATATTGGGCAGTGAGGTGTTTTAGTAACATTTTATAAATTCTATTTTATGACTTGTTATATATATTTTTAATATCTTAATTTACTATTCATTTTCAGAAAAAAAACATGTAGAATACAATCAATTTTAAAAAGACCCTTCATAGATACACAGATACACTGCAAGATAAAATGTACAGTACCTATGATAGTTGATTTGACACGTTTTTACTATTGCAGTGGTTTTGGGGCAGTATCCAAATAGAAGCAAAAGCGGCAGAGTCGATGTATATATTTGAACGAGTTGAGTATCCTGCAAGAATGACTCGAAGCTCAACCACTTCTTCTCTGTTGGGTAAGTCTTTTACTCTTCTGTTAAAGTTAAAGATCAGTGATTGACACGAACCGGGATTTTTAATAAAGGCACTCCGAAGTGGAGAGGTTCCACCAGTGGCTTATCTATGCGCTCAACAAGAGCCTCTGCAGGAAAAACTTCTTTTTCTCGAAAGCGATCCAGACTTCGCGAAGAAACACTTGCAAAACTAGCACAGGTATACAGCACTAAGCCAAAATACATTTGTCTATTTTGTTCTTTTAAATTTATGTTCAATTTTTAAGACAATTGAGTCCAACCCGAATTTTATAATGGATAATTAATACTGGTTATGCAGGAAACTAATGGGGAAAACTCAAGGCAACTGCCTCCACGTAAACGTCAGTCAACTGATACATCAGCGTGCATCCCAGATTCAATGTTGGACATGTCATGCAGCACAACAACCAGTGTGTTGTCTCCACAAACTCCAGATAATGTCTTTAAAAGAGGTATGACATCAAAAGTTAGCAGCTTTGTTACTATTTTGGTGGTAGATTCTATTTGAATAAGGCAAGAATATTTTTCTTGCTTTATTCATTAGGTATGAACGGGACCTAAATTCACCTCTACCGGCCCTAGGGTTACGTTACTTCGGTAACATGTGAACTCGAAAGGCTAGGTCTGAGCTGCGAGAATCGCATTACTCTGTAGTAGTGCGGTTAGCCAGCGCTGTCTCCAGTCTCACCACTATAGGGCGTGAATATAGGTTTTCGGGTTACCTTAAGCAATAGAACCCCCTCCCTGCTGTGGAGAGATGCCTGAGAAGGGTGTCTCTGCCAGCAACCACATACTAGGGAAACCTCCCTCAGTGGATTAATTTCCACATTGCACAAGGGGATCGGTCTAAGACCACCAACTCGCACTAAGTGCACAATTTTCCTTTTTTTTGGTTAACCACCAAAAAAAAAAAAAAAAACTCGATCGAACGTAAATGATGGTGTAGCTCTGTTGCCACCTCTTCAGTGAAAATTGCATGGAAAATTTAAGTAATATTCCAAAATATTTTTAACATGCATTGAACACCTGGATTTTTGACCTATTTCCATTCTTAATATTGCTTAGTGTTTTTGAATAGATTTACTGATCCTCAACTTTGTATTCTGCATTTCCGCTTTTTTGAGCTTTGAGAAAAATGTTTTAGTGAAGGTTAAATCCACTCCAGGTGCAGAGAATCGAGGGACAAATATTTCATCAATTCTTCATCGAGTTAATCATGCACAAGCTCCAAAACACATTTCAACAGTGAGACGCAAAATATGTAGAAATTCCCGAAACACACCTCCCATGAATGTGGAAATAAGTTCAGTGGTTAGGTTAGAAAAAAGATTACAGCAGCGCAAAGATGATACAGAGAAGAATAGATCATTAGGTAATTTAAAAGTCCATGAAATGAAGCCATACAATTGCAATGTAAAATCTCAAAGCAAGTTAGCAACAAAGAGAAAGGGTGAGGATCTCAAAGCAACTGTATCTCAAACAGGTATCAAAGTTCACAAGAAAAATGTTTTTTACTTTCATTTTACAACTAGTCTGTTCGTTATTTGCAGAAGTAAGTGATTTTAAAACTCCTTTGGCCACACCACCGCCATGTAAAAAGTCTGGAACAAGATCATTTAAGCGTCGGAAACGTTTATCACTTTCTGTTGACACTTTGCAAGTCAGCGCTTCAGGTGTAGTTCGTAGACTCAGCTTGTTCACAACAGGTCATTCGAGGTCAGGTGAAAACAATCCAGAATTTTCATTAAATGAAGAAAACCAAACTGTCAATACCAGTTTTGAGCCAATTGAGGAGGAGGAGGATATTATAGACGAAGGTAGTTAAATAAAGACCTTGTGCAACATTTTTGCCTGGTCAGAGTTATTACTTGTCGTTTAGAATCTTTTTAGTTTAAAAATAACTACGATGGAAAAGAGTTGAAAAGACTTTTTTTTATTTTACAGAACAAACATCCAGTCCAGCTGCAATAGTTACCGCTAGGTATCAAGTAGCTATGGAGCTTCTACAAACGGAAAAAAACTATGTTGGAATTCTGCATACCATTTTGAATGTAAGTATGGAACGGTACCAATCATAACACATTTCTGATGGACGATTCTATTTTTCTAAAGTTATTCAAGAAACCGTTGGATGCTCCCAATCAAGCTGGTGGACCAATATTGGCTAGTGAGGATGTGAAAGCGATATTTGGATCTCTACCTGAAATCGAACTTGTGCATCAAAATATGAGCAAAGACCTGCAGAATGTCATGCAACAATGGAATGATACCACCTGTATCGGCCAAATTGTGCTAAAATATGTAAGAGTGTGCCCGGTGTGGTCTAAATAAGTTGTGTTGTATGCTTAGCACTGGTGAGCTTTATATTAAGATTTCAGATCACATGTCCTGTCAGTTCCTTAACATACTAAATTACCTTGTCCTGTTTACACATGTGTATAAAACAATAAAAGGAAGGAAAACTGCAAATTGCAGAAAATGTAACTGATTACAATAGAATATCAGTACTATTACTAAAATACTGAATGAAATAGAAGGTTTAAGATTTAAAATAGCAAAGTCCATTTATATCTGATCCTAGCAGATAATTGGCCTCTCACATTGCATTAAAAAAATTTAAGCATGTGTTGCTGTTGCACCGATTACAAACTATTTGAGACCAAATATTCCAACCCTTTCACCTTCCACATATCAAACAATATTTTAATTACTTTTGTTAAATATGACCGAGGTTGTTGTGACAGAAATCATGTTTCTTAATTCTTTCCGTTTTATACTATGATGTTAATTTACAACAATAGCTCATCTAATAACCATATTTTATGACAATTGGTAATAAGCCAGGCAGTTATGCAAGATTCAACAAGATATTAAATAGCAAATCCAGCAAAGCTGTAAGATTGGTATTAACAAACATACTCTCTATCCTTTGAAATCGGCTTTTTCTATTATTCTCATGTAAAATTTAATATTATAAAATACTGAAAAGCACTTACACTTAACATCAAGTAAACAGATACCAGTTGACTAAATATACTTTATTAATGCATAATATTAAGTCTTATTCTTTTAACTGTATTTCCACGCGCTGTCAAAATAGATTGGGTATTTATAATTTTATTTATGATTTTATCACCAATGTCGGATGTGAATTTCTGTCTTTTCTCACTTACTAGCAGCACAAATAAGATGAAATGTTAGTCTCAATCCTGTATCTGCACAAGAGCTATACTACATTTGAAGGTGTTACTTCTTTCAACTCGTCTAAGTTGCCAGTGATAAATCTAACCATATTAAATCTCAACTGCTGGCCACGAACAATCAAATAGTTTAAATCTCAGTTCAAAGTGCACAATACTAGTCTAATACTCAATAACAGTTTGTTAATTAAATGCTAACCAGGAAATGTTTGTAGGCTGAGGAAATTGGACGGTGCTATCCTCCGTTTGTTAATTTCTTTGAATCGAGCGTGGAGACGATTACTCGGTGCGAGTCGCGATCATCCAGATTTCATGCATTCCTTAAAATCAATCACGCCAAGCGGGAGTGTGGGAGGCAAACGCTCGCCGAACTCCTGATCAATCCAGTACAACGTGTGCCGAGGATCATTTTGCTTTTACAAGGTTGGTGTAGAGCCAAACTTGCTGACACATGGATATTGCACATCATATTGAATGGCAAATTATTTTAGTTAATTGTCTTCTAATATATGGAGATAATGCTTATTGGCTTATCTTTGTGACCAAGTACATTTAAAGTATAAATGTTAGTTAAATACGAAGCCTACAGGGTGGATAAATATATATAACAGTTTCAAAGGAATACACTGTCTGGATAAAAATACAGCATAACCCTTGGTCATCATGTCTTATTCCTTTTTTGTTTTTGGTTTTGGGCAGTTTTGCTTATAATTACTGTTGAATGCTACTTCTCACTATAAGCATAGTGCAAAAAAAAAACTGAGACTACTTGGTTAAAATTTTATCACAAACCAAGTGACTACCTTTCAACATAGCACCATGTATTAACGCTTTGTGAGCACAGATATTAAGAAGCACACCGAAAGGGAGAACAGCGACCACCCGGATATATCCAACATACAATCGTCGATTGACGCGCTTAAGAAAGTAATGACGTACATCAATGAAGATAAACGAAAAACTGAATCACAGAAACAGATATTTGACATTGTATACGAAGTGGAAGGATGTCCTCCAACCATAGTTTCATCACACAGGTGCCCCCTTTATACATGTAATATTCGATAATAGTCCTTATACTTATAGAAATGTTTAAGAAACCTTAAGGAAATACATGAGTGCAAGTATTCGTTAAAAACATTCAGCAGCTTAATCGATGCATTTTCCGATATATATATACATGAAAATAAAAATTGTCTTTTAAGGCCAATACACCTTTTCGTCTAGGACGGTTATTGCTCTGATATTTTTGCTGATAAATACAAACTTGAATATTTTTGAATTTTTTGTTTCAGGCAATTTGTTGCAAGAGCCGAGATGATA
Organism: Ciona savignyi; assembly: GCA_000149265.1. NCBI lineage: Eukaryota > Metazoa > Chordata > Ascidiacea > Phlebobranchia > Cionidae > Ciona > Ciona savignyi. Next base: position 222,132 of record CH002138.1, on the reverse strand, counting down.
GTTGTGGATGACAACCTGTGTAATAAAGGAGATCACATAAGTCTCTTTGTCTTCTCGGACTGTATTGAAGTAAGTGGGCTGGTTGATGCATTTCCTAAGCTTCCACGATATACAACTGAAGGTCAATGCTCAAATCATCACAGTCATTTGACCTGCCCTTGTATTTATAAACTGTTAATAGTTAATCAGTACACAACTTTTTAAATAATACTTTATTTTTATTACTCTACATTGCCATAAATCAGATTGTAACAATAGTCCACAAATACATCTGTTCATAACAGCAGCAATGTCAGTTTTACTATTTTATTACCTGTTGTCACTTGATGCAAATGTGTGAGTTCGCTTACTTGTGTATTTTGTACGAGTTGGCCTACACTTACTTTGTCCACCACCTAATTTGCTACCCGCATTACTATAAAGAAACGTTTTAAAGCTTATGCTAGCACCTAGCTGTCAATCAAATCTCTGAGAGACTGTGTCGCTTTGATCCATGCACCCATTTTTGCTGACTTGACAATTCAGAAATTTTAATAAGATAAATATAAGGAACGCATGCCTAAATCGCTTGTATTTCCTTAGGCTATTAGAAATTATTGTATTTTGTTGTTTTGAACTGTAGGCCTATTATATTTCGAATCGTTATCTGGTTTAATGATGTCCAGTATTTTAACCATGACGTTGGATTTAGAATAATTTCCATTTTTTAGTTTGTCAACATAAACATTTCTTATTTGTCTTGTAAGTGATCACACAAGTAACAAGTACGCAGTGACTTAATGTGTTTGGATCTTACACAGCAATTCATGGCAGGTTGCAAAGCGTCGGCGTGGGATGAAGAGCCAGAGTATGAAGAGCCCAAACGTTCATGCTCGTCCACCATCTGCGATCCGATGTTTAAAACACATCAAACTTATGTCACTTTCACATATCAAAAAAGTAGTCAACATAAACGATTCTGAAGGTAGTATGCTTGGATTAAACATATTTCATTCCCAATCCAATTTGTTGCAACTTACAATATTGCTAAGAATTAATGGTCAAAGTAAAATTTTGGTTTCAAGGGATTCGAATCTCTTAAGAGTAACGAATTCAAAAACCCTCTTATAAAATTGTTATCGCTTTATTTAACTTTTTGTTATCAATCCAATTGCTTAAATCAAACAGTAATATAAATTGATATAGATTGTCAAAATGCAATTTCTCTGTTCTGCCGCACGCCGACAGACACACAAGACTGGTTGTATACTTTCAAAGTGATGTCATGCTCTCAGGATAGCACCAATCAGTCGAAAGAGGTAACAGCATGTATTATACTTAACCACCATGCAAGATGCAACACAGCTCCACATATTGCACACTGGTGAACCATAAACAATGAACAGCCTTAGACAGAAAGCAATGGTTGATGTTGTTGCAATATACAACTAGCAAGACTAATATTGCTTAACTATTTGACTGATGAAGCTGTAATGGACCTTGAAATATTTTGTTAATACTTTTCTTCCTTACTCCTTGCGCTGTTATGTATTGTTTAAAGTATCTCTTTCATGTATTTTATTGTACTTAGTTAACCATTTGCCTGAGCCCCATGGTTATGCTGTAGATAACCAGGTTTTCTTCTGGTTTATATTCTTGTAGGTTTATCACCCAGTTATTTCTGCTTCCATGCCTATTTAATAATTCATACTAAAAATATGCAAATGTGAATATATTGTGCTGGTAATGGATTTGGTCTGAATCTTTTTGTTTTCCGCCAAGCAGGATGAATCGAATAGCAACGACAAAGAGAATGATGCAGCAAATGTAGGAAAAAGCCGTTTGCTGCGCTTGCTATCCAAACATCGAGCAAACACCATGTGTAAGGCAATAGATGACAATTTTATTTGTTCTGTCAACTCCCATGAACTTGATGTTTGCACAGTGGATCTTGGCTCAACTTTAGGCCGGGCAGTCAGGTAACTTGAACACTTCTGGTGTTTTAAGAATTTCTTTGCAATAGTGATTGATTTAAATCCTGTTGATATTTTGAACGTTTGTTTTCTACTCTGAATCACTCTCATAAAAAAATTCAAAATCGAATAAAATCATTTCTTTCTTTTATTTTCTGTTAAATCTTCATTTCTGTAGAAATACTAACATTTTACTTATTTTTCAGAGCTGCTAAAAAGTCGAGCCGCAAACTGACCAGGGCATTTTCGTTCAGCCGTACGCCTCGACGTGTTGTTCAGCGAGCTGTCGGCAACATGCTCAGCCCGTCGCAACAACGACCTCCGATTGGTTTAAGTCGAGCAGATAGCACCACATCACGGGACACTGTAGATGATGATGAAATGAGCGATGGCACCGGCCTCACTCCCAGCATGAGTGTCGCCAGTCTGTGCACTCCACAGCGGGATCGGCGTGGAAATAGGCTGGGAAGCACATCCAGTTTACAGGTGCATGACGGCAACGACTCCGAACAAAATCATGCAAGGGGAAAATTTGATATTTTTGACAGTAGCTTTGAATCCCCATCATCAAACAGTGTATCTGCTTTAAAAAGAAAGTTTAAATTAAAAAAGTCCAAATCAAATTTTTGTTCATAGTTTTGAAACAAAATATTATTTCTTTGGTTTTCTAAGTTCACCTCTAATAGTGCAATAACCACATTTCAATACGTTTCATAACTAAGCAAAAACAAATACCACGTTTTTAAGTTTCCATTTCACCACTAACTAAAATCACTTTTGTTTTCGGGCACTGTTTGGCGTGTTGTTCATCTTTTGGTGCTGCAGTTCAATGAATCCAAAGACTTCGTTCCATTGATGAAACCTTCGGTCAGCACGATGACTCTTGCCCGCCCTCCAACGGCAGCAGACATGGCTGAGTTCCCGGCGGTCCCAACTCCTCCTGTTCGGAGGAGAAAAACGAGAGTGATAAAAGCAGCCACTGTAGCTTTTGGACGGACTGCTTCATTTAGAAAACGAGTGAAAACTGAAACTGCAGTGTAGTTATTACTTTCGTGTTTTGTACAAATCATACCCCAGTAACCAATTTGTTGGTTATCTTGTTATTGTTATACAATGCATATCCACTGCCATTATTATGCTGTTAGGTAGGCTGTAAATTTCCTGGCCATGTATGATACTTTATATCGTGGTAACAAAATCTATTGTCAGAAACCAGCTTATTTGATTATATTATTCTTCTGTCCGGATTTTGTGCATATTCTTTGGATTTTCATTTCGAAGTTTATATGGTGGCTTTATAAATTGGAGAGTTATTTATTTTCTTTCACTGTTGTAATCTGAGTAGTTAGCTCACTGATTTGGATTCAACAATGGCACACGTCAATTTTGCATGCGCATGGTCACTCTCGTTTAGTTTGGCATTGGAATAAATACATGTAAAATTCAAATACCAATTGGCGATATATTGTAAGCGATTTGTGCTATAAAGAAAATAATATGCTGCTGTTTTTTTTCCATTAAAAGCATTGTAAGGTAATAAAAATTTAAGTGACACTTGTCATGTTTCATGCATTACAACTCTTGCCGTTGCCAGTTTATTGGCGAAACGTATTACAAGCCATCGAGGTTCTAGCTATACTTAGGGTCGGCGGGCAAGATGTAAAAAATGAAGTTCCTGTTGGGCCGGATTAAAACATGAATAGTATTCAGTATCTTAATTACAAGGTATGGTTAGATACAGTCTGCCGGTCGATCAAATTTCGTTCACGGCTGGCCCGTGGGCATAAATTGCCCATGCCTGATCTATACCGTACACACGTAGTTTGGTCTATGCAGAAATTTATACAGCAAATCTCTAGTTTGTATATTACAGTACAATCTAAAAATAAAAATTATTTAGAACTGTATAGGCTGTAATGTAAAAATTAGTTTATTATTATTATTACGTTAAAATACTGCAACCAAGAACCACGAAAGGAAATATTCTTTTAGACTTGCCCATCGCCGAGTCTTTAAAGCAAGTAATCCAATAATAAACAAGGTAATTACTTGTATGTACTAGTTCTTTATTTATATCGGTATGATTGTTAAAAACTTTCAAAGATAGATGTATCACTATTGTAGTAATACTTTAAAATATAAAACTAAAGCCATCAATTGCTCTTAATTTTGATGCAACACAAACAGAGAAAAACTAATTTTAACCCAGCCCCAACACCGCAATTGTTATTTTAAGGTGCAATATTTCTCCATTCTTTTATAGGCTTGATTTTTTCGCATAACTTATTCAATATCACTTTTATCTACTTTTTCAGCAAAAATCTATAGCCAATATTTTACTCAGCTAGTTGCACTTCTGGTTTCCCTTTAAAAATCTGCCATACTGTCATCTTGGTTGAATACTGACTCTAACCAATATGTTGTACTAAGTGCTAGTACTTCAAGGACATTTTACAAACTCAGTGAATTTATGACCATGGAGAAAAAGTTACCTAACTCTAACTGTGACTCACCTGACCCACAATTTAAGTTAAAATGCAATATTTGTGAAAAGTAAATTTCCCCACTGGGCAAGTTAGAAATAACATATACATCCAAATAAATGAAGCAGAACAACAATAAACATTTATAATCCGCTTTATCATCAATAACCCAAAAAAATAGGATGCTAACCTAAACAGTACTCCAAGGAAAACCGAAGCTGGAAATGTTATACTGGTACCTCAATATAATAATGCATCGGTAAAATATACCAAAACTGATATCATATTAGTAACGCTGTCTGTTTCAATCTGATTGTTAGTCCAACACAGAATGATTGAAAGTGACTTTAACATTTTATTCATCAATTTTTCAGTTTGGTACATTCAACTGGAACAACGAATGATGGTTGGTTCTATACCAACAGTAAAACGATACCTGTAAATTGGTACACACTCTAACTGTGCTTTACAGAACAGGTTAGCTGATATATCATTGTGTTTGTTTTTGTATTATGTAGACTGTTACTCTAAAAGTACAATAAAACCTAGAGAGTGTCAATCATGTTTAGCCACCACTATTTGTAAAAACAATATTTATGGTATGCTATAAGTTTGTGCAAGCAGAAATGTCCATATCCCAGATTAACTATTTAAAATTACACATAATACATGGTGTATATAAATTGTTTCAAGCAAAAACCAAAAGTTCCCCAAGCTATCCATACAAGCTTGGCATCTATTTTGTGTAAGCAGCATGTGGCTGTGTTAACACAGCTAACAGTTGGTTTTGACCGTATTTTAGAAAATGATCTAGTGTCTCCAAATAATCTAACCAGCTGGACCACATTCCACATAGACACACAGATGAACAAATGATAACTAAATTGCGATGGAATATTTATTATTTTACAATTTTACTAAATGTACTGAATTATAATTCCCCCATGGTGATTTACCCCAAATTCGCCAATACACATCAACAGCATATGAGCTAACAGCAAAAGATCCACTTTCATCGACCCAATAATTTGTTTTAAAATGAGGTGTTAAAGATGATCATTAGTTGCACTTTAAGAAATTTACTGAAAACATTAAGATGGGTATGGGTCAACTCAGGCACATCTTTTTTTATTTTCCAAAATGAACTTGGTTATTTTAGTTTAATAGCCTACCGTATATACTTGCCTATGGATCGCAACTTTTTTCCTTATATTTTTTCAAATAATATAGGTGCGACCAATCCGCTTGACATAAGTGCAAATCGCCACCAAATTGGAACAAAATTGAAAGTTTTCGGCTATTGCAAGTTATTCATGAAAATCGTATGGTCTGCGCTTGCGTACATGCACTTATTATCGCTCACAGGTGTCGATAAGCATATTTTGATTATATTAAGCCCCACAAAAAAAAGGTTATTAGTGCAACTTATATGCGAGTCAACTCTAAATAAAACTTTTTTAACACAAAACTAATAGTGCGACCTATTGGCGAGCAATACAGTACCGGTATTTATTGTTTCAGTTAATTTTATATTTCTACTGCATTCTTAATAATTTGGAGTAAATTTGTAATCAAGTTTAAAAATATCTGATAGCGAAGAATATCAGCACATACAGTACTAAAAACGGCTGTACTTTTAAAATTAAGCATTAAAACCGAATTATTACTGGTTTGAGTTCAGTTTCTTGGGATTTCTTGAAAAGCGATTTAATTGGTTTAAGGCACAAATTTTTTTTGTTAAATTTTCTGTTGATTTAAATTGGTTTAAGTGTCCAGTTGCCTTATTTACTAAAATAGTTTAAGATATATAAGTGTAAGAAATAAAGTTTTTTTTGTAACCTGAAGGATCATTGCAAATAACCACCTTCAACAAGAAAAATCAAAATTATTAAAGCAAGTAAAAACAAAACAAAAATATTAGTTTTCTTATAATTATCTACATCCCTCTTATTCGTTAAAATTCCCGTCACATTTACCAAATGAATACATTATATATATTAGTAAGAAAAATCAACATTATAAATATTAGTAAGAAAATTCAAAATTATTAATGCATGTAAAAAATGAATAGATTATACCTAAGTTCAGTCGTTTATAATGTAAGTACTGATATCAACAGCTTAGATTTTGGTAATGGTTAACTGATCACAAAAAAATCAGTTAAATGGCTGACCGTTTCTTGGCAATTGTTTTGTCCGCTCAAAATTATGGTTTACTGAAAACTGGTTTACATAAAATAGGTTAACCATTCTTGAATTTTGTTAGTGGTTAACTTATAACAAATCATTTTAACCAGTTAACTGATGCACAATGGCCTACATAATGTGGTTCATTACAATTTCTGTTACTAAACTATTAATTATATTCAGGAACTGAAAAGAAATGGCCACATCAAGGGAAAAAAGGTTGATTGAAGATTTGCAAGCAGATTTACGACTTCTATCCAGTGAAACCAAACGGCGGTACCCCCCTGTGAAAGAAGCTGCAGAATCTGCTGTGATGAAAATTCGTACAGCTATTCCTTTATCGTCAAGTCACATGACATCGCCTAAAATTGTTGCATTACTACGCGAATCTTGTAATGACATCATGCAGCCGTTCATCATGGGATGTGATACCCGCAGTTTACAGGTTATGCAGTTGTGTCTTACTGCAATTCAAAGAATTGTCACCCATGAAATCATGGATGAGAAAAATGCCTTCAGTGTAGTGAACATGCTGTGGCTTGTTTATGAGCAGGGACTTGAAGAACTGCAACTTCGATTGCTTCAAACTATAATTGTTCTTGTTACGTCAAAGTATTGTGGACTTAAAGGCCAGCCTCTGGCACGAGCAATTGTACTATGTTTTAGATTGCATTTCACCAAAAATGAAGTGACAAATAATACGGCGGAGGCGACCATACGGCAAGTTGTGTCGCTTGTGTTTGACCGAGTTGTGGAAGAAGACGAAGAAAAATTAGTTTCTGATTGGTCAGGAGAAGAGTACTTGCCGAAATCTGGCTCCAATAAATTTGATGCTCCTGTCGACCTAACACCAACAGTAAAGGATGCTTATCATCTGTTCCAAGATTTGTGTCAGCTCGTGAATGCAGATAGTCCCCGTTGGATAGTAGGCATCACAGAAATGACAAGAACTTTTGGTCTGGAACTTCTGGAAAGTGTTTTAACTGAATATGAGACTATTTTCAAGAAGCATGCTGAGTTTAAGTTTCTGCTGAAAGATCGAGTATGTGCACTGGTCATTAGGTTGTTTTCACCAAATATAAAACACCGTCAAGGAGCGCCACCACCACCATCCGGTTCTTTGCAAACTTCCCAAAAGGAAAAACCTTACTTTCCCATTTCTATGCGGCTGCTCAGAGTCGTTTCAGTTCTGTTGAAAAAGTACTACAGTTCTCTTATTACCGAAAGCGAAATATTTTTGTCATTGCTTATAAAGTTTTTGGACACTGACAAACCGTTTTGGCAACGAGCACTCGCCATTGAGGTTATCAGTCAACTTTGTGCCCAGCCAAGACTTTTGAAATCATTCTGTGTTGCCTATGACATGCAAGCTCACAGCACGAAGATATTTCATAACCTTGTTTCATCCTTAGGAACGTTTATACAAAACTTGTTTATTCAAGCACAAGCCAACAGTGGATCTTCCAGCTCCTTGCTTGATACAAGTTCACCATCCACATTTACATCACAACATCATTTCGACTACCATGGTGTAGCAGTCCCGCTTATATCATTGCCAGTTGGACCATCAAACTCTCTAAAATACATGTTTATGGAAATGCTAGATAAAATGGATCCACCACCAATACCAGATGGATATATTTTGACCATGGCATATACATCAATGTTGGATTTGATACGTGGCCTATCAGCACTAATAGATAATGACCTTGCAAATGAAAGTGAAAAAAGGGATAAATCGGATGTAACTGCTGTTCTTCAGAAAATGGTTAATTCCTCATGGTCAGTTGTGCTTTCAATTCTGTCCCTGCTTTTAGATGCCAGCAATGATGAATCCTGCACAGACAGTATATTAAAATGCATTGAGTCCTTTGCTGGGGTTTGCGGACAATTAAAGTTAAGTTCAGCAAGAGATGCGTTTATTATTGTTTTGTGCAAAGCATCTCTTCCACTGCATTACATTGTACCTGTCCTTGTTGCATCAATGCCAAGACTTCCGCATAAGATTTTCCACAGCGACATCAGTGACCAGCAGAATGTAGTTGCAGTTGGTCAGTCATTTCCCAACAATAATAGTTTGCAACCTTCTGCTTTAAGTTCAGTATCTCTGACAGCAAAAAATGTCCAATGCATGAGAACCATTATTACTCTTGCACACACACATGGGTCACATATGAACACTGCATGGCAGTTGATTTTAACCACACTTCAACACCTGGTCTGGATATTGGGTTTAAAGCCTACAGGTGGTGGTCAACTGAAGCCCAATGCAAGACCTAGTGGAGATAGTGGCAGCAACACAGTAAACACTATCCTGACTACTGCAGTCTTAACTGATCTTCCAGTATTGTCAAATATGCTAACCCAGCTGTTTGAAGCATCCCAGAACTTAGATGATGTTGCATTACACCATTTAATAAATGCTCTTTGTTCATTGTCAATTGAAGCAATGGACACTGCATACAACAGCAGCATAAAAGAACCAAGTTTATTTGCTGTAGCTAAGTTACTTGAAACCGGGCTAGTTAACATGAATAGAATAGAAGTTCTGTGGAGACCAGTGACCGGACATTTATTGGAAGTCTGTCAGCATCCAAACCCTATGTTAAGAGAATGGGGAGCGGAAGGCGTCACATCACTCGTAAAAGCTGCTTTAAAACATTACCGCGGTGATCAATTGAATGATAATCCAAGAATGTTACACATGTTTTTGTTACCCCTTAAAGAAATGTGTTCATTTTCTTTCCCAGACACCCGACAAAAGCAATTAGATGCGATTTTACACATTCTACATAGCTGTGGTGATTCTTTAAGTACTGGTTGGCTGGATATTTTTGATATTATTGGATCTGCTACGGAGGAAACAACAGAGTCATTAGTTCGCCTCGGATTTAAAAGTCTTCAGCTTGTGATATCTGATTATCTGCATTCATTGCCCACAAGTTCAATTTCTGAGTGCATAGATGTGGTCGCGTTGTTTGCAACTCAGAAACAAGATTTTAACATAAGTTTGACAGCGATTGGCTTATTATGGAGTATGTCTGACTACATGCAGCAAAACCATGAGAAATTAAGGCCGGGATTAATAGAGTTAAGGGAAAGTGGTATGCACACAAAGTACAAAAATGTACCACCTACAGCTGTTCTTTGGATGGACCTCTTTTGTAAAATGGGCAAGTTGTGCATTGACACTAGGCCAGCAGTGAGAAAAAGTGCAGGACAAACTTTGTTTTCAACAATCTCTGCACATTGGTCCACCATGTCTAAGGAAACCTGGCATGAAGTCATTTGGATTGTTCTATTTCCTTTAATGGATGAGGTGCAGAAAGCCTCTGTAAATGCATCCAGAGACCGGGATGATTCACATGAGACAAATATTTTAATGCATCACTCTAGAGACACAGAAGAAAAACAATGGCAGGAAACCAGTGTTCTAACATTGGCAGGAATTGCCCGGGTGTTCAAAACTAAACGATCAGTTTTATTAGAAATGGACGACTATGAATTAGCTTGGAAAAAGGTGCTGGAGTATGTGCAGGCAGCTGCCACCAGTAATAGCACTGAAGTGTCTAGAGCTGCTCTTTGTAGCTTTGAAGAGGTTTTAAACCCGACATCAAATGAAGGCACCACTGAAAATATATCTCTTTGGCTCTTTGCTTGGAAAGTCTGGTGCAACATTGGCATCAAAGCTACCATACAACCGCCACCAGGACAAGGATCTCCAGATGAAATTTTATCCCAAGCTTATCTGACTTCCCTGGTTATCCTTTTTCCTACATTGCATAAACAATTCATGGAGAAATTTACAACTCGAGATTTTAAACTGTTAGCTCAAGTCCTTTATGGCGCAGTGTCCGTTCCTGTCCGATCAGACGCAACTGCTTTCATTTTACCCACTTCAAATGATGTGCTTACACCATTGCAGGAAGCAGTTGTAAATGCTATTGATATTGTACAAAAATCTGTGTCTTCCAAGTCTGATAGTTTAATTTATCCTGCTGTATTTGACTTCCTTATTTCTATTATTCATTTTGCATCAAATCCTCCAACTTATGGCGATATAAAAAACCACATTGGACCCCCTGACAAAAATAAATGGGTTTGTATAAATCATATTCAGTTTGCAGAATATTGTATCAGAATGGTTGTTGAAATTTTTCAAATGACCGCATGCCACAAAGCAGTGATTCGTCATACCATTTTAACTTCTATTGTAACTGCACTGAGAAAATCCTCATCAGGAAAAAATACAATACAAGAAACACTACAACATGGCAACTGGCTGCTAATGCATTGATCAAAGTTCTGCAAGCTGGCCTCCCTGTTGTAAGACAACATCCTCAGCTGTCCTTATTTGACAACTTATGGGATGAGTTATCTGGGTGCATGGAAGACTTCCTGTTTCCACCTTCCCTTCCTCCTGCATCACTCTCGGTGGAAAACCACAAACAACTTGAGTCATTTGATGTATTAATCATAGATCTCATCCGAAGTGAGATTCTTCCTTATAGTTCCACATTTCCAAAGGAATTTTTGTCAAAAATTATCAGCATCTTGAACAAAGGATCGGTACCTGCTTCCACCCGAGACATTGACATTCAAATAGGAAAGGAGCGTAGAAGAGATGAACTGAGCAAACAATGTTTTAGTACATTATTCCAGTTCTCAATGCTTCCTTCTGTTAATGGTGGAGACCATGAATCCAATGAGCACAAGCTGTCGGAAATAAATGAAATGACAGTAACAAGTCTTGTGCAGCGATGCCGAACTTCATTAACCCAATATATCAGTGCAGACCGCCTTAAAACCCATTTCCCATTTCCCGAGTCGCAGCTTAATGAAGTAATGTTTGCTCTTAAAGCTTTAGATGCGCTTGTACAAAGCTTAAAATCCACCAAACAGAAAGTAGACAAATCGCTTTGGTGTTGTGTTTTAGACATATACCCTGTGTTAGTTGAATGCATACCTACATCCTCACCAGATGTAAGGAAAAGTGTTGCACAAGTGATAGGCCATTTTCAAGCATTTATGTCTGCAGATAAAATATATTCATAAATACAACTGTGTATACTGTGCAATATTAGTTTTTAGTTCCCATTGATGTCACATATAAAAGCTAACAACTATTAAATCGGTGTAGTGAACTGATCAATACTATTTGTTGCCTTTCGTTGTTGGCCATCACTTATCCGCATAACCCTTATGACATATGTATTACTTTTCAATTTTTTTTCAGTGAAATGCTTAGTTCAGGCCGAGAAGGCACATTTATGTTGCATAAATTTAGGTTTAGTTACAAAAGTCACATTCTGCTAAAAAGGTTTACATTGTTATTTGCACTATTATCTCCATTCTTAATGCAATGTATCCTTATTACTCAAACTAATTGCTTGGCTAAACTTTAGAATACCAACATACAGTTGCATTATAGCGTGGTATGTGGACAGGTGTTCTTTTTTAAACAAATATGTTTTTTTATTTGGAATAGTACTGGTACATACTAACTACTATATCTACTTACTTTGTTTTGTTTAGAACTACCATATTTCATTAATTGCTTTAAACAATATTTGCGTTTTACATGTATGCTCAAACAAGAGGAAATTCTTGTGTAAATGTTTTCCATAAACTCTTTATCATTTAAATTTTAGTTGGTTTATTTCTCTCTATGTGTATATAGAAATACAGGATTCTGTTTTTCATACTGAGCAAAACACAAAGGACGCTGTAACAACCCATTGCACCATTTGTGCAATTAAATTTAAGTTCTTACATCCCATCATATATTATGTATGCGCTGCCACCAACAAACCGCCCAAAAATACGATATGGTATATTTGTTTTCCCCGTAAATTAGAAAATGCAATAGAGCGTTCTCGTGCTAACCGTCAGTTACAGTGTGTTGTGTATAATGGAGGCTTTTCTTCCAATTTAGTAGGACTCTTAAATCTTTATTGCCTTGCCCAAGGACACAACCAACCCGGGTTTCTAACCTCCAACCCCATGGCTAAAAGGCAACGCACTAACCCACCAAGCTTTTCGGGCGGACTCCCAACAACGTTAGCGCTATGTAAGTTCCTTACTGAGGCTTACGACCAAAAGTTAGTTGTATTTAATTCACGCCTAGCACAATGGTTTGTTATTAAAACAAACGGTAATGAAACCCAGCCGAACACATTTAATTGTCCGGCCGGTTAAGGTTGCAGGTGCGAAACTGGTTGCTAGCTAGTCAGTTGTGTCCTTGGGCAAGGCACTTAACGGACATTGCCTGAACCGAGCGGATTAATAGGTTCTACCACATTAAAGGGACGTGTCTATCATATACAACACACTGAAATATCTCTGGTAACCCGACGATGGTCGCGAGGTGATCTGACCATCGCCCGTGTGTTAACCCCCTTGGTTTTCCCATTCGCGGGGATAAACATGAATATCATATACAACACTGCTTCGGTGCCAACGGTTGTAGCATTTTTCGAAGGTTGAACACGGTTAGGGTCCATTTTAAAAGATGATAATATATATTTTTGTTAGGGTCAATTTGAGTACATGATATGCTATATATTTTTGTTAGGGTCCATTTTAGTAGATGATATATATTTTTTGTTAGGGTCCATTTTAGAAGAAAGCATGGGTTTTTGTTCGTTTAGTTTCTTTTTTTAACACAAAGGGCAAAAAAAGTCTTAAGTACCTAAAATCGCCAAGATCTTACGATTTACCGAGTGTTTTGCTGTGTAACAATTGGGAAACTCGCGAAATCCCCAATCCTGGGATGGTTGGAAGCGGCATCACGTACAAAGATTTACACCCACCATAGTATTTTGTTTTACTGTGCAGTTTTGATTGACTCGAGCAAACCTGAATGAAATAAAGGTAATTATTAAATATCGGTTAGTTAATTTGTTGCCCAAATAATTCTCGGTTCTAACTTTAAATTTTAGTTTCTAAAATAATCTAAGACTTTCTTTAGGTGGGTCGTTAGATTTATTTGTCAAGATTTAGACTATATGAAAAATCTAATTTCAAACCGATGGTCCAGCTCCTAGTGTCTAAGTCCGACTGATTACCTTGTTGGGTTCGAAACTGGTCACTAGCTAGTCGGTTGTATCCTTGGGCACGGCACTTTAACATACATTTCCTGAACCCAGCGAAATGATGCGTTCAACCAAATTAAAAGAACGTCCAAACCATACACAACATAATGCATTATAGGTCCGGTAACCCGATGGTGGGCACGAGGTAACCTAAACTGACGATTGCCCGTATGTTGACCCCCCTCGGTTTTCCAAATTACGGGGTAAACATGAATATCACACGGGGTAAACATGAATATCACATGTCTAAAAAAAAACTAAAATCGAGATGTTGTCCAACAAAATAAATATCGTTACTGTTACGTTGTGTTTAGATAAAGTTAAAAACTGATTTAAGCATGGTTATGTTTCTGTATATTTACTGGAAAACGGTTCAGGTTGGAAATTGATTCTCACATCTCTTCAAATTCTATTTCGGAAATATTTAAACCTCTTTTGAAATATTTCATCTGTTTTAATTCTTCAGAAAAACGGTAGGCTATATCTTTAAAATCTATTTCGATTTGTGTTAGTTTTGATTGTTTAAGTATATATCCATTATACACTTGGGGTATTTCTATATGTTTCTGCAATTAGGCATGTTCGCTTACTCACCCAAACGAAAACACCCCAAACTTTGTGATGATGTTTTTTATCAAACATATAAAAAGGTTGTTTTGTCCGTGCTTTGTTTTTTCGTTAAAAGGCAACGCACTTAACCGCCAGACTAACTGGCCGTAGCAAATATAGATATCAAGTTTGGATTGGTAATTCGGGAACCCATTAGTTTCTGTTTGCAGAAACAAGTATTAAACATTTTGTATAAGATATACCAAGAGTAATGGGATAGCCAGGGAACTCGATAAAATATAGCGTACTCTTAACAGGGGGTTTAAAAATAGTGGTGGATATCACGTGGTTGACACTCTCTAGTTTTGAATAAATTTTGTGTGATAAAGGTCGTGATAACTATTGATATTTTAAGATAACACGTCTACTGCTTAATGGACATTCACTGGGAATGTATATTAAATTAATCGTTCGTTCATGGACACCAGTGTTTTTTCCCTAGAAATATAAAACGCGGAACAACGGAAGTAAAAGGTTAAACCCGTTTACGATGTACAACAGTTCTAAGAATTGCTCGTTTTTTAATTAAACCATACTTTTTCGACTGGTAATTTTTGATTTAAAAATGTAAAATATAAATACCGAATATCAATATTTTTAATATTCACGCAATTATAGAGTTTTGTGCACTTATTCTTGGCATATGTTATAGCCCTTAAATAACTTTAATTTGATGTATGGTTATTTACAATATGCACAAAGCGTCTAAATATATTTAGAACGGTGGCACCTCGGAAAAGATGTTAACTTTTCGTTTCCGTTTTCCGTATTTTAAGGTAAAATAACTTTGGTTTCATGGACTAATGAAAATTATTTAGCTGATTTAGTTGCCTCCGTCTAATAAAAACTTAACTTCCCCTTAATTCATATCACATAGAGATTAAAACTGTATAGGCTTGGATTACTGCATAATAAGATCATCATGACCAGCTTAGATGAAATATGCGAAAATGTTAAAATGGGAAGGGAGTATGCCTTGCTTGGAAACTACGATACTGCTCTTGTTTATTACCAAGGTGTTCTGCAACAAATACAAAAACGTTTGCAAACACTAAATCATGACAGTGAGACCAGAAGCTTATGGCAAGGCGTGAGGCAGGAATTGTCACAAGAATATGAATATGTGAGAGATATCACTACTACTCTGGCAAGTTTTAAGATAGAAGGGAGTTACACTGCACCACCACAGCGAGGTCGAGGATTTGAAGAGCCAACACGTGACCCAGATGTCTGGCCACCACCCACTCCAGCTGAACAACCACAACCCCGAGCTCCATTAAATAAACGTAATCCCCCACGAGTTGCAAATGTTCGGCCTAGTCCTAATCAACCCTCTGAGCGTCGGGCTGGTGTTAGAAATAATGTAGGAGCAAGTAACCAACGCCAAGTTGAACCAAAACGTCCAATGGATAAGGTTAAGAAAGTCGGTCGATCTAATTCCCCCAAAAGACAACAGCCAAATGAAAATAAGGATGAAAAACGTTTTGACCCAACTGGCTATGACAAAGATTTAGTAGAATCACTTGAAAGGGATATTGTTCAAAGAAATCCTAATGTTCACTGGTGTGATATTGCTGGATTGGGTGAAGCAAAAAAATTGCTTGAAGAAGCAGTGATTCTACCTTTATTAATGCCAGACTTCTTTAAAGGAATAAGAAGGCCATGGAAGGGAGTACTCATGGTTGGTCCACCTGGCACTGGTAAAACTCTACTTGCAAAAGCAGTTGCAACTGAGTGCAAAACTACATTTTTTAATGTTTCTTCCTCGACACTAAGCTCAAAATACAGAGGTGAATCAGAGAAACTGGTCCGCCTTTTGTTTGAAATGGCTCGTTTTTATTCTCCTAGTACAATCTTCATTGATGAAATTGATTCCATTGGTAGTAAACGTGGTTCTGGTGATGAGCACGAAACCAGCCGACGGGTAAAAGCAGAGCTATTAATTCAAATGGATGGAGTAGAGGGAGCAACAGGTGGAGATGATGCTACAAAGATGGTTATGGTATTGGCTGCTACTAACTTTCCATGGGATATTGATGAAGCATTAAAGAGAAGACTTGAAAAGAGAATTTATATTCCATTGCCTGAATCCAAAGACAGAGAGGCATTATTAAAGATCAATTTAAAGGAAGTTGAACTGGCAGAGGATGTGAATCTAGCAATGATAGCAGAAAAGTTGGAAGGCTATTCTGGAGCTGATATTACAAATGTATGTCGAGATGCTTCACTGATGGCAATGCGTAGACGAATTGCCGGCTTAAAACCTGAAGAAATTCGAAATCTATCACAATCTGAGCTCCACCTTCCAACTACTGGAGAAGATTTTATTGAAGCGATGCGCAAAGTATCAAAGTCCGTTTCCTCTCAGGATCTGGAAAAATACGAAAAGTGGATGAATGAATTTGGTGCAGCATAACAATAAACAAAATTTGAATAGAGATTTCTTTGTTCTGTCCTTAGTGACCAAAACTGTGAAACATGATTTCGTTAACACTGTAATAGTATTAGTAATTTAGTACGGTATGTTCTAACTGTTTCATATTTAGATACATTTAATAAATATTGTACATATTAGTAATTTCACCTTATTAGCCTGTGCATTTTCGTTTTTTTTTAATTCGGTGCCATTGTTTGTATAGCATATATTGAAGTTTAATTTTTTCTGTATGGGCTAATTGGTTCAGATACATTAGTTATAATGACCAAGTTTGATTTTTTTTCTTTGTAGGTATCTATCATTGTTTAATACCGAGAACTGAGATTTATGACCTAATGATATATGGAGCCAAAATTGTAGCTGGTAAATGTGGAAACTTGTGGCGAAATTCAATTAGAGCCATAAGTGCCAAAGCTATGGATCTAACAGAAATATTGCAACACTTAAGTAAACTATCACCACTGCATAATGCTGCAACCTGGGATAATGTTGGTTTGCTGGTAGAGCCATCTGCACCCCATTCAGTAAACAAAGTAATGCTCACCAACGATCTCACGGAGGCTGTGTTACAAGAAGGTATTGAGTCAAACGTGGACATGATTATTTCATATCACCCTCCAATTTTTAAACCATTGAAGAGGTTGACAATGTCAACATGGAAGGAAAGAATTATTGTTAAATCGATTGAGAATAGAATTGCAATTTATTCACCTCACACAGCTTGCGATGCTGTGGCTGGTGGTGTAAATGACTGGCTTGTAACTGGACTTGGAAAACTTCAATCATGCAAACCAATTATAAACTCAAATATCAAGCTTAATGAAAAATATCATGTAACTCTTACATCTGAAGTTAAATTGGATGAGTGTTCTGGCAATATATTAGAGAGTAAATTTAATGCAACAAAACAAAAAAGGGATAACAATACAATAAAATATGGATGTAGGTGCTCAAAGTCAAGCCTCCAGGAACTAATAGATTTTACCTCCGACCGAAGTTTAATAGACTGTGCAATTAAGGTTAAAATAGTTGAATTAACTAACCCACCTTTATCTGGCACTGGTATGGGAAGAATCTGCATTTTAAGAACACCAATCACACTCTCTGAACTATTGGAAAAGATTAAGAAACATCTATCGATACCACATGTGCGATTAGCTATTGGTAACAAATGTGATGTAACATCAATGGTCAAATCAGTTGCTTTGTGTGCTGGTTCTGGTGCAAGTGTGTTACAAGGTGTTAAAGCTGACGTTTACTTAACTGGAGAGATGTCTCATCATGAGGTCCTGGATGCAGCCTCTAATGGCGTTACAGTTGTACTTTGTGAACATAGCAACACCGAGAGAGGATATTTGTTAACTATGAAAGAGCAATTAGAAAAAATGTGTAAAAACAGTATAATTAAAGTAATGCTTTCCTTATCTGATAAAGATCCTTTAAAAGTGTATTAAAAATAACTCTTCTTATTAATTATAAGTAGGACAGCTGGTAAATGTTGTATAGAATTTATTTTCCGTTAAAAAACATAAATAAAACAATTAATTTGCGGTTTGTACGCCTTTTGATGCTTGAATACAATGAAAAACAAAAATAACATTTGCAGTACAACATGTAGAAAATCTTAACAAAAGCAAACAAGTCCTATTATTTTAAGTCAATGCTTTAAGAGACATTTGTTAAATGGTTTGGATACCCTAAGTAGTAAGCAAGAAAAAAACGTGATTCGTGATATTAAATTACAATATAACTGAAGATTTCAACAAAATTCAAATATATGTAATCACAATTTGCTAGTGTTTATTTTGGGTTGGGAAATTGTGTACTCTACTATAGAATCTGTTTTTACAGGAGAACTGTTTGGCAGTGTATATCTTTGTGAAATGGGTACTTTAGGGGTAACTTGAAAGATTTTTAACGACATAGTTTCAAGTATTGGATTTGAATCTTTGTTTACTGTGGAACATTTATCTTCAGAGTATGGCAGATTTTCAGAACTAAAATGAGGAAAATAACTGTATACATTATCCAATTTAAATTCATTTCGGAGTTGTTCCATTTGTGAACATGGAAGTGTATTTGGTACCACAAGATAAGTATTAAATGATGGCGAATTTATTGCATGGAGATGCATTCTCAGATCTTGGTGAGAGCTTCCAGCCAAATCCAATATATTTAAGACTTTATTTGCCTTTGAAACGTGATGAACCCCTTGGTTAAAGGAGTTCGCTGGCCAAGCAGTGAGATGGTAAGGTGGCATGTATGTTTTATAAAACACAAACTGCACACCATTGCCATTAGGCATATTACGGTGTGCACTAGCCACGGAGTGAATGTATTCCATTGCTGGTATAACACCACCTTGATGAACAACCCCAAAAAACATAAAACCAATTGTGTTGAATAGAAGCCACACTGCAATCAGAATTTTCCGCTCATTAATTGGAAGGAAGGAATTTGCACATAAAATAACAAGCGGAAACAAAATAGGCAATATAAATCTTGGCTCTTGATGCTGAATACAAGACAAGAAAAATAGTCCGCTACACAATGTACCCAGAAGTAAATAAAATATCCTCTTGTTGACTTGCTGTTTGGTCAGAGCATCATATATGGATTTCAACATTATTACTGCTAATGGCCCAAACATTAATTGTATATTAAGTACAGTGTGTGTGTAGTATGGATGTTTTCCATGTTGTTCAAGCAGTGAATCATTAAAATTGTATTTCAGAATATTTATTGGTGTCCATGGTAATTCTGTGATCCAACGACTAACATTATGTAAAGACAAACTGTTTAACGGAAACATCTGTGTGCTATTATGGTTAAAATATATCCCATCACAAAAAGCAAAGCCAACAGCAGCAATTACAAACCCTGGGTAGAGAGCGAAAACCCTTAAAAAAGTATCTACCATTTCTCTTGGATTGTTGCTGAAGGATACATTTTGAAATACCCACATTCCAATTGGAAACAGAGCAAAAGCAATGAATGAAGTTCTTATAAAAAATGCAGCCATTGTTGTTAAAGCAACTAAAGTTGCCTTGGCATTCATATCAAATATATTTTTAACATTGTGTTCTTTTCCAATTGGTATAACTACCAGATTAAGAAGAATTGCAAGCAATAGAAGTTCTGCAGTATTAGAAAATGTTCTTGTACAGAAAACCCAGCATGTATAGGAAGTAGCAAATAAATTAACAGCCACATCTGCAACTACAGTGTTACCATTATAGCACTTAACTGCAAGCCTGTATATCAGATAGTCAACAACAAAACTTAAAGTTGTCATCCATAATCTTGGACCAAGAAGCAATGTGTATGGTGTTATAATGTTTTGCGAGCCAAATATGCCTGACAAGTACCGCATCACCATATAAGGTATTCCGGATGATACAAGAGGAAAAACTATATTCCTTGCTGGCTTACTGCTGTCCCATTCCCATGTTCTGTATGAAGCTATGTCCAACAGGTCACCTGTAACATATTTAAATGGATTAGAAGGGGAAATTTAAATACTAGTAATACTTTACAATAACCATTACACAAAGTTGGTCAGGAATGATCAGTCAGTTGTTTTCTTACTTTTAATTAAGGCTACACTTTATGATAAAAATGGGGTTTTCACCAAGTTATTAATATGTCTTATAAACTATCGTAACAAATAGTATTTAAAAAGTTTATTTCAAAGCAATAATTTATTCAGCATATACACATACCTGCCATAATTTCGGGTGATTGGAAAAATTCATCAGGAAAAATATAGCCAGTCTGTGGTAGAATACATAGCATGTATCGCAGTGCAGCACAGTGGACCCAAATCATCTTTAACCACCAGTTTTCCATTCTATCTTTAACACAGTACCAACAGACCTAATTGTGTAAGTATTGCCCTTTAACATAATCAGACTGTTAACCATTTCAGGTGTTTCGTTACTTAATTACTATTATAGCCTTTGCTGCACTGGGTCGTAAATTACGACACAAATAGTTGTCCAGTAAGAAAACAAGTTTGCTTATAGTTTTCCAGTTAATACACTTAAAAAATGTCAAGAAAACAATTGTTTATAAGTGTTTTAAAAAACGTAGTAAATCGCGCCTGTTCCATTAGGTTTCGTGCAGCGTATGCTAAGTACTTTACCAAGGACACACGTCAACTAGATAGCGGCTGTTTTCCACTCTATGGCCAGAGGCCAGGTAGCCCTATCTGAAACTTTCCATTTTTATTCCTAGGCGAATTGTGGACAAAGAAAAGAGGGCTAATGTAAAACAAGACAAACGAATGCATGTATCGTGATCGGAAGCAAGTGTTTAAGGTGATTTAATCAAAAACAGCATGGTGTGGTGATCAGCCCGGAATTTGTTTATATATCTCCGATCAGCCTATTGGCCTCAATAAAGAACGTTGTAATAAAAAATAGTTTTTGTGTACAAATTGTCTGAAGTCTAGTGCATTAAAAAAGTTAAATAGATTAGAAGTATAAGGTAATATGAAAAAGACATAGAAACAAATTGGTTTGAACTAGACAGTGTCAACCACTGTTCGTAAAACAATTTTGATGTTATATGTTTCTGCAAGCAGAAACTATTGGATCTATGAGATACCCATTCAAACTTGACACCGATGACCCATGTGCTGCTGTTAAAGAAATGTAGATGACGTAAAACCAGTTAAAATTAATCTCTATGCGCGGACGGATCTGACGTAGCATAGGATAGGATATTCATGTTGGGAAAACCAAGGGGGTTAACACACGGGCAATCGTCAGATCACCTCGCGCCCACCGTCGGGTTACCGGAGCTATTGCAGTGTGTTGTATATGATAGAGACGTTCCTTGAATTTGGTAGAACTCATTAATCCGCTGGGTTCAGGCAATGTCCGTTAAGTTCCTTGCCCAAGGACACAACCGACTAGCTAGCGACCAGTTTCGTACCTACAACCTTTCGATTGAAAGACGACGCACTTAACCGCCAGACTTATTGGCCGAATAGACGTGTTTACACTTTGTCGTGATGTGGTGTTTTTCCAATGTTGGTACGATGGACAAACAGCATGTGCTAACTAAGTACTCTAACATGTTAGTCTGACTTCCCGACGAAACATATTGGAAAATGTTCGGCATATCCCATGGTATCATGAATGGCCATTGCCAGACATTTCAAGTGGTGGGAAGTGCCCACCAGACCCACATAACTAGTACCTCAAAATTGAGCTAGATTAGCTCATGAGGTAACCCGATGAAACTAAATGAAAAATGTTCGTCATGATCTACGGTATCGTAAATCGCCAATGCCAGACGATTTAAGTGGTGGACTGTGCCTGCCAGACGCCCTCAAACGCCCCATGTTCCAAAAATTGAGCTAGATTAGCTTATGAGGTAACCTCACGAAACATATTGGAAAATGTTCGACATATCCCAGGGTATCATGAATGGCTATTGCCAGACATTTCAAGTGGTGGGAAGTGCCCGCCAGACCCATATAACTAGACCCCAAAATTGAGCTAGATTAGCTCATGAGGTAACCCGATGAAACTAAATGAAAAATGTTCGCCATGGTCTACGGTATCGTAAATCGCCAACGCCAGACGATTTAAGTGGTGGACTCTCCTGCCAGACGCCCTCAAATGTCCCATGTTCCAAAAATTGAGCTAAATTAGCACAAAAGGTAACCTCACGAAACATATTAAAAAATGTCTGACATAGCCCAGGGTATAATAAATGAACTATTGCAAGATATTTCTAGTGGTTGGGTGTGCCCGACAGACCCACATACCTAGTAGCCTATCCCAAAGTTGTTGTAGAACCCGATGAAACCAAATAAAAAATGTTGAGCAGGATATAAAGCATCATAAATCTCCGCTGCCAGACATTTTTAGTGATGGAATGTTCCTGGCATATGTAGCATTTCGTATAATCTATATTTGTTTTAATTTATTTTATGTCCTAAATATTTTGTGTTTTACGTCGTTTAGTTTTGCATTTGAAGTTTTCCGACTCTCACATATTATTACCCGTTACGTAATTATCACCTTGTACGGGCCTTTGTACTTTTGCGTTTTAAATCGTTAACATAGTTTTTCAACCTAATTCCCCACAGTTAGTCAAACGTGCAGATGTGAAACGTCTGGCACGTAAACTTTTCGCACCTTGTAGATTCCCTATATATTCTGGAAATTTATATGATAACCTACAATAACGTACTTGAGATAACTTGCGTCATGCTGTATAACGTACCTTAGACTATACAACTGGCGTCATGCTGAATGACGTAATAAGTAACTTGAGTCGCAAATAAACCGTGTATTGAATGAGACGCAGAATACAACTAAAGTGAATCAAGAGTTATGGACTTCGAATTTGAGATTAAGACAGTACAAATCGTGGTCACTATAATTATTAGTGTGCGATCTGTGGAGAATAGACTTTCCGCTGCGCAGCTCGCGAGAGACCGTTAGGCAGCCAGCCTAAACAAGTTCAGCTAACGCCCCGGTCAGTTAAACGACAAAAGAAAGCGCGAGCCCACATTGGTGACCCCGACGTGATAATGGACACGCACCTTATCAAAACGAACAATTCCCGACGTCAACTTCAACTAGAAGTTTCAAGTACATTGGCAACGACGAGTGGCCAAACGCAATTTATCTAAGAAGCAATTTTAAAACCAAGCAACTTCAAGCAGCAAGTAAGAAACGCCCCTTTTCGCTGGACGAAGTTGGTGACTAACAAGACAACGCACTCTATTCAAATCAAGTTGATGATAAGCATCGCTTCCGCCGACGAAACAAGAGAATACGCAAGACGACGTTCCCTTTATGAAATATGAAAGGGTTGTATTATTATTTTTGTATCTTCTAGATTATTTTTTGTAAGTTTTGTTATATTTTTTTTATATATACTATATGTAATTATTAGTCTGCAACGATTGCAAATACTAGTGTCCCTGGTTTGGTTGAATGGTACTAGGCTATTGCAAGAATGCATAATATCGGTGTTTTACTCTACAGACTTCTTACAAACGCGAAGAGCAAACGCGCCTTCAACAACTGCTACATGCATTCCATCTTAAACAAGGTCAGTAACGCTTTTACGATTATGCTAACATGAGCTTGAGTCAATGATGCCATGCTGCGCCAACCCATCCGGTATATTAGGCGCATTTACACGTCGAACGACGTTTGTTTTGTTCGTAGCGCCAGATTTTCAATGTTTCCGCCGACAAGGCGTTAGTTTTCTTTTAATCGCCTCACGCAAATTATGCGTCTAGTTCATGCGATTATATACTCGTTTTAGCAGCGGCTCGAGTTTTGTTTCTTATCCTGCGAAGTCAGATAGCCCCTGCCCCGCGCGTTTGCGCTCTTGCTGTGTAAATAAGTGAGCGTACCCGCTTCACAACGCCACAGTTTATTAAACGATACCAGCGTACTTCCGTATAGCTATGGTAATCGCGCCGCATGTAAATGCGATGTCTAATTGTCTAATCGCCTCTCAGTCAATGTGTCGGATGTTCCGAACCGAATATATTTCGTGTGTAAAACAGGCTTTTACAAACACCGCACAGTAATGACGAGACACGGCTTATGTCCTGCTTACTAAAAGTTTTCTTTTGTTTGTTGATGGAAATACATCCGCGCAAGATTATTTCCCTTATTCGTTACGAGTCGTAAAACCTACATATGACAGGTCGCTCGGTTTTTGTTTTTGCGTTTTTATTAATTGCGCTTTCGTCGCATATAGCGAGATCATCGCTGCATCTATTTCATGCTCACTCGGTAGTGAGTAACCAGGCGTACACGCCTTGGTTTATTAGCTGGCAAAGTATAAAAAATATGGCTCATGTGATGCAAATTGTGGCGTTGCTACCTTGAATATGAGATGTCACTTTTACTACATATTCCACCTAACATTTATCACGCATTAACATACATGACACCAGATTTTTATGCACGATTGCACAATTCTAGCTTTGTACTTAATTCTCCCAACCAGGTTATTCTAGTTTTTGCAGGATAAACGTGTGAAATGCTCGAAACTTCGTGAGATCGTTCACCACATGACTTCGATTGTTATTTCGACTGAACATCCGAAATGCTCAACGAGACCGTTATTTATATTCTCAAACTTAACAAAATGTGGAAAAAATGAGATGTTGTAGCATTTCGTATAATCTATATTTGTTTTAATTTATTTTATGTCCTAAATATTTTGTGTTTTACGTCGTTTAGTTTTGCATTTGAAGTTTTCCGACTCTCACATATTATTACCCGTTACGTAATTATCACCTTGTACGGGCCTTTGTACTTTTGCGTTTTAAATCGTTAACATAGTTTTTCAACCTAATTCCCCACAGTTAGTCAAACGTGCAGATGTGAAACGTCTGGCACGTAAACTTTTCGCACCTTGTAGATTCCCTATATATTCTGGAAATTTATATGATAACCTACAATAACGTACTTGAGATAACTTGCGTCATGCTGTATAACGTACCTTAGACTATACAACTGGCGTCATGCTGAATGACGTAATAAGTAACTTGAGTCGCAAATAAACCGTGTATTGAATGAGACGCAGAATACAACTAAAGTGAATCAAGAGTTATGGACTTCGAATTTGAGATTAAGACAGTACAAATCGTGGTCACTATAATTATTAGTGTGCGATCTGTGGAGAATAGACTTTCCGCTGCGCAGCTCGCGAGAGACCGTTAGGCAGCCAGCCTAAACAAGTTCAGCTAACGCCCCGGTCAGTTAAACGACAAAAGAAAGCGCGAGCCCACACATACATACCCTAACATAACATGAACCAAGAACAGCTTGGAGGTCAACTTGCATAATTACTAAAAACGCTCCCCTATGTAAACGATTTACTTATCTGCATCGGACAATTTCCCGCCCGTAGTCATCCGCCATTATGACATAATAACTGCACTATTTTTTGTTATCGATTTCTTGTCTCAGCTTTAGCGGTAGTAAGATGTGTTTTTCAACTAGTTTAGTTTGTCGTAATTGTTGTAGCACACAGTAAGGCTAAGCTTTGTATCAAATGGTCGTAGAAACAGTTGATTGTTATGTCACAGCATCAGACTCTATTTATAGTCCAGAACACTGACGCCGAAGACGTATCAAAGTGCTACATTTGTAAGGAGTCAACAGAAGTGGAAAGTCAGCTTCAAAAGGTAAATGTGAAAACATGGAAAACCATTAGAAATGCTGCTGCTTGGCGTAAAAATTTAAAATCGGACAAGTACTTGATATCACACGAAACATTTTGGCAAGTGATGATAGTTCTACTCTTAGCTATCATCCTTCTTGTCACAAGTGCTACACAGCAGTTAAACGTCCGAAAGAACCCACTTCACTTAACGATGAACCAGCTGCAAAAATCACTTGCATCACGACACGGTGTAGTAATGTCTTTCCAAAGTGCGATAGGCAGGGCATGTTGAAAGGGTCTTGTATTTTCTGTGGCAAAAACCGCAAAAAGAAAAATAGGAAAGAAGAACCTCGACTAATAATAGCGACGGTTGCCGGTTGTGAATCACTTTGTGAACGGGCGAGTGTCTCTAAAAATGAACGAATCAAGAGTATAATTCGGAGTGAAGTAGACCTAATCGCCAAAGAAGCAGAATACCACAAGTCATGTCGCCTTGCGTTCCTAAGAGAATCTGACACTAAATCTAAGCCTACTGAAGAAAAATCATCTCTCTCATTCCACAAGAAAGCATTTAAAGGCCTCTGTTCATTTATCGAGACTGAGATCATAGAAAGGCGACGGTGTATATTAGTGGCTGATTTACTTGCCATGTACAAAGAGGAGTATAATAGTTGTGGAGGAGATAGGGCAGATATTCGAACCTACACAACTCAAAATTTTATCAGGAAAGTAAAAGATTTTTTTAAAGAAGAAATCAAAATAATATTAGCGGATCAACGGAAAGGCAACTTTATCCACAGCTCTTCTCTTTCAAAAAAAGGATGCCAGGTCTCGTTTACATAAGGA
The DNA here is from genome assembly GCA_000149265.1 of Ciona savignyi. Lineage (NCBI taxonomy): Eukaryota > Metazoa > Chordata > Ascidiacea > Phlebobranchia > Cionidae > Ciona > Ciona savignyi. The sequence continues at coordinate 195,369 of CH002138.1, read as the reverse complement.
TGCAAAACGGCATGAAGAGGATAATAAGTTAAGATGTGCCGCTCTCTACCTTCGATCGCTAATTATGCAACTTCCAAAGATCAAGAATCCGAATCCTGCAACTGTCCAAAACTTGAAAGAATGCTCTTCAGAAATACCAGAACAAGTTTACTTGTTTTTCAGAAGTCTTCTTGGTGGTGAGACACCAAAGTTTTAGTGGCACACGTAGGGAAACGATCGACAGAAAAGTCACTTTAATGGCATCGGATGTCATTTTTAACGTCACTATAACGGCACCGTAAAGCCATGGAAGCACACAGCTATGGGCCTCGGGATTGCATCCCTCACAGGTTCAAAGCTGGTAATGCAAATTCTGAACAGATCAGGACACTGCATAAGCTACAGTGAGGTAAAGGGCCTTGAAACTGAATTGGCGTCTTCAGTTGAAGGTGACACACATGATGCGCCAGATGGGATTTGCCTTGATCCAAACTTAGCAACAGCCTGTGTTTGGGATAACAATGACGCAAACATAGAAAGTTTAGATGGAAAAGGAACATTGCACGCGCGACTGTTGGCCACACGTACCAGAATGTCATTTAAAGTGACCAACATACCAATACTACCATAGTTGCGTTTCGAGAGGTTAGACACCGACGCAGTTTTGTAGGAAATGAACGCGAGATACCCCCGTTCGGGAAATCTATACACAAAGCCATTTTCCTTAGTCTTACCACAGAAGCTCATGTTGATACCGATGTATCCAGTACACAACTAGAAAGCGATGACGGCTACAACATTCGGTTAAATTTATTGGACTTATATTGGTTCTGGAGTTCGAGGGAAGACAGTACACCTTTACATGCTGGATTCATGAGCAATTACATTCAGGATAAATTCCCCCTTCAGCGAATTTGTTATATGGATCCGATATCGAAATCACCAACCAACAATGATGTAGTGAGGGAGACCATGATCCGGACCATGAACGTTGCAAAGGAGACTGGCCAGGATTTTGCAGTTGTTACTTACGACTTGGCCGTTGCAATAAAAGCCTACTCCATACAAGCCATCCAAACCCCCATATTCGACAAACTGTTGATAATGTTAGGGAGCTTTCACATTGAATTAGCTTTCTACGGAGCAGTTGGTACACTTATAAATGAAGAGTGGAATTGAATATGTTCTCACCGAAGCCGACGTTTTGGCGGAAGGTTCAATGGTAGGATTTATCAAGGGGAGGTTTTACAACAGATGCACGCGTATTCACGAGCTGCTTGCTAATGTCTTAGAACAGAAAATGTACAAACGATTTCTTCTTGAAATATCCCAAGACGACTTTGATTCCTTCCAACAAGTTATGTCTACTGTACCTTTGGACCCAATACTAGCAAAAGAACATCTATTGCATCCATATATCCATTCATGATACCCTCGGCTGTGCCGATCATTTTCTAGTATGTTTCGTGAGGTTACCTTTCAAGCTAATCTATATCTCAATTTTTGGAACGTGGGGCATTAGGGGGCGTCTGGCAGGCACAGTCAACCACTTAAATCGTCTGGCATTGGCGATTTACGATACCGTAGACCATGACGAACATTTTTCATTTAGTTTCACCGGGTTACCTCATGAGCTAATCTAGCTCAATTTTGGGGTCTAGTTATGTGGGTCTGGCGGGCACTCCCCACCACTAGAAATGTCTGGAAATAGCCATTCATGATATCTTGTGATATGCCGAACATTTTCCAATATGTTTCGTGAGGTTACTTTACAAGCTAATCTAGCTCAATTTTTTGAACATGGGGCATTTGAGGGCGTCTGGCAGGCACGGTCCACCACTTAAATCGTCTGGCATTGGCGATTTACGATACCGTAGATCATGACGAACATTTTTCAATTAGTTTCATCGGGTTACCTCATGAGCTAATCTAGCTCAATTTTGGGGTCTAGTTATATGGGTCTGGCGGGGACTTCCCACTACTTGAAATGTCTGGCAATAGCCATTCATGATACCATGGGATATGCCGAGCATTTACCAATATGTTTCGTCGGGTTACCTTTGGAGCTAATCTATCTCAATTTGTGGGTCTCCTCTTTACGCCCCTGACCACACCCACCACAATGTGCCCGGCAGACGTCCATTTTTTTCGTGGAAATATACATAGATCATTGCTGTATAGAAGAAAATTGGTTACTTTTCCAGCTATGTTGACCCCTACGGGCTCCCGTACTAAAGTAACACTTTTGTATTTTCTCCTTCTATGTTTTAGAATTGCGCACTTTTTCCAAAATGCAGTTTTACCATTTTTATTTGCGTTACATATTTTATACACAGTTTTTTATTTGTAGTTGGTTTATTTTAATTTACTGAAGCAATGCCCATAATTTTAATCATCAGTTTGGGTGGAAACTAAAAACCGCAAATACCAAGACTGTTTTTTGGACTTTCATACATATATACATAAAGTAAGTAACTGCAACGAAATACCAAGTGATTGGTAACCTTTCAACCTTTTCCTGTATCAACAAACGGACAACATCGCAACTTTTAGTTTTAAATCATAACTGCAGTCGTATTACTTTACCCAATTAATATAAAATAAAATGTATTTTTATAATATTTGCTTTAACCATGGTATAAAAGTGAATATAGAGGGAAGTAATCATATATATATTATCGTGTGAATGCGCGGCGGGCAGCAGGAGTACTCGGAACACTATATATGATTTGAGCAGAGCTTGGGGTAGAATACGGTAATAAACGTGGGAGATTGTAAAGAACTGACTTTAGATTTTTTACTGTAGGCCTATATACATTTTAGTGATTAGTAAACATTTTGTAACACTAAATACTTGGCGGTAGCTACGAACAAACAGTTTACTGAAATTTTACTTTTCTGTCTAACAAACCTATTTATTTGTTTGCAAGTTATGTACAAGTCGAGTTATTTGTTATTAACCGGAGCATTTTGTAAACGCGTAAACCGCTTTAAAAAGTTGATTAATTTTTACCATAGTGTTTCGACACAATAAACTATAAGCATGCTTTTATGTTGTATAGCCACTTTTAAATTTAAACTAAATTAAGTTTGTGTTTATTTATATGGCGTTTATAATATATATTCCAAATTATGTTACAACCTCTCGTCTTTTTGATTCTTGGCCTCTTGTTTTTAAAGTTGTCGGCCTGTTATCTTTTACCGTAAAGCCTTGTCGGATTATTGAACTACATAAAACTACAAAACCATGGCTCAACATGGCAGCGGCTTGCCAACATTAAAGTAAGCATTTGCGTATGTAGCTTGTTATATTATTAAATAAAGACAGCAGTTTTATACAGTATTTTTTCTGGTTTGGAAAGTTTAACAGATCTTGCATATGCTCATTCCGAAATATGCTCAGAGAATAAATAGTGTTTTGCTGGAAATGTAAGTTTTTACAGGTTTGGCATATTAAGTATGACCGATTTTGATGAGAAAAATCGTGTGCGCCAAAGACGCAAAGGTCAAAGGCGAAGGCAAGCGCGCCCGAAACAATTTTACACGGCCTGTAAACCACTATTTTATGTTGCAAAAATAAAACGGTGGGATTTTATAAAATGTATGTGCAACTAAATCGGTTTTATGCAACTGCCTTACCGTTTACTGAATTGGATTGCTTTTCGCGATAAATTTCTAGCGCATTTATGATAATTTAAAAAAATCTCACTGATCTTCTTTTTATGCTTTCCTGACTACTTTGCTTGGCTTTTTACTAATGGTTGCACTGTTATACAACCATGGCAACCCCAAAAGGAGAAAAGGATGGAAACTTTTCACTAAAACTATGCAAACTAATTATAACCTTGTCCCAAACACTAATCTTAGTTTTTAAACACTTAATCTAAATCTTTATTTTAGTGAGCAGTTTTCTTCTTCCCCCTTTCCCTCCAAGTTTTAGCCTACAAAAGGCAATTATGACTGATTACTCTAGTACATCCGTAAAATCTAGTAAATTCGAAGTTGCGAATGGCTGCGCCCCAGGGCATTTGTATCCATACTGCCGCTAAAAAAATCGCTTAGTGATGTTCACATTTTCTAGAATATTAGCTAATATTGTGTGCATATGCACAATTGTAATTATTCTTTGAGTAATACCGGACAGTTCTAAAAACACAATTAATGACTTCAGCAATGTTCTCTTTAAACACACCCCAAATGTGATTAAATAGAATTTTTGTTTAGTAATTTTTTTTTATAACTAGTTATTTAAACACAACAAAAACCAAATTATAATATGATATGATGTATTCCAACTATTTGTACTAGACTTTACAATGTTTTGTGCATGGCTCCTGAAAAGCCTGTACTATCTCATTTCATAATTAACACTTAAATTACTCCACCAGAAGCATGTTACAAATTGTTTAGGTTCATGATGTTGAATGCATCATTTCAGTTCCCTTACAGTTGGTAGATTATACATCGGTATGTTTGAACATAAATATTCTTTTCTGTTGATAAAACAAGTCTAAATGCCAAAAGTTTTTGCTTGAAAAATAACATAGTTTGTTGTGTGTTATATAAATTTAGTTTTACAAAATGGGGTGGTTCCTATTATTATCACATACCGGTACACTGTTTATGTTTAGCATAGCATATGCCCTTTATCCCCAGTTGTTGTATATAAAATACATATATATATATTAAAGTAGGATTAACTGCATACCAACACTTATGTACCACTTATTTAACATTACACACTATTTTTTTATTTTAGAGAATCACAAAAAATCAGTGTACCAGAGTTGAAGCTACTACTAGAGAAGAGTGATCCACTTGTAATCGATGTCCGCAATGCCTCTGAAATTGAATCTTCTGGTTCTATTGCATCCAAAAGAAATATCAACATCCCTTTTATTGATCTTGGTAATTTTTTTGCCTACCATTCTATGATATATTAAAATGCGCTAAAAAAGGTATTTTTTTTATTTTGTGTTGTTTGTATAAGGTACTGGTAATTGTAACCAGTATAATAACTTGATCATGAACCACTTTAGATGAGATACACCTTACATGCCAAAGTATACAGCAACTACAAGCTGATACGAATCTAACATATCCATGTTTCTTACTGCAAACATCATCAGATAAAGAATTATGTTTAAGCAATGAAGACTTCAAGGTCAAGTATGGTGTGAACAAGCCATTGCCCGATGGCTCAGATGCCATATTTCACTGCATGAAAGGTGGGAGGGGATCCAAAGCGGTGGTGGTTGCAGAGAAACAGGGAATGGAAAAGTAAGTTTAGTTGGTTTTTGTTCAATATTCAGATTAATCAACTTTGTTACTTACATAACCTTAGTGTTTGGTACAACATTCCAATAGTTTTTTATGCTTATGTTATACAGCTTATTGGCATAATGTTTGAAGTGGATTGTTTTAATTTTAAGCTGTGTTACATAAAATTTAAACCTTAATAATACTTTACAATGTTTATTTAAAAAATGTTGTTTTCACTTAAATTTGTAGAGCCAGGAACTTGGAAGGAGGATACAGTTTATGGTCATCACAATGAAAACTAAAATTTGTTCAAACAAATGCTGTTACCAATCAAGTTACACAATTAAAAATTACTAAAAACATGTTTTGTGGTATACATTCCATTTTACTCCATAGAATATCTCTTTATTATGCATGTTAAATGTAATTTATATTTATTGCATTTATAACAATTTGCGCATTTATAATTTGTAATTATCTGTATCCAAAAAAGTAATTTTTTTTTAATTAAAGGCATATTATGTAAAATTATAACTGGTTATATTACATTAATTTTACAATTTGTGTTTAATCCGGATAGAGAGGTAATAAATATTAAAAAAACATTTAACTATTGGAGAGTTCTCTAATTAACATTTTATTATTTTAAACATTATATACCCACTTATATGCAAGTGCTTAATTCTTTCCAATAAAATTATTATAAAAGAATTTGAATTGGATCGCTGGCGAAAAAGCAGTTTTTGTTTTTTTACAAGATTTTTTCCATGTTAACGAAAATGCGATTTTCTCATAACAAGATAAGTTTACTAAAACTATTACCGTAAGTGTGCTAATACGATATCCCATAAATATGTATAAGACATGATCCCACACACGCTTAAAAGCATATATTTTACATGCGATGCTTAAACCTCCAGGTTGGGTAGAGTAAATTACCATGCATGAACAATCGCTTTATTTACCATTAATCTAGTGGAACAATGGCCTCAAATTACTCGTATCCGCCCTGCGAATATCCTGTTGTCTGAATTAGCTTTCCACAAAAGACTAAGGTAAATGTTATTGGGTCTTTGCTGCTAACATGACAAATATGACCGTGTAGAAGCTCGTTGTTACCGTTTACCATAATGTAATGTTATTTTTTCCCGAGAACTGGATTTTCTCTTTAATTTTTTTGTAAAAAGAAAGGTCGAGGCAAATTATCAGAATGCATGGTTAAACCTGATTCGATAAACCCGTACTTACAATGACTGGGCGACCGGATATGCCTGTCACGGGCGTGACGCAGAAAAATTATAAGAAAATTCACACTTTTCTTCTTCACATAAAAAATCACAATATACGAAAATTCACACGTTCCTTAAATTTAGTAGAACCCATTAATCCGCTAGGTTCTTTGATGACTTGTGCCATTTGTTTTAATATTGCTACTGGAGATGCGCATTTTTGTAATAATTCCTGTTGTGCTATGCCTGCTAAAGTAGGCGCAATTCAAGTTATTCGGTCGGATTTTACCGGTTTTAGCGAAATCGGTTAATATGGGTACCACGTGTAGCCTACGAAATACTAATAGTGGCTTATATATTATTTTTATATATTTAGGTGGTTCTGGAAAGAGCGTTTTAAACGCTATGCTCAAAAGAAGCTATTCCCAAAAAGTTTCTGCATATTTTTTTTTACTTTTTGCATATTTTTCTTGAAATTTTAATCCGGTCCGATAACTCGTTCTGGCAAATGTTGGGGTGACATGACATGCCTGTCACATTCTTGATTTAGAGACTGAACTTTTTTAAGAAAGTTGATTAGGGCTATACATAGTTGGGGTATTTTACGATGTCGCGAATATAAAAACCAAGCAACTACATCCACGTCAGGATAAAGTAAATTCAATTTCATTCGATTTTAGGTTTTTGTTTGTGTCTAGTTTCTTCACGGTTTTGCGTCTGGGAATTCATCCATACCCTAAACATGGGGTGGTACTTTTATCTTGCCATTATTTTGATGGCTTTCCTTTGCAAGCATGCAGTTGTTTATTGTAAAGACAATCACAACTATTCGTTATGAAATAAACTATTTCGCCTATGTCTATTTTATGTTACAATAAATAAAATGTTTGCAGTAGAAAGGATACAATTGTAGGAAGGTACGTGTTCACTGAGAAACCTCACATCAGGCTTTATAGGTTTGACAAAAATTGCGTAGACGGTCTGTTTAAACACTTGCTCAATTGCATTGTCCATCGGTGGATATAAAAAAAGCTTATATATTGATTTGCAGGAATGTTGGATATAAAAAAGTTTTAAGAGTAAAAGGATAACTTGCATTATCCAAACTGTTTGTATTAGTTGTCTACCCGATCATACAATGCACACTTAATAGAATAATCGATCTTATGCCACAAAAGGGAAATGATACAGGAAATTGAAAGGCCTAAATAGCTACTTTGCAACTTTATATTTGGAAAGCCACATGGTATTATATAAAAAGTAAAAGTTTATATAAAAAGTAATTTTATAACAGATTTTTGTTTAGTTTAACACCACAGAACCGGTTAAGACTCGTTTTATTCTTCTCCAGGCAAGAAATGGCAAGTCAGAAAATCGATAAAAACATATTTAAAAAGTAAGTACAATAGAATACAAGCACTTTGTAATATAGCCTAAAACCGTTCTGCATTCATTTGACATAACACCAACAAACAAGGTCATTTTATATGTTACTTGTCCGTATGTTGCAGGCATGACTGGGAGATTAGTATTGACGATTTTAAAAAAATAATAGAAGCAAAACATATTCCTATCATTGATGTTCGCGAACCTAATGAGGTTGCAGTGGTTCGAGTGGACGCAGAGAACTTTGTTAATATTCCGCTGAAGGAGCTTGGTAAGAATAACAACAATTTATATGCGGTCCATTACTATAAGTTACACTGTAGCCTATTTCGGATCATTATACGAATTCGCAGCAGAAAGAATGTAATCAGTAGTATGACTTAATTTATTTTGCGACGTTTCAGAAGCAATTCTAATTTCCGTTTTTAATCAATTAAACATTTCACGTTTTATTGCATTTCTATGGCTGAGTAACACAGTATGCCAACAGTATGGGTGTGTGCTTTATGTCTGCTGGACGTCAGTTTTAACAAGCTGTATGTAAACAGCAATAATGTAATACACCCCCAATCTCAGAAACAGCACTGATCATGAATGACGAGGAATTCCAAAGCAAATACTCGTTAAACAAACCAGAACAAAATGATCCAATTATATTGGTTTGTCGTTCCGGTCGACGAAGCAACCTTGGTTTAAAAGTTATGCGCGAACACGGTTACTTGAAGTAAGTTATACAATGTTTATGCTGTAGCATATCTGTCATATGGCATTCAGTAGAAATACTGTATATCATGTTTTGCCTTGGCGTGTTCAAAATACTGGCGTATTCCATTTTTTTTATTTAAACACATATTGTAGTTTTTTTATTAAATGCTAAGCAGGGTGATCATTAAGTGTTTGAAACTAAATTGTGATGAATGCCCAATGAAAAACCACACATTCAACCGAAATTTTTATGTAAAATCCTTGACAATAAAAATTGTTAATCGGCTCAGTTTTTAACCCGCGTTTATGTAGAAATAAGGTATTTATGTGCATTAATCTGACAAAGTGTACTTCTTTATTTTAACCTATAAAATGAGTTTGTTTCGATTAGGGCTCATACGATATATAAATAATCGCGACATATTTAGCACGTACACATTATAGTTGTGTTAAAGGGCTTTTTATACTGTTTATTGTGAATACAAGCATTTTATACAGAACATTGTTAGCTGACTGTAGATAATCGCGTACCCCGCCTAAAAAGTGTAACGAATACATACAGCAACACGTGTTACTGTGATAAATAATGAAACGCCTGTAAATATATATTATTAGGAATAATAGATTAGTATGATTGTGTTTATTCATACGATGCTTTATACTACCATGGTGCTATATATTTTAACTAACTTTCCTACTTACGTAATATAAAGTTTTATTTTTTGAATGTATAGAATAAAGTTGAAAATTAAACAATTAAGGTATGAATGGTAGTTTATACTACGTTTACAATCAACTAATGAAAGCTTAAATGGTGTATTGTGTAATTAAAGTTACTAGAAAATCTCTCTATATCGCAATATTTACGAAACTACGCTTATCGGCACCCTATGAACTTTTTGTTTCTGACGCAAATATATTCCTTTAGTATGTTTTAAACGTGTTTTTAACACATGTTTTTAAGGTTTGTAAGTTTATTGCCAGAAACAAAACTGTACCGATCAGCTTAAAAAAGTTAGCAATGCTCTTGACAACGTCTTCCAACCGTAAACGAACCTGACAAGAATGTATGCTTTTTACTGAACATGGGTAACAAGATTGAATTATTAAGTCGGATACACATTAGTTTTTTGTTTGCAGAAGGAAATTAAAAAAATGCATCAAGCGTGGATATGAACCCTTTGTTAATTATCAAATAGCGCACAGTAAAATGTGTTGTGTTTTACAAAAAAGAATAGTTGACAATCTCTAGCCACTTACCTGGAAGTGTAATTGTATTACTTCGTTATTGGAAATGGTAAGCAATAAAATGTTTCTTTTTTAAACTGCTATTCGCTTTTTTTCCAGTACCAGACACTTCAATGGGGGAACTAATGTATGGATGGAGAAGTTTCCTGACGAGATCATAAAATCAATTCCTTAGGAGGCATTTAAGAATAATTTCAGATTCAATGTTTTTTAATTCATAATTTACTTTCCGGCATACGTATATATGTAACACACTTGTAAATTAAACAGATATATTTTCAATGTTTGCTTAAACTATCCGGGTTAAATCCATGTAATCCATATGTGTTATGACATGCCTAGGGTTTAACAGAAAGCAAGAGGCAACTTAAATAAAAGATATATTGGCACTTACATATCAAGTTTGGATTGGTAACCCTGGAACCAATCAATTTATACTTGCTAAAACAAACTGTACCCTCCCTATGTATGAGATATACCAAGAGTGATTAGGTAGGAACAGACACAACAAAATCATTGCTGGATGCCGCAATATATAGCTTACAGTAAATGGATTTTACAAATAGTGATGGTTATCACGTGGTATCAAATCAGTTTTCTATGAACTGCAGTCATGTGTTTCTTTTGCCTGCTTTTATACCACTGACTGCATTATTAATCTGTTAAGGCAAATTTTTCAGAATATTGTTTCAAGTAAAAATGATCGATTTCTTTGTTATATCACTGGTGCAAATGTGATGTCACGCAAAGATAATACATAAAAAATGTTTCTTCTGTCATAACTAGTATTTTTGCTTTGCTATTAAAAATCAAGCTTAAGTTTATAGTGCGATATAATAAAATTCGGCTATAAGTTTTTAATTCTTCCTGCGCTTTCTTTCATAAGGCATTTTTGTGGTTCATTAAGTTTAAAAAAATCAGAAATGGAAGGCACGACTGAAGTTATATTATTGTATCTTCGCTTTTCCCACAAAAGTCTGCACATTTTACACATACCAACATCACGTTGGTAGTGTGCACCATGTTCTACCATCATATATTCGGCTGGGGTGGGTTGTTGTAGTCTCCAGTTAAAGTATTTGCGGTATTCTAACGGATTTTGATCGAGGTAGTTTAAATAGTTTACGAGATCAGTAGGTCGCTTAAAGTCATTTACATATATAAACGAGTCTTTCGGGGCAATAGCCTCTATATCCGCTCTTGTAGGTCCCCATACCACAGGCACCAAGCCGGCTTCGTATGAATTCGACCAAAGTTTCTCGGTTATATAATCTCGGCAGTGCTCAGCGTTTTCAAACGCCATGTAAAACTTGTATTTCGCAGCAAATGGATAATATTCTTCATTTCTTGGGGCGTTTTGTCGAAAGCATTCTCCATACTTTTCAATAGTTAAACCTAGACTTTCAAGACGATATATCAAATATTTTCGATGTACAGCGCTGGTGGTGATATGGCAATTGCCGGCCATCCACAAAGCTGTGTAATTCCCGCCCTTTCTTTCTATGATATTATCTACAACCTGATCGCCATACTGGGGGAATGTGACGCCATTAAAAACACCATTGGGTCGATTCAGCTCAACAAAAGGCATGTAGATGTCTGAATCCCTCCTGTATGTCATCGTCCAATTAAAATAGAAACTCATATCCAGAAAAGACAAGTTCCGTAATGTTATAACTGCATACGGTGATTCGGTAGAATAGAAAGTGAACATTTGGTTCGGTTTCCTAAAAAATAAAACGGTTATAACTGATATCCTTTCCGAAGAACAGCGCATACTAAGCGGATGGTCCGGAGTATGGTTTTATATAACAAATATTTTAAGTATAATAATGAGAAATATATATCTTTATCACAAATGTATTTGAGACTCCATATCAAATCTACTTGAGGTTGTGTGCGCGAACAGGCAACACAACCGAGTCAAATACAAAACAAGACCCAGCGAGAGATAAGATGGTTTGCGTTTAAAAAATAAAAAAATGGATAAAAAATGGATTTCTTGAAAACATTTAATAACTTCCCACCATCTTTATATATATGTAATAACTTCCCAACAATATTACCTTCTTTGGGGAAATCTGGAATTTTATCCATATGCGCTTCTGTAAAATGAATTATTACCGCGTCGCTCTCATCCAAGTATCTCTGGTCATAAGTGAGGACACAATTTCCACATAAATTCGGATCGATTCGAAATTCGGGCTCATCTCCAAATGGTCCCACCCAGAATAAAATATATATCGGCCTACAAAAAGTACAGTTAAATACTGAAAACGCTTTGATTTACTCAAAACATTGTTCAAAAACATTTAAAACACATTTGACTTACTTAGTAGCGTGTACACGTGCTGCTGTATTGTTTAATGTCCTCATTCGGTCCTGTCCCAGTTCTTTCACAAAAAACATCGGAGCAAGTCGTCTTTCCTTTCTTTCCAGTTGGTGAATTATGATTAACGCAATTCCTATCACCGCGACAACAAGACATGATTTGTGAATCAACCAGTGAACTAAATTTTTAGCAATCAGATTTCTAACAAGACGACGCATGATAAGCTGTGTAGAACCTGAGCAGTTGTAAGTAGGTTTTACTTGTTTTTCCTCGCTATCTATAGGGTTAGACTTTTTCTATGATTACCTTAACCTAAAAGATTGTGTTTCACTGATTTAAGATAATGTATCACAGACTTTAACGTGGAAATTACCACCTTCTTTGTTTAAAATGAACAACCATTGTTCGCCGATACATTCTTTCAACTAAAAATTTGATTGCTTAAGAAAAACATACCCCGTGGCGTTTAGCGAGAAAGGAGAGAAACCTATCATAATATGCGCAGCAGACATGCAAGAAAATTTGTAGTTTCTGATAAAACACTGTAGTTGTGGCATTAGGCACAGGCATATATCTTATATATAGGCGTCGTTGTGTAATCTAGTCTTTGTGTATCAAAGTATTTTTGGATGTCGAAGTTCCAACTTGAGTCACAATAGAGCCAAGTCTAAGTGAAAATACGTCATTGTAAATTTATATTAAGTATAAGAGTAAGAAAACTATTTTCAGATTTATATTAAGAACAAATCCATATTGATCCCATTTAACCACTTAGGATGACATCGGTAATTCTGCAAAACTTGGTGTTACAGGAGTTTGCAATCTGACAGATATTGTTTCTTTATACGCACAGCCAGTTTAAGAGAATTGAACGACAGTATGCCAGATCGCGGTGTGAGAGGACCCGGCCTAAGGCTATAGTTTTAGTTAACCTAACTAAATGTATTTAAGATACAGTAGATTGTAATATTTTTATTAAAAGTGTTGACCTTAGTACCCAAAGATTTTCCCCAAATATATCGAGCCTGGTTTAACGTTACAGCACTGAATATGTGGTTTAAGATTTGAATAATTGTATAAAGTGGAAATTAATTGTACAGAAACAGGACCGAGAGTATGATTAGGATTGCAAACGTTAATAGGATTAAACTATGCTTGGGATTTGCTATATTTATTATGTTTGTTTGGGTTTTGTACACGTCAAACTTTCTTGGCCATGAAGCAATAAGGAAAAGCCTCATATCGCATGACACGACATATTGGCACTGACAAACAATACGATTTAAGACAGGAATATCCTTACAAGCAAGACAACATCACCAGCTTGGCCATACTAAATAAAGATACCATTGCAACTAACAGCTTAAGAGATGATGGGTATGTTTTGTTAAATATTTATACAATGTAAGCTGTTCATAAACATTTTTTAATGAATATTTACTTTTTTGCTGGATATTTATACAATCTAAGATGAACCTGCCAATTTACTGCCTTGACGTGAGCGATACAAATATATTCCATCTCCATTGTTCATATTTCAATGATTTTCTCTAAACGGAGTTTAATAGTTTCTTTCAACCCAGAACAATATATATTTTATTCTGGGTCGGTCCATTTGGAGATGAGCCCGAATTTCGAATCGATCCGAATTTATGTGGAAATTGTGTCCTCACTTATGACCAGAGATACTTGGATGAGAGCGACGCGGTAATAATTCATTTTACAGAAGCGCATATGGATAAAATTCCAGATCCTAAAAAGAGGTATGATCAGTTCAGTGTGGCCTTATATAAGTACGATTTTATAATTGCAATTTATTTTCATAGGAAGCCGCATCAAATGTTTGCGTTTTATTCGACTGAGTCACCTTATGCAATTTCGACCTTGCGCGGTTTGAAATTCGAAGATATGCATAATTATTTCAACTGGACTATAACTTACCGACGGGATTCCAGTATTTACATGCCTTTTGTTGAACTCAGCAGACAAAATGGGGTCTTCAATGGAGAAACTAAATTGCGCTATGGCGATGTTATCGTCCAGAATATAATTGGTAGAAAACAGAATAGTCCGTACATGGCCCTCTGGATGGCGGGTAACTGTGGGATCACTCTGGGCGGGGTGTACCGAAAATATCTTATCGGCATTATGGAGATGCATGGACTGACGGTGGACAAATACGGCAATTGCTTTAATAGAGCCGCACCCGCAGGATCGGATTACTTTCCATTTGCAGCCAAATACAAGTTTTACATGGCATTTGAGAACGCTGAGCACTGCCGAGATTATATAACCGAGAAACTTTGGTCGAATTCCTACGAAGCCGGCTTGGTGCCTGTGGTATGGGGACCTACAAGAGCGGATATAGAGGCTATTGCTCCAAAAGACTCGTTCATATTTTATGAAGATTTCCAAAATGGCATAGCTGTTGTGAACTATTTAAAATACCTTGACCAAAATCCGTTGGAATACCGCAAATACTTCAACTGGAGACTCCAACAACCCACCCCAGCCGAATATATGATGGTAGAACACGGTCCACTATACCAACGTGATGTTGGTATGTGTAAAATGTGCAGACTTTTGTGGGAAAAGCGAAGATACAATAATGTAACTTCAGTCGTGCCTTCCATTCACCGATGGTTACTCAAAAATGAACCAAACAACTGTGTCCTGGAGCAGTTTATGCCATTTGTACGAGTGTAAAAGCAAAATTATTCTTTTATCCACGTGACATTATTTGTTTGTGTTTTTTAACACTTTTCCGAGATTTTAGTCTTATCCTCCAGTATTTACTTACAATATCGAGTAAACGATGGCTTTAATACTGTATTTTTTATGAGCGCTGAATAATTTTGAACGTTTTTTATTTAGTACCAGCAGAATTTTATTAAAGAGGTCAAATTATAAAACTTAATACTGCTTGTAAACAATGTTATATATTTAAAATTCTCGCAGAAGTTTAAAAAACATATTTGCCCGAGGAAAGATGGACAGCCTATAGGCTACTTGTTTTGATAACGAAACGTTTCAAATAAATTCGTTTTAAACAACAAAGAGCATATGTGCACCTCAAACATTGGGTTATTTAAGTATTTAAATTTTGTCCACAAGTAAGCTTTCAAAACTGTTTTATTTTGGATTTAGTTTTAATAGTGAAAGGAATGATTTAATTAATTCTGTCGTCCGTGTTCGAAACTAAAATCGAAACTAAAAACACATAAATTAAAATATCCAAGTTTATCCCGAAAAGCCCGCATAATTAAAAAAAACATTATAATACATTATTGCCACGTGTTTAAAACATCTAGTCACTCAAAACCGACATTAATAAATAGATACTTTCAATACGAACAAATATTCCTATTACTCGATGATCATCTTCCACTTTTCCCGAAAATCCCCATAAACTTTACCGAATGCAAAAAGGAAAGAACATAATATCCAAACTAGGTCTATCTTTGATATATATGTGTTAGCTAATATGTAATAAATGTAATGGTATTGGGCTATTTTTTTTACCAATAAAAATCAATTTCCCAAATCGATATCAAAAATGTAATTCGTCTTTGGAGTTCCTAAATATTTTATACAGAAGACATGTATCTTGAGTTTAAATAGTTAACTTTGGAACAGTGGTTTGTGCTTGCAGAAAAAAAAATTATAGGCCTACTTGTTGTAAAATGTATACTAACATTGAATATTGAACAGAATATAGATAACCAGGTAAGCCGTTCGTTATTGCATGCAGAACGTATATAGCGTACACTCAAAAGAGGTTTTAAAAATAGTGGTGCCTAACAAGTGGTTGACGCTTTCTAGTTTTTTTTCAAGCTTTGTTTTTTAAATTATCCGTTTAACTCACATACTCACTACTATGCCTAAACCCTAACCAATCGTAACCGTGTGTTTAAAATTACGAAAATGCAACTATGCTAATCACTAACTTACCCCTGTAACGTCACGCAACAACCTTTAATTGCATCGCGATGATGACACGATTAAAAAAAAACGTCATTGGATTGCGCAGTGACAGATATAAAGAGTACAACACACAATATTAAAGAAGAATTATTAAGTAAGTATATGGTACGACTTTTTCTAGACTATGTGCGTTCTTATATTAATTTTATAGAGCTCTTTGTTGCGTAATAGAAGGATAACTAATTTCTAGAACATACGGCGAGCCCCTTACACAAGAAACGTAATGTCTATGTAGAATATTTTTCTATAGAGATCATGTAAAATTAAGATCAAGTCTTTTCTACCCTTTGTTAACTTGCTTTTTCACTCTGGTTATTAAAATTTACAATATGGCAAAAAGGACAAAAAAAGTTGGAATTGTTGGTAAATACGGTACAAGGTATGGTGCTTCTTTGCGTAAGCTGATCAAGAGGATGGAAGTGTCACAACACAAGAAGTACACTGGTCCAAGTGGGAAGGATGATTTAAAAAGAGTTGCAGTCGGAATTTGGCATTGCAAGTCACTCAATATAAGAATAGCTGGTGGAGCTTGGGTTCCTGAGACTACCACCGCTGCCACAGTGAAATATGGCATTCGACGTTTGAGGGAGAACCAAGAATAACTTTTTTTTCTCATGTGATTTTTTGGTTAAATCGAGCAGTGTAACTAACAAACTCAATCAATGTATACTCTTGTGACATCCACTAACATATCAGGTGACTTTAACAGCTATCTGTTAAATTAAAGTGTCACAGTTGTCCAACCAAGTGCTAACCATGAATATACGTTCATTTTTTGATTGCTTAACTGAAACTTATGGAATTGTCATTTTATTTGCTGATAAATTCTTTTGTTGTTGAAACTAAATTTTATACATTTGCCTATAGTAAACAACATATTAAAGCTAAAATTAGAGTGCTTTCACTGCTCAATTAATCAATTATTTCCACATCCATAGCATGACGTTTTTAGATAGGGTAAAGTTGTTTGTATCTGAATCATTTGTTTTGGATGATCCAAGAAAGCCAAGGCGCAGAAGACGTATATGCCGTGAATGTGAAATTATTGGTTCTGCAACATTTTTAACTGGTGCAATTTACATGGGACATATCACTAGGATGGGGAAGATAATGCCAATACCTGGAATGATGTTTTGTATTAGTAAGTTTTTCTATTTTTTAAACACAATTAAAGTAAGTTGTTTGAATGATTGTTCAAATGAAAGAAGTTAACTAATTGGAATATCAACAAAAACAAGTTACTTGTCGTGTCTAACAAAGAATTAATTGCTTTTTTCATTACAAGTATTCTTCATTATGACACTTTATATACACTTTTCAGTGTTAGGTTTGGCTTCAGTAGCTGTGCTGATTACACCACCCCAGGACGATGCCGTGAAACAAATTTTGGAAGATAATGAAAAACATTTATGTAGGCATAATTGTAAACTTGCTTTTATTGGAAGTACCAAATGGCCATGCAAAGCCGGTCCCTCTATTTTGTACAGCTTCGCTAGGTCAGGGAAAACTAAAAAGAGGAAAACTGTACACTAAAAGAAAGATTATGATATTAGTGTTAGTTTTAAACATGGGGTTGGAGTAAGGGTAAGGATATTCCATGTTTATCCCCGTGAATGGGAACACCTAGGGGGTTATCACACGGGCAATCGTCAGATCACCTCGCGCCCATCGTCGGGTTACCGGAGCTATTGCAGTGTGTTGTATATGATAGACACATTCCTTCAATTTGGTAGAACCCATTAATCTGCTGGGTTCAGGCAATGTCCGTAAAGTGCCTTGCCCATGGACACAACCGACCAGCTAGCGACCAGTTTCGCACCTGCAACCTTTCGATTGAAAGGCGACGCACTTAACCGCAAGACCACTGGGCCTGACTAGGGTTAGTTCTCGGGTTGAGATTAGTGTTCAGGGCAGGGTTTAAATTAGTGATTATGGCATGGCATTGAACCTAGCTGACCTATACTAAATAGAGGATCCCATGCAAAGCCACTCTTTGAACTAGGTAGAATACCAGCTTTATTACATTCTTATGAGTGGGTAACTTTACGATGTTAAAATACAAATTGGTTAGACCACTGTCTGGTTAGTAGGGCTGTGCATCGGTTAACGGTTAACCGGTTAACCGACGGGACGTCAGTTAACCGTTAATAAAATCGGTAAACGGTTAACCGATGCTCGGCGTTATTACGAAATTACGGACGTCGGAATTAGTTTACGAAAGTAGGGATGTGCGAAGTTAACGTGGACGTCAGTTAACTGTCAATGATGTCAATAAATGGTTAACCGACTGTGTTCGTTTTTCAGCCTACAACAGCGCATGATAACAAAATAATTTATATGGTGGTTGTTCTTTTTTAAAGACCACGCAGTTGACTTGCAGTAGGCGTAAGTGATGGTACGAGTAACGGTCGAGACCTCGAAATCGTATCGACTTGGTATGATTTTGTAGGTCTTGGCGTTGCTAACCGCAGCGCCGCTTTTCTCACCATTCGTCGCGGTGTTTATTGCTTTGATCGGCTCGCGGTGTTTATTGCTTTGATCGGCGGTTTGACCTAGGGTTACGTTGACCTAGATTCAATACAGGACCTCTGACGCACTCCCGCGAGCGTTTTTCCTATGTTCTTTTCTTTGATCGGTTAACCTTTATAAGAATCTAGGTTCTTGCACAGCCTTAGTATACAATGTTATGGCCACGTGTATTAATTGAAAAGAGTAAAGTCGAACAATAGGCAAACTTCTAATTGTAAAACTTTTTTTCGTGCGGGCCACCGATGTTTTGACTAGTGCGACGTACGATAAGAATATAAGATAACGTAAGATGACGGAAAGTGGCCTTATCTTGTGAAGACACCGGCCTTGCGGCAGCGCAAGATAACAATACACGCTATAAGCAGATTGTTTTTATAACGCCGTGAGGTCGGCTTGCATCGTTACATCGAGTAGGAAAAAATGCCGATTTAATCGGTTAACCGGTTAACCGATTTATTTTTGGATCGGTTAACCGTTAAGATTTTTTATGAATTTGCACAGCCCTACTGGTTAGCTGTATTTCCACATTCTGTTTGACATGGTAGACACAATATTTGGTCAATTTTCTCCTTTGGTAGAAGTGTATCAAACTGTTAGCTGAAAGATTGTAGAATCAAATCCATATTTTAGCTACTCAGTGGTGTCATAGAACACGGCAAATAATAAATTGAATCATTTATTTCTGTATAATACCTGTGTAAAATTAGTCATAAGTGGTGCACCAAAAATGAATGTTTTTGTTATGCTTTTTAGTTACCGATACCTTCAAGGAAAACAATGATAACATCAACCGAATTGATCAACTAAAAGAATCGTCATAACCAAAATTCTTTTTTTTGTGTGTAACCTTGTTTGTTTTGTCTTCACCATATCGATATTCTTCTTGTACTCATTTAAATTCGAGCTCTGTTTGCACAGAGGCTGAACGAGATGTGCTTGGCCTTTTTTCTTTATTTGTTTTATTGCACCAAAAATATGTTTGGATTAGCCTAAAATTTTTATAATCCTCTGAATGAGTTCCATCTGTGCCACTGATGAACATCTTTAATATAGGCCTATAAACTTGCAGAAATTATGCTTTGTTGTGGTTTGTTACAACGGTAATTTGTTTCGTCATAGGTGTTAGAATACTCGGATAACATACTTCTGGCATAATATTTCTTGCACGCACGTCTCGCTCAGTTTGTATTTATTTTTAAACAACCAGTAATTAAGTTCTATTTTATCAAAACTGTTTAACAGATTCCTGTATTTCGTAATTAGGTGGTTTATTATTTGTAAATTTAATATTTAAACTTTGTGGTTACCAGCAAAACTGTGATGTTTCGATCAATGTTTGAAGATGACCCTTTTATGAAGTGAGTTTAATTTTTTTAAACTTTTGTAGTGCGATACAGTATATTTAGTAACCAACATTTAGTTTGTGGCAGTACAATACAGCCAATTTTAATAATATATGTTGTGAAAACAGTTAAAGAGTTTTGAAAATAAGTTTTTTTTCATTACAGTGATCCATTTGTTGATATGCATCGAATGATGAATGCTGCCATGATGGGAAACCAAATGCAACCACGATATGTGGCCACTGGGCGAAGGCATACAGAGGTAGCAACATGAGGATGAAACACTTTTGCAAGCATTTTTTTGTTTTGTTAATAAAGTTTTACTTGACTATCTTGTTACAATTGTCATTTAAATATTGGCAAACCTAATACCATGTTTTTGGATAATATTTGTTTTTTTTTACATATTTATAAACACACATTTAATGTGATATGGGCATACTTTACAAGGCAACTACCCAGAATAACATGAAAAAACTAAGAAAAAACACTAAGAAAACATTAAAAAAAATATTGAGTACATTCACAGTAGGTACAAGCCTACTTAGATTTCCACACTAATTCGGGTAAAAAAGCTTTTGATTATGTTTAATAAATTTAGCTATATAATATTTATATGTATATATTGTAATATTGATAAATGCAAACAGGAGGCAATAGCTAATTCGTGTTTTGCACAACTTTTATACTTACAGTGGTGTGTTATTGTTTTGGATGGATTGTAAGTTACAGTTGTGAATAAGAATTTCACAACTAATGAAATTATTATTGGGAAAGTGACTTCTTTGTAGTCTAATTAAAAATGCATGAATTAATAATAGACGATGTGGCATGTGGTTAAACCATTACCAAAAGAGAAATGTTGTGTTAAAACGGCGATTATCATTCCAATAAAAACTGAAAGTCTCTGCATTGCAACGTCGTATCGTCCAAGTTGTTAGAAAGAAGATAACTGTAATGTTTTTTTATTTATGTTAACATAGCAACACTTTTTATAGTGACGTGTTACCATTCTTGCTGTCAAATGGCTCTTTATGGTCGTTATGCAGAGTTTCTTTTTTAGAAAAGCAAATGCCCAATTTAAAAGATCTCTGCTTTGATTTATTACCATTTTAAGAAATGGTACGATTCTTAGAATTGACACATAGTGTTAACATACATTTTAGTTATTACTTCACTAAAGTTACCAATATTTTTGTAGAACACTTACCAGTAGTAACTATTCTATACTAAATTTTAATTACAAACTAAATTTTGAAAATCAAAACTAAGTTGCATGTTTTCCATAAATTTTCCAACTAGTTGTTAAATAAGTTACTGGTATCTAACTGGAAGTTAATTATATTTCTTTCAGCCAACCATGAGTTTGATGTCACCTTTTGGGGGAGGGATGTTTGGAATGGGAAGTTTATTTCCCAGTATGGGCATGCACCCTATGATGGGTGGTGATATGCAACTTCAGTCAGCCAACCATGAGGTGAGAATGATTAGGATTACGATACTGTTGAATTCTTGTAGTATTGATTGTCGTTGCAAAATTGCGTATAAATTACATGCAGAGTTAACAAAAACAAATCGATGAAATGCTACAAAAACTAACCGATTTAACATATTGAAATGAGAAGTTTAGGTCGTGATAAATACACTTAAAATCTCCTGTTTAGCTTCCTGGTTCTTCCTATCAATCGTCATTTACATCGATAAGCTATGGTGGGGGAGCTCCAAAAGTCTACCAGACTTCATCTTCGACTAGAATCGGCCCAAATGGGGTAACATATTTATTTGGTTCATTTTAATTTTTTTTAGCTTTGTGAAATAGTTTACTGCATTTACGAGGGTCTAGGATCTAGGCAATTAATAATGATGTCTTTGGACATTGTAACTCACTGATTTGTAGGGGCACACTATGTACAAAAGTGGGGTGGTAATTTTTTTAATTTTTATCTTGTGATTTCCAGCCTAAGTACGTATAGTTTCCAATCTTTGGTAATTAAGACTTTCATCTTAGGTAAAAGAAACTCAGAAAAGTGAACGAAATTCTGAAACCGGGCAACAGAAAATAGCCATTGGTCACCATATAGGTTTGTTTAATATTTAGTCATATATATCACTAAGTGACTTTTTATACCCCCATTGATCAGAGTGATAATGCTATATGTTTGTAAGTAGGCAAGCCATAACCCAGACTGTTTGTCAATGTGAGTTATTTATAATCTTGTGGTAATGATTATTCCAGAACACTTTGGCTCCTGAATGCAAATTCCCCTGTCATTTGTGCCACAATGCCTTAATACTTGACGTAATGTTAACCATAAACATGTGACATGTTCAATAAGTTATGGCTTCACACCTAGGGGAAAGGGCGCACAT